>OX336388.2:1768923501-1769314724 GCA_946902985.2 Meconema thalassinum
GCATCACCTCAATGTGACTGCGGAGAAGAGGAACAGACAGTGGACCACATTACATTCGAGTGTCCTTTACGCGCATACAGAGGCTCTATAGAAGACTTACACTGTGTCTCAAGCGAAGCCCTTCTTTGGCTCTCAACTATAAACATGGAACTTTAGTTATGAACTTGTGATGGTAGTTGTTGTACTGTATATATTGTATATAATATTGTATTCATCATACGCTAAATAAATAAATAAATAATTGCCTAATCATAATCTCTTTCACTGGGAACATACTGAGGGACAAGCTCGATAAACTGGGGCTCCACTATAACCTGTAAATCAGTATGCAGAAGGCATCCACTGCTCCATAGTTCGTTCGTTCCTCAACCTACCAAAATAGAGAACTCCACTTCATCTTGCAACTGTTGCCGATGAAATGGTGAATTGTACATATGAATAAAAAGGCACTCCTTAGGTAAAAATGTTCTGCCTTATTATCAATACATCCCTAATGCTGTTCTGGAAAACGATACACACAAGCTACTCTGAGACAGGTCAGTGATCACAGATAGACCTATATCAGCAAACAGGCCAGACATTATTCTTATTGATAAAGAGCAGAAGAGAACTCTTCTAATAGACATCGCAGTCCCTAACTCGCATAATATCCAACACAGTTATGCTGAGAAAGTGACGAAATATATGCCTCTGGCTGAAGAGATCCCACAGATGTGGCGACAGGAATTTGTCACTGTATTGCCTATCATAATCTCTTCCACAGGTATCATACCGAAGTCGCTGAAGGCCTCGATAAATTGGGACTCCACCATAATCTGCACATCAGTATGCAGAAAGAAGTTATTTTAGAGACCTGCTCCGTAGTTCGATCTTTCCTCAACCTACCTATATAGAGAACTCCACTCCATCTTGCAACAAATGCCGATGAAATGGTGAATTGTACCCAATGATATGGTGAACATATGAGTAATAATAATAATAATGATAAATCAACAAGCATGCGCCTCTTTCTTCTTTTCCTATCTCTCTCATTCAAACGTGCTGAAATAGCTGGGGATTCGCCTCCCACCAGGCATGCTGCAACTGCTTGCATTACTCATGCAGATAAGATACATTTAAGTGTGGACAGTCGGGCTGAAACATCATCTTCCGTGTTACTCATAAAACAGGGATGTCCTTTTTATTATTTTTATACAATCATTAGAAATACTATTTCACAAAATAATGACATTTCTGACTGTCGAAACTTGTAATGAAAACACTATTATTCCGGTTCGTGCAACAGCATTTGCATTGAAGGACGGATCTCAGGGGAGCTTCTGCTCACGATCAGTTTTTTGAACACCAAAATTTATTTGAAGAGCACCATGGTGCTAGCGACCACTAGGTTGAGAACACCTTACCTATGTCGTTGCCGCAACGCACAGTTGACCAATTTACGGAAACGTGGCAAAATCTTCAAATGACTTCGAATGCAATTACCAACTTATAAGTGTTATTGAGGTCGATGTTTACATATCTAATATTAAAAGGAACAAGTAGTTCCGTGAAGAACTAAAGCCCATTTTCATATACCTTATCCTACTTATGTGAATTGCCTCTATCAACATACAAAATGTCAGTTTGATTGCTGTAATTGATTCTAAGATATTGAGAACCATCTAAATATTTTGTATGGTCGCCATGTTACATTCTTATAAATGTAGGTCTTAGAGTAATGTAACATTACATGAACATCATTGTGTAAGTGTAGTATTCAAACTTCAATCGCATGATTTTAACACAAGAAATGAAAACGCGATTTTAAGATTTCGCACAGCTGCCAACTTGTGGTTATGAAAACAATTGAAATAAATTAGATACCAGTGGATTAAAACTTGTAAAAGCATTTACCGTACCACGTTTCACTGCACTCGAATGGTCATATCGCGAGATACGTCCATTTAAATATTTATAATTCGCGTCACCGCCATGCTGGATTTGTGCTCACCAGGTTATTGAAAGTCCCATAGGTGAATTTATGTTCATAACCTCTATGAACATAAAATAAATCAGTTTGATTGCTGTAATAGATTCGTAGATATTGAGAACCGTCTAAATATTTCGGATGGTCGCCATGTTAAATTGCTATATGTATGTTCATTATTCAAACTTTCAATTCGATCACATGATTACGACACAAAAATAGAACTTAATTTTAAAATTTCGCACAGCCGCCATCTTGTGGTTAAGTAAACAATTGAACTAAATTAGATGCCAGTGCATTACAATGTGCATAAACATTTACTGTACCATATTTCACTACGCTCAAATGGTTAAATCGCGAGAAAAATCTATTAAAATGTCTCTAATTCGCTTAGCCACCATGTTCGTTTTGAACTTTACAGGTTTATTAAAGTTGCATGGATGAACGTGCTGTAGTGCCCTTTATCACCGTACAAAATTTGAGGGTGATATCGCTAATAGTTTCGGAGATATAGAATGCCGGTGAAATATTTCGCACAGCCGCCATCTTGAGGGTATGTAAACAATTGAACTATATTCGATGCCAGTGCATTAAAACATGTATAAACACTTGCTGTACCAAGTTTCATTGCGTTTGGATGGTTAAATAGTGAGAAATGTCTATTTAAAAGTTTCAAATTCGCTTGGCCGCCATGTTGGTTTTATAGTTACCAAGTTTTTTAAATTCTCATAGGATAACTTTTAGTAGCGCCCTTTATCTTCGTACAAAATTTCAGCGTGAGATCGGTAAGAGTTTCGGAGATATATAATGTCGGTGAAATATTTCGCACAGCCGCCATGTTGGATTGGTGAGACGTAGTAAAATTTGAAGGACACGGTCGGGGTCGGCCAATATTGTACTATGACCTTACCGAGTTTCATTGGAATAGGTCCAGCCGTTTAGAAGTTATTAGAGGGGGACACACACACAGCAGACACACATACGCACACACACACACGGACAAAAGGTGATCTCATAAGTCTATTGTTTCATAAATGAAAATAGGCTAAAAATTACACAAAACAACTTGGCGGATCTAATATGGCGACGCGAACTTTGAAGGACCAATACCCGTGTTAGTCGCCCAACGGGTCCCCACTTCGGCACCCTTCATTTCGAAAGACACGCCGCTCAGACCCGGCCAGCTAGTTATAAGTGTGGAAGACTGGCATATCTTTGTGTGTATCGAACTTTGTATATAATGTATAAAGTGTGATATCTGTATATAAGTTCTTTGGAGTTGAAATAAGATGGCGTTATGTTAACAAACTGTGTGTTTCCCTATGCTCCTTTTCACTCATTCTCCATATTATGGTGCCGAAAACTCGTACAAAACCAGTGACATGTGTATTTACTGAAAACATTATACACTACCGTGAAGACATTTAGTGGATGCGGTACATCCTAAATTCTAAGAAGATACTGCAAATAGTTTCTATACCACGTCGCTTGGCAGGTTTGTTGGTGACACTGTGTTTGATGATTCTGGAAGAGGAAACACCGAAAATGTCCATTAGGATCCAAGATGGCGGCCATTTTTGAACAAGCGTTAATAAGATACGAAAAAAAACTAAATTTGGTAAGTGTGGGGTGCGTTGTGTTGTTTTCGTCTAATTTTGGCATTCTAAAGACAACTAAAATATTTATTTGAACGTCTGAAGGCATATAAGTACGTTTCGGGGAAAAAAATACCGTTATATTTTAACAAACGTGAAGAAATTTGAAAAATATGGAATCGAGATCATATTGCATGTGTTACATTGTTTTGACTAATTTTGACGTCCCAAACACAACTGAAATATTTATTAGAACGTCTGAGGCCATATAAATTCGTTTTGGGGGCAAACAGTACCGTTATTCTTGAACAAACGTGAAAATATTTGAAAAATATAAGAAATTTACAACATTTTGGCATTACTGTTTTTGATTAATTTTGACATTCCATACACAACTATAATAATTGTTTAACTTTGGAGATCATAAAAATGATTTGCTTTGACAAAATACCGCCCACATCCACCCCTTCCCGCTTTTTGTTATCAATACTGTTAGCGCATTTTGACAAATACCAGCAAATGTTGTTCATACCTGCTATGGGCAAGGAATTGTCTCTTGATTAACTTACTGCGCCCTTGACATTAATACTCGTAAATACGGTTAAAGACGAGAGCACCAAACGTTTACGAAGAGTTTTGTAAAGGGAATTTTGTCGTACGGAATTCTTGTCGACTGTTCTCGGACTTTGGAATAGATCAGGCACACGAGCAGAACAACGCCGTCGAGAAGGGTGATGGCGGAGCTATCGGTTTGACGGAAGATGCTAATGCCCTAAGACGCTGGTGTCTCGCCGGTCCAGAGATTTGTAGACTCCTGAATGAGTTTGACAACTCTGCAACTTCTTCCCAGAAAACAGGGATGAAACAACTTGAAGATTATCCTGTAATCCAAGCTAAATTTCAAGAAAACGCACGCAAAATGAAGGAAAGTTTCGAAGAAATGGGGAATCCTTTCCAACACGCCGATTCTGAATTGATAGTTATCGACAGTTGCATCGTGGTAAGTGAAGGAAAATACCGTTTGGGCCGTGTCGAAGATGATGGTCGGAGAAGATACGAAGAATTTGAGCGGGAACGATTTTCGGAGGGAAGGAAGTCTGTTTTTGATCCGATAAAAAAGCAAAACTGTCGGATTTTTGCCGTCTCAAAGTCGAAGGTAACAGCAGCAATTGGAAAAAAAGATCACCTGTAGCCAATGTTGAGCTTTTCTCCTACCTCTTCGTCGCTTGCCTGAACACGAAGTTAGACATCGACAAAATCTGCGCACATGTAAACCAGAATTTCCCCCCGTCTTTATCTTACGAAGGAGATTTGCGCATTGATGAAGGAAAAAGCGACTTAACGCACATTCTTGAAGACTGGTGAAGACAACGGAATTATCAAAGCATTGTGATGGTGCCTTCTACAATGGTGCTGTACTCGTCCGTGTAAACCCTCCAAAATCGGCGATAACTTTTAATGACTACTACACAAAAGAATTAAGGGAAACTGTTAACAAATTTACATCCACAAAGGGGTGCAAGCGACTTGACATCGTCTGGGACCATTACAAAGGTGACAGTCTTAAAACATCCGCGCGAGATGCCAAAGGAGTAGGCGTACTACGAAAAATCAGTGACGAAGCAAATGTGCCTCGAAATTGGCAAGACCTTTTAAGCAATTCTTCAAACAAAGAGCTACTTTTTCGACTTGCATTGGCAAATAACAGTAATGAGGTTTGCTTAGTTACCCACATGGACGGCCGCATAGATTCGTCAGATTCAAGCATCGACGGCATAGACTGTGAAGCACTAGAAGAGGCCGATGCGATAATGATGCGTCATGTTCGAGATATGGCTGATCACGGAGCACGAAAAGTAATGATTTATTCCTGCGATACGGATGTTCCTGTACTGTCTTTTTCATTCATGTCTGTATTCAGGCAAGCTGGATTGGAAGAGTTGAGGATTTATTTTGCAGCGTGGAAGCACCGACGATACTTAGCCGTTCATGACATTGCCGAATCGTTGGGTGAAGAAAAATGCGCGCCCTTAAGAGGTTTCAACGCCTTTAGTGGGTGTGACACAACGTCTTCTTTTGCAACAAAGTCTAAAAAAGGTCGCATGGAAAACGTGGCTAGCCTTTGAAGAAGCAACAAGCGCTTTCCGAAGAATATCTGCCCCACTCCCTGATCTCCCTGATTACGTCTTTCAAACATTGGAAAATATGTGGTTATTTTGTACACCAGAGATCCTGAAATTCAGTCGACAAACGAGGTCAGAAAAAATCTTCTAGCAACCAAGAACAAATCAATAGAAAGTCTTCCACCGACAACAGACGCCCTGTTGCAACATGCACTACGGTCTACATACCTAGCCGGCCATGTTTGGGGACAGGCCCTCAAAAACGAACCTATTCTACGATCACCACAGGTAAGTTCAATCAAAAGTATACTGTACGTAAGTCTGCTGAGTATTGTCGGTAGAAAACTTTAACATTGCGTTTGCGTTTTATTAAGGGCTGGGGATGGCTTACGCGTGGTATCCTAGATGGACAACACAACCTCCGATTTGGACAGCCTTAAGGGAAGTACTGCTCAAGTGTGGATGCCAAAAAAAACTGCTCAACGAAAGCATTTAGTTGCTTTGGAAACGATGTGCCATGTACAATGATGTGAAAAAATTGTCGAGGGAAATGCCACAATGCCAGGTAAAATGAAAGTCAAACTCAAAGAGACACCCTTTTATATCATGTAAGTAACCTATAACATAGAAAACATTCATCTGAGGCCACTGCATAGTTGGTAATATTTTGTGATCAATAAAACCAGAACAGTATTAGTAGTATTACTTAATAAACAGTGTATTTTCATAATGTGACAAACACATAAAGTGTAAAATATTTATCTTTTATATGTAACGTGGACAACATTTATGTTATATGCCTTAAAAATTAAAAAAAAACGCTCACTTTGCAATAGAGCACCAAAGAGAATTTGCAAAACAAAAGTACCAAAGACAAAGGTTGTTTTTTCATTAATATCCCCCCCCCCCCTAACTAATTTTTATTGATCTGGAGAGTTAAAATATATATATATATTGTAGTTGTGTTTGGAATGTAGAAATTAGTCAAAAACAATAAAACACATACCTGTACTCTATTTTGTCCATTTCTTATATTTCAAATTTCTTAACGTTTGTTAAAAAATAATAACGGCACGCTTGATCCCGGAACGTACTTATATGTCATCGGAAGTTGAAATAAATATTTCAGTTGTTTTTTTGCGTGTCGAAATTAGTCGAAAAATATACAACACATGCCTAATGTTGGCAGTTCTTTATTTTTCAAATTTCTAAACGTTTGTTCAAAAATAACGGTACTTTTTTTTTGTCCCGAAATGTATTTGTTTGGCCTCAGACGTTCAAATACATACTTCAGTTGTGTTTAGGATGTCGAAATCAGTCGAAAACAACATACCACATACCAGATGTTGTTAATTTCTTATTTTTCAAATTTCTTAACGTTTGTTCAAAAATAACGGTACTTTTTTGTTGTCCCGAAACGTACTAGTATGCCCTCAGACGTTCAAATACATACTTCAGATGTGTTTAGGATGTCGAAATCAGTCAAAAACAATATACCACATGCCAGATATTAATTCCTTATTTTTCAAATTTCTTAACGTTTGTTCAAAAATAACGGTACTTTTGTTGTTGTCCCGAAACGTACTAGTATGCCCTCAGACGTTCAAATACATACTTTAGTTGTGTTTAGGATGTCTAAATCAGTCGAAAACAATATACCACATGCCAGATGTTGTTAATTTCTTATTTTTCAAATTTCTTAACTTTTGTTCAAAAATAACGGTACTTTTTTTTGTCCCGAAACGTATTTGTTTGGCCTCAGACGTTCAAATACATACTTCAGTTGTGTTTAGGATGTCGAAATCAGTCGAAAACAACATACCACATACCAGATGTTGTTAATTTCTTATTTTTCAAATTTCTTAATGTTTATTCAAAAACAATGGTACTTTTTGCCCCGAAACGTACTTTTATACCCTCATACGTTCAAATAAATATTTCAATTGTGTTCAGGACGTCGGAATTAGTCGAAAACAAACAACGCACCGCACATTTAACAAATTCAATTTTTTTCGTGTTTTTTTAACGCTTGTTCAAAAATGGCCGCCATCTTGGATCCTAAGGGATATTTTTGGTGTTTCCTCTTTTAGAATCATCAAACATAGTGCTACCGACAAACCTGCCAAGTGGCGTGGTATAGAAACTATTTGCAGTATGGATATACGTACCGCACCCACTAATTACGTCAGCTTAAAGAACGCCACGCTCTGAACGACAAGACGCTTCAAGAGTTCTCACTGCCAACTAATCCACTTCAGATAAGTTAAACCATCAAAAATTGACATCCTTTTAGTAATGCATGCTGTTCATCAGCTGGAAAATACTTTGGAAACCTACAGATAGGCTAATTTCATAAAACGCGATCCCAGAAGGGACGCATACGCCATCTATTGGAACAACAGGAAACTGCGTATTGTAAAATATTAAGCACGCACCCTGCTATCTCTATTGGTCAGCGTGAAAAAAAAAACGCTAATAGTCCTCGCTCAATGCCACCAGAAAAATCTTTCATCTGAGGATTTTCCAGTACTGTACCCTTGTTACATTATATGGAGCATGTGTTCGTATCCCAGCTAGCTCACGGTTTTTTCGAGGTATGGTACGTTCAACCCACTATACGACCACACGTTCAGGATATGAGTTTATCAGGTGACTACCCTACATGGAAACACAACAGATTCCTAAATACTAAATTAAATGATACTAAAATCATGGGAAAATACAACAAAACACAAATAATGTACATTTACTTCCCACAACACAAACAAAACATAGGGGTCCACAGATGATAATTAACATAATCATATAAACCCTATTAGATTCATCTGCACTTCGCTGCTCTGATCTATTTCCAAAGATCCGATCAATATTAATGAACTGAGCTCCTCAGGCATGCTGCAACATCTCTACTGTGAGTCTTTATTATATGTGGCGCTCTTCTGCACCCAAGTCTATCCTACACTTCTTAAAATTTATACTTTTGACATTGACGAATGTTCATAGTGTCTTTAACCTTAATTAGCATATCGCAATACAACAAATTATTAAATACACAAGTTATCGCTGCATAATCTATAAATGCTATCATTGTTGATCCAAACGTACTGTCCGTTCTGAATCAGAACATTTATCTTTACTTATGTTTCAACAATATTAATCTTTTTACATTTTTCTTTGCTTAAATTGCGTTGTTTGTGTGAACAATCGTTTTCTTTCCCATTGTTTCACACGCACTTATGAGTACTCTCCCTCTCCAAAACACACATAATTAATGATTTAGCATCACCATACAACAATCCTTTGGGTCTCACCAAGTCGTTACTATCGTTACAAATGTGCCCTTCCGTGCATTAACGTTACCCGTCTGAGTAAATAAGCATTAACTGGGCAATTACTCCTTAAAAGAGTATCTCATTATTTAGCGAAGTTAAAATGTCCGCAGACACTAACTTGGCCGAATATTATCCGATTTTTACGATCCAACAACATATCCCCATGGATATGATGCATGTAATTCATTTAATACTATAATATCAACCATTATTCAATTAATTCAAGAGATGTGAATAGAGATTTCAGTGTACCAGTAGGACTTTAAAGGGTCGGTGGTCAGCCCAGCGGCCCCCGTTGCGTGAACAATAGGTTCGCTCAGCTCCACCCTCTTTCAATATGGCTGCTTCCCCCACTACCTCGTCTGGTCTCACTGACCGACTTCAATATTTTGTAAACAAAGCCGAGGGTGTTGCCCTCCTTTCATAGAGGCAAAGGTTTGGATGTGTCATTTAATGAATGGAATCTATCTAATTATTTAACTCCTACACTTAGGGTCTTTAATTGGCTCAATATTCTTAGCAAGGGATTGATTTCCTTTAGCTTTCCGTCCTATGGATGCAATCTGTGGCTCTAAAATGGGTGTCAGTCGACTTTCCATTGTTTATCTCGCTGCACGGGTACGAATATGGTAGGAAATCACCATGATTCCTCCACGAAGAATTATCTTACCACCACGGGCAGATCAATTAATTAATTAGCTTACACTGGGTGTCACCGTTAATCCCATTGTAGCTCACGGCGATGCTGACAGTGGGTTACAAGTGCCGTACTGTACCCGATAATCAGGAAAGCCGTTTGTGAGAAATCCGTCCCCTCAATCGGATTACCTACCTCAATATGCTCCGGCTCTACTACATCATTTGAAATGGCTCTGAAAAACACTATCGGGATCATAGCACAGCAGTTTACAAGAATATTGTGGAACACACCAAACTACACGGGGAAAAGCACTTACCTTACTTACCGTTCTCGGGGTTTATGGGTGGCACCCTATCTCTAAAAGTGTGTCCGCACAATATCTCGCATACATGATATTTAAAATGAACCCACACGTCAAAGACTATGAAAACTGAACGGTAAAACTTTATTCCACATAAATATAAATAAAATTATACACTAAAAAAAATAGAGTCTTGTGAAACCATCACAAATTCTTCTCAGCCACCACTGGACTGTAGGACAATTACACAAAAGTTATGAGCATATTCGGACTACTGTAAGCTAGTCAAAACATCATTTTAAATTAACAAAAGCTGGAAGCCTTTAGTAGCAATCAGCTCTATCGCTGTGCATCTTGAGGTAACTTCCTCATTCCAATGACACATATACACAAGGCCACAGAGTTGTTGACCTCAATACACAAGTCTTTATCTGAACATATGGACTATGAATGAGACACACACACCTTGCCTCCCCCACTGTTAAATGCGGCAGGTCAATAGCGATATGCGAGAATCAGTCTCGAACACGCTAGATCATTGCCACTAAACAAATGCTGATAACTCTGAACCTAAACTACAGAATATCATGAAATATTTTATACACTCTTCCAGACACACCCTACATTGTTTCGAACCAATGCAGTTCCTGATTCACTCTTACAAAATTTTCATCATTTACTCGTCATTCATTCACAAAAATTTAATTTTAACAAATTATTATATGACCCTAATAAACATTATTATATTATTATACTAATTACAGATTTATTTTACACAGTTATATGATTATATACAGCGTTGCCTAATATGGACAAAACGCTAAACACTACACTGAAGTGTTTATTTAAATGATCTCTAAATAATTTTAGAGTCTTTGAAAATGTCGTCAATCGACAATGGAATTTACATTAGAATATAGAAATTATATTTCTTTATATTATTTTTATACATTAGACACACATCATTTCGGGTTATAGTTACAAAATTAGTTCAAATACAACCGACCAATTAAGGTTATTTGCATGTAGTTATATATTCGTGGTTAATAAATTTTAATAGGGAATATCTGTGACACTAATCTTTTCTGTAGTCGAAATGTTATTCAACTCATACCCTCTGTTAAATAAAACAGTAAATTTAGATGAATACAATCTGGATGGGAAATAACATCAATAAAATTGCGGGAAAAACCTCGCTCCAAGCACACTATGGCTTAACAACCTCATATATATTACATCATATATGGAAAAACTTCCACTGTTTAAACAAAATCACCAATGATTAATTTGTTACAAACAATATCGTGGGAAACATCCTTCAACAAGGGCTCTATCAATCAGTGAATTTCATACGTCCACTGAGCTATTATTTATACATCCCATCGTTCCTCTCGAAAACTCTACATTATCAAAACGTATTCAAACTGTTGCATAATTTTAACTACCATGTGTATATTTAACATAACTATATGAAATAAAAATCGGCCAGTCACAAATATGATTAATAAAAATACAAACTGACTCTCCTTACTTGTCTATCTAAAAAAATATCATTATAATATTATCGCAGTACAAAAGAATATTACACTCAAGATAATTTAAATAATTGCAGGTTATTTAAATCAAGTCGGATAGAAGTCAATCTAGACTGGAATATGCAAGCATCGATATCCTAGCCTAAGATATGAAAATCTTCTACCAAATGAGTTCTTTTCAACTGTTAACTGAATAAAGCTCATTCAATACTCAAAGTACATAAAGTTGTCTTCGCTGATATGTTTTTCATTATCTAATGATATTGTCTTTGTTTCAACAACACATTCTAAAGAACGACTAGTAATTCAAAAGATCGTCGTAAAGTTACATATATTTTAACGCTCTTATTAACGTTCGATGGTATCTTCTCTCTTGAAGTTGGACAGAAGAATGTTCAAAGTAAGTTAACGGAGACATTACTTTGAAATGATGACACGATGTCTGAAATCTAACTTGAAATGGAAACTAGTTATTTTTAAAAGTCAAACCGTGACTGCAAAATTAATCCACATTCTCTAGAGAATATTTAAATGTCATTAAAACTGATCCTCACAAAAATTTAAATATAAATATATATTTATACACTTATACACTAAAGAAAATATAATACAACTGAAAAGTGTACAGAATACAAGATCATAATAAAATATAAAATATGGGGAAAGATCGTTGCTCAAATTTCACTATACAGCTCACATTATCTTATATATAAAAGTGAAAGTCTGTCTGTCTGTGTGTATGTATGTATGTATGTATGTATGTATGTATGTATGTATGTATGTATGTATGTATGTGGGTGGGTCTGTTCCGTATACAAATCTACACCGTTCCACCAATCTCAACCAAATTTTGCATACACATAGTTTAGGACCCAGAAGCAACCGCTAGCTACATGAATTTTCGATAGTCTTTCTAATTTTTCTGATTTCAGCCCTTTTGCACTCAAGCACGGGCTAATCAAATCATAAAACAAGATGTTCAGTAAAGAACATATAGCCTACTTTCTACTAAATGTATGAGTATAGTTATAACTCTTTGTTATTACCAAAGAGTATAATAGAATCATTTCTTGGTTGAAGACCTTAGAAACTATTTACCTCTACCAAACGCCACAACCAAGAAAAAAACTACTACCATCATTGAAGAAAGATAGATAAGAAGTATCTCAAGAATGTTATGGATCTGGAGACATAATCGACCGGACTGGCTGCGTGGCTCTGCGGTAACGTTCTCGCTTGCTGGGCCCTAGGTTGCAGGTTCGTATCCTGGCGCAGTCAGGTGCACAAATGCGAGGGAGCCGTGTCAGTAGATTTACTGGCACGTTAAAGATCCCCTTCGGGCCATAATTCCGGCACCCCGGCGTATATAAAAGCAGCAGTAGTTAAAAGGGTCGTAAAACAAATAACATTATTATTGTTGTTATTATTACATAATCGACCTGCCGTGGGCAACATCCAACTTTGAGTTGAGGCATGTCTTTACACGTCTGGTTGTGCATGGCTTTCACAACCCTAATACCGGGTGAGTTAGCCGAGGTCGTTGCGGCAAGACTGTTGGCAGTCGCTCACATCCGGGAGGCGAGGAGGTTCGAATCCCCCCGCCGGCAACCTTGAAGATGCTCTTCTGTGGTTTCCCATCTTCCTTCCAGGCAAATGCCGGGGTTGGTCCCTAGCTATAGGCCACAGCCGCTACCTTCCAACTCCTCGACCCTCCCTTCCAACTTTCCTCCACAACGGTACTTGTAGCTCACCCATTGGGTGTCCGTCTCGAAGCAGCTACAAAAAAACTGGTGAGCCGAACATGTCCTCGGACACTCCCGGCACTAAAAGCCATACGCTAAAAAAAAAAAACCCTAATTGAATTAACAAATCTTTCCGTGTCCCTACAGAGACGTGTGTATACAAACTATGTGGATATTTTCGATTGCTATTTGCCTGAAATAAAAGTATTAATAACCTGAACTAGTACCAGCGGCTAAAATTCAGTTACTATGTGAAATCGTTTTGTTCTTTACTTCAAATAACATTTTCAAATAACGCACAATAGGCTGTAACAAACCCTTTAAAATAAGAAGTAAAAATGTATCATAGTATCATCCTGTCATTCTTCAAATTCGATGCGCATAGAATGCCAATGGTATACTATCAATGGAGTCCCATGTAGACCAGTCGTGAAATCTAGTGGAGAAATATCGAACAATATAATCCTAACAGGGCGAGTGCATTCTAGCGGCCATAAGAAGAAACTTTTCAATAAAATCTGGAAGTTAATAAGTAGGGCGGCGTGCAGTTACCTTTTTGGCTGCTAGATGTTTCGAGCAAATCTGCTGGCGAATTATGTTTTAATTAAATATATGTTTTGCACCGTAATATGCACAATATAAGGCTTAATTTTAAAATGTCTGAGTCATTACAAAGCAACAAATATGGAAAATTTCAAGCAAAAAACCAAATTCTGATGGGGTTTGAACCACAGGCATATGAATGACAGACTAACGCTTTACCACGGAGCCATTTGTGCCAACGAACATTGAACTATATAAAATGACTTACATAGAACTTGTTAGCAAATAATGATTTAGACCTAACGATTTCATCAGTGGAGTATATTATTTATAAATAAAGCATTTCATACTAAGTTTATTTATTTTGTATCAGTACGCTATATTGCATGCAATACTCAAATTAGTGAAATATAAGTCAGGCACAAGATATCCCCTGCCATCTTGTCTTCTTATCGAGACGGCTCAGCTTTTTAAAATCACTTCTGCACTATAGTATTACAAAATAAAATTTTAATTTCGAACGTGCCTCTTCCTTTAGAACAGTTAAATCGATTCTCGGCTCGATAATCGGAACTGGTGGGTCCCATGATATGGATTATAAAGTTTGCATAATTCGCACGGCCGCCATCCTGAAATGGTACGACGGATGACCTTGTAGTTTGGTCACAAAACGCTTCCTATATGAAGGTATGTTATTACCAAATTTGGTAGAGATCGGATAATTTGGTTAGTCGCTATTTGATATTACGTTTTGAACGTTTGAGTGGCCGCCATTCAGATTTGGTAAAGATGGCGGCGATATAAAACATTACACTGAGGTGCCCTTTGCTTGTTCTACCTCTGTACCAAATTTCGTTCAATTCGGTTTCACCGTGTTCGAATTGATAGGGGGGGGGGGGGACAGACATTCAGAGTACACACACTCACACACACACAGACTCACACACACACATACACACACACAGACAGACACACAATTTTTGGCCCTGTAGTGATCTCATAAGTCTACTTTCATTTTTTGCAAAAATCGAAAGTAGGCTAATATACTCATGAAGGAATGGCAAGGCAGATAGTTTCCATGGCAACATAGCTCAATTCGAGACACGGCCGACAGTATCCCAGTTGCGATCTGCACTAACGGTATAGAAAATGAGGATCTTTACTTGAAATCCCGTTAGTTACTCAACTGCTCACACAGCACTGTCAACCGAGTTAAGCATAACAGAGAATTGACACTATCTACTATATATTTGTCAAATACCACTTACTCACTCATCCATTCATCACGAAATCTCAGAAACCACCGAACGGATTGGAATGAAATTTGGTGTGCAGCTTCCTCAAGGGCCGCAAATGCCCACTAAGAGAGGATTTTTGGATATTCAGGTTCTAAAGGGGTGTTAAGGGGGTAGATCTGCATTTAATTGAATAGCAATATCTCCCGATTGGTTTCATTGGGGATGTGATACTCGGCATATAAACTCATCATTAAAAATAAGAATACACGTGTCTGAGGGTTTTTCGATGTGGTGTATATTATGAGGTGAAAGGGGTGAAAAGTGGGGATTGAAAGATTCCTAACGGAGCGTGTATCTCTTAAATGACATAAGCGAGGAGTTTGAAACTCAGCGAAAAAAAATCAACATAAAAAGGAGTAAATAAGTGTTTGGTCGCCTCCGTAGCGTAGCGGTCAGCCTGGTTAGCTGCCGCCCCGGAGGTCCTGGGTTCGATTCCCGGCTCTGCCACGAAATTTGAAAAGTGGTACGAGGACTGGAATGGGGTCTACTCAGCCTCGGGTGGCCCAAATGAGTAGAGGGGGTTCGATTCCCCCTCAGCCATCCTCGAAGTGGTTTTCCGTGGTTTCCCACTTCGTCTTCGGGCAAATGCCGGGATGGTACCTTCTTCAAGGCCACGGCCGCCTCCTTCCCTCTTCCCTGCCTATCCATCCTGACCATCCCTTACCTTCCCTCATGAGGCCCCTGTTCGCTTTGCAGGTTAGGCCGCCTGGGCGAGGTGCCAATCCCACCTCACCAGTTGTATCCCTTCCGATTAGATGTTCCCAGCTCTAGGACACTGCCCGTAGAGGCGGTAGTGGTGAGTTCCCTCGCTGAGTCCGTGGGTTCCACCAACCTGGAGGGTAAACGACAAAGAAAAGAAAAGAAAAGGAAATAAGTGTTTGACCGCTTTTCATAAATCCAATTTAAGGGGCCCATGGGGTGGGGTGAAATTCGGGGGGGGGGGGGGGGACAGGATAAAAGTGTCCTAACTGATTGACTGACTGACTGACTGACTCACTCATCAAACTCAGCGAAAAAACTGCTTTAAAGTAAGTAAATAGCTGTTCGACAGTTTTTTTTTCATAAATCAAATTTAAGGGGTTCATTTTGAAAAAAGAAAATTGAAAGAAAATGTCCTGACTCACTCACTCACTCACTCATCATCGCCTAGCCAAAAGTATTGAAGTTGGAAACATGACAGTTTGGGGATATGTTCACTGTATGTCAAAACCGTCTACTAAGGGAGGATTTTCGGATATTCAGGTTCTAAAGGGGTCTTAAGGGGTTTAAACCTGCATTTCATGGAATAACAATACCTCCCGATTGGTTTCATTGGGGGATGTGTTACACGGCATATAAACTCATCATTAAAAAGTAAGAAGTCACGTGTCTGAGGGTTTTTCGATGTGGTGTATATTATGAGGAGAAAGGGGTGAAAAGTGGGGATTGAAAGATTCCTAACGGAGTGTGTATCTCTTAAACGACATACGCGAGGAGTTTCAAACGCAGCGGGAAAAAATCAACATAAAAAATAAGTTAATATGTGTTTGACCGTTTTTTCATACATCCAATTTAAGGGTCCATGGAGAGGGGTGAAATTCTGGGGGGGGGGGGAACAGGAAAGAAAGTGTCCTAACTGATTGACTGACTCACTCACTCATCAAACTCCGGGGGGAAAACTGCTTTAAAGTAAGTAAATAGATTTCGACAGGTTTTTTTGATCAATCAAATTGAAGGGGTTCATCGGAAGGGGTGAAATTCTGAAGAAAAAAAATTGAAAGAAAATGTCCTGACTCATTCACTCACTCATCATCGCCCAGCCAAAAATATTGAAGTTGGAAACATGGAATTTCGGGGATGTGTTCATTGTATGTCAAAACCGTACACTAAGAGAGGATTTTTGGATATTCAGGTTCTAAAGGGGTCTTAAGGGGGTTAAACCTGCATTTCATTGAATAACAATATCTCACAAGTGGTTTCATTTGTGGATGTGATACTCGCATATAAACTAATCATTAAAAATAAGCAGGCATGTGTCTAAGGGTTTTTCGATGTGGTGTATTATTATGAGGTGAAAGGGGTGAAAAGTGGGGGTTGAAGGATTCCTAACGGAGCGTGTAGGCCTATCTCTTAAGGATGTGCGATCTCCACCGCCGTCAATCGCATGGCAAGAGATGGCAGCACTACTGTATTACCGATAGCAGCCGCTGCATTTGTGTTAGTGACGTGTCACCCTTCAATTATCACCTCCTTCCGCCCCTACTCCCACCGCTTCTCCTCGTCACTCAATGTCTTCTCTCTCTCTCTCACTGATAGCGTTGTTTTGCATCTGAAAAACAAACCAGGCTTGCTTTCCGAGCCGTATTGCCAATTTGTGGACTACTATTAGATTTTTTATTATGGATACTCGAGTTTAGGCCTTAATTACAACCAAACCAACAGACCTATTGAAAAACGAGTTATACCAATATTTTCCTTGTTTAATTCTGCGTTAGACTATATAAGCCAATTATTTTCAAGTTTATTAATTATTTATTTATTTGTGGTTGTATGAAAAATTGTCCGTGTTTTTGACGTCTTTTCTAGGAACCGCTCACTTAAAACTATATGCATGGAAAACTACTTGGCTGAGGGTGATGCAATTTTTATATGTGATAGGCACAAGTATTGGTAGTGAAAATCTCAAGTTTCAATTTTTTTCAACTACCCGATAAAAAAGTTCTTATACTTTTTCTGACGTAACGTTTTCTCAGCCCAGGATAAACGTACAGCAGGAAACTTGGTCTCATTTTGAAGCTCTCATTCGTGATTATCGGAAATTACGACCACAGTAAACGTACAGTGTGATGACGAATTTATGAAGAGTAATATTAAAGGGAGGTTTTGTGCGTTGTGTGTAGGTATTCTCCCTCCGTCCAGCCCAATAAAAAAGAATATATTATGATATAGGCCTATTATGATTATATTTTGATATAGTATGATATGATTCACGGAGTGAGGTTGTGGTTAGGGTTGTGCAGCTGTGAGCTTTCATTCCGGAAATAGTGGGTTCGAACCCCCCTGTCGGTAGCCCGGGAGATGGTTGTCCCTGGTTTCCCATTTTCACACCAGGCAAATGGGCGCTGTACCTTAATAAAGGCCACAGCCGCTTCCTTCCCACTGCTAGTCTTTCCTATCCCATCGTCGCCATAAGACCTACAGTATCTGTGTCTGTGCGACGTAAGGCAAATTGTAATATATATATATATATATATTATTTTGATATATATTGAAGATTACAACTCGCATAATAGGCCAGGCAACAGGTAGTTCAATAAGGAAATAATTAGTGGAAAGCTGGAAATTGCTTTAATCGCTTTATTTGGACCCAGATATTACTCTCCCAAGTTTCTCCCTCGAGCGAAGTCGGTGTTGGCCCTTCTGGCCCTAAGAAGGTACCACTTTTCAATTTTTTGCAAATATCTCCCAAATCTTCAACTTTATCAACAAAATACCTATTATAAAAAATAATCTAGAGTAAATTTCCTACAAAAATTTCCCCCACCTTTTGTCTCTAATGTGAACCGTTACGATGCTACGACCATTCAAAGTGGAGTCCTTTTTGATTCATGCGGAAAAGCTATGGAAATGATATGCCATATCAACGTTTCTACATGTTTTAATATTTGTCAGCATACCAGATGCACAAGCTGTTAACTTGTTACAAGTATAACAGATTTTCAATGTAAACAGCTGTGGCAAAATACCTACCATTAGTATCATTTTGCAATATTGAGTTTTCGACTACAGAACAGCATGTGGATGCACGGTGTGCGCGGATCTCGCGGGATGATGCGGATTTGAGAAAATTTGTTGGATGGTTATCAACTCACGATCCCTTTCCTCGTGGACAACACGTTGTTTCGTTAAGTACAGGAGTTGTCGGGGATGGACAAATCACTTGTCACATGGCCTATGGAATTGGAATAGCAGCACAAAAAGGCATAACCGGCAACAATTTTCACGATGTGAAGTTCCTTAGAATAAATGGCGTGATGCCTCTCCGCGCGGTAAATTCGAAAATAAAAATCTGCAACACGGATATTCCTGTTGATCCTCTTGTGCTTTTCCAATGCATTTGCCTTGCAAAGAAATCCGATGCAGAATTGAAACAATATTTCCAGTTTGAACTAGCTCCGTATCCGGTTGCGATCTTTGATAAAGCGGGAATGCGTAGACGAAAAAGTCTGTGTTCTATAAATTATTCGATCCTGTTACCGATGAGCCCTAATTTGAGGACCTACATCATGTTCTCGACGGAGGATGTCTTCTGCACCGTGTAATTTGGCACCGAACCGATACTTTTGTCGACATTAGTGCCAAATATGCGAGTTACGTTAAAAGATACTTCAAAAACAGTGTCATTATTTTCTATGGGTATCCTGACGACCCAGCAGCTCGCAGTACCAAGTCCGTTGAACGTCTTCGACGATCGCACAAGCATGAAGCTGCAAATGTTTTTCTATGAGTCCATGACGGCACCTATGCCACAAGCAAACTTTTTGTCTAATGTCACAAACAAACGAAGATTGATCGACTTGTTGCGCGTCAAATTCGAAAGCGAAGGAATCGAAACCAGACAAGCTCCAGAAGATGCCGATGTGCTCATCGTTACCACCCCACTCGAGTTATCTCGGCCCGACAATTCAGTCATTATAGTGACTGAAGATATATATATCCTGGTCATCTTGGCGGCTTGTGTGCCACCCTCCACGAAAATGTATTTTATGAAACCCGGCAAAGGTTCAACCAAACAACAACTATTTTGCACAACAAGTTTCAATCTCCCAACATGTGTGCAAGAAAACTTCCTATTTTTGCATGCGTTTAGTGGGTGCGATATAACGTCTTCGTTTCACAGGCAGTGCAAAATGAAATTCGTAACACTGCTGAAGAGTAATGAGGAACTGCAGACAGCTGTTAGGGTTTTCCGAGGCGTGAACGCAAACCCCGATGAAATTGACAAAGCGGGCCAGTTGGTTTTGGCTGGGCTTTATGACAACAAAACCACGGGGAATACCCTGAATGAGCTGCGGTTCCAACTGTTTGAAAAATCTCTAAGCAAACATCGATTTAATCTCGCAAGCTTACCTCCCACCGAATCAGCGGCACGTGAGCACTCTTTAAGAACATAATCAAATCCAAACATGGTATGGAAATGATACAAATCCACTGGATTGGGGCTGGAAAAATTCTCAATGTGGTTTGGCTCCCATACCTACGAGGGATCCGGTGCCACAAACGCTTCTAAACACAGTGTCCAGCAAATGTTCGGAAGGATGTAACGCAGCTTGTGGTTGCAGGAAAACGGGCCTCCGATGCTCCAGAATCTGCATGAATTGTATGGGACGGTCATGTACAAATGCTGCCGAGGAAGATGATATGGATGATTGTGACGGAGACATCGATGTTAATCTTGAGCGCCCTGTGACGTCGGACAAATGTACCGATACAGACGATGAAAGCGATGATGGAGAAATTGAGGCCACAGCTGTTTACATTGAAAATCTGTTACACTTGTAACAAGTTAACAGCTTGTGCACCTGGAATGCTGACAAATATTTTATAATATGTAGAAACTTTGATATGGCATATCATTTCCATAGCTTTTCCGCAAGAATCTAAAAGGGCTCCAATTTGAATGGTCGTAGCATCGTAACAGTTCACATTAGAGACAAAAGGTAGAGAGCATTTTTGAAGAAAATTTACTCTAGATTATTTTTATGATAGGCATTTTGTTGATAAAGTTGATGGTTTGGGAGATATTAGAAAATAAAATGGTACCTTCTTAGGGCCAGAAGGGCCAACACCGACTTCGCTTGAGGGGGGAAAACTTGGGAGAGTAATATCTGGGTCAAAATAAAGCGATTAAAGCAATTTCCAGCTTTCCACTAATTATTTCCTTATTGAGGCTTTTTTTTTCGACCTGTCGCCTGGCCTATCAAGTTCTATTGATTTTAAACATGTTTTATTCTGCGAATATAACTTACAGAATTTTATAAAGTAACTCATAAATAATTTTTAACATTCTGTAAACGAAACACTCATATATTTTATTATGAGCAAATATTCTCATGAAAATAAAATTTATTATTTCAGATTTTGAAAAATCATTTACATATCATATTGTTCTATATTGAAACATCTTTTTTTAGTAATAATCTGATACAGGTACGAAGTACACTATTTTATACTGACTGTATAACAATATAAAGTATTGACAGTAAGAAAACAAACAATAAAATTTAACACAAAAAAAGGGACTTAATAATAACAAATTCATTGGAAATTAAATAACAAATAAAATAAATAACAGAGGTTATAAAGATATGTATGTGAGTCGTCCAATTCCAGAACTACCTAAGTCAATTTCATGAAATTTGTGAGAAAGGGCAAAAAACTGTCTTGAGTTATCCGTGCGCGTTTAAATAGAAACAGTTTGTATAATAGTTACAAAATACGATTAGTTTTCATTTTATGTATGTTTTAAAAATACAGTAAAAGCAGTTTTTACGTAATAATAGAAAATATATTGCACTTAAGCAGTTTTGATACAGGATCTAGGACTTAAGTAGTTTTGGATTAGTTTCATTAAGTCAGTAATTATGGTTTCTATGTGAAAGTGAAATTATTGCTATATTTTAAAGTTCTCTAAGAAACTACCCAGTATACAATAAAAGTAACCTTTCAACCTTAAATTTCCATTCACAATATGCTCACAGCTTTTCAAACTAGGCGAAATAGAGTCCATTGGACTGCACAGCAACGTCATGTTCCATGGGGTCTTCTTCTTCTTCTTCTTCTTCAGATACATTTTGTCGAGCTATGTCTTCGCCACATAGTAGCAAGTCTCGGTAGAAGCCTAGATCCTCTCAGTTGTGCCACTCAGGGCCGAAATGCTTTGACAAAAGCTGTTTCACATCAGTCACTTACATATATATAAATACTAGCAGGTACCCGCGGCTTCGCTCGCGTCATAGTCATGTTATATTGTTATTCAATGAAATGCAGGTTTTACCCCGCTAACACCCCTTTAGTACCTGAATATCCATAAATCCCTCCTTAGTAGACGTTTTCGACAAACATATCCCCAAAATATCATTCTTCTAACTTTAATAGCTTTGGTTGGTCGATGAGAGTGAATATCCAAAAATCCTTCCTTAGTGGACGTTTTTCTTCCAGAATTTCACCCCTCCCCAAGAGCCCCTTAAATTGGATTTATGAAAAAACGGTCGAACATCTATTTATTTAATTATTTATTTATTATTAAGCCGATTGTTTTCCTCTGAGTTTCAAACTCCTCGCCTATGTCGTTTAAGAGATGCACGCTCCGTTAAGAATTCTTCAACCCCCACTTTTCACCGCTTTCACTCATAATATACAACATATCGAAAAACCATTAGGCATGTGTCATCTTATTTTTAATGATTAGTTTAATGCCAAGTAGCACATCCCCAAATGAAAACACTCGTGAGATATTATTATTCAATGAAATACACGTTTACCCCCTTAACACCCCTTTAGAACCTGAATATCCAAAAATCTTTCCTTAGTGGACGTTTTCGACATACAACGAACATATCCCCAAAATTTGATGTTTCTAACTTCAATAATGTTGGCTGGGCGATGATGAGTGAGTGACTCAGTCAGGACATTTTCTTTCATTTATTTTTGAGAATTTCACCCCTCCCAATGAAACCCTTAAATGGGATTTATGAAAAAAAACGGTCGAACACCTCTTTACTTAATTTTAAGTTGTTCTTCCCCCCTCAGTAGGATGAGTGAGTGAGTTAATCAGTTAGAACACTTTATTTCCTGTTTTTTCTTCTCCAGAATTTCACCCCTCTCCAAGGGCCCCTAAAATTGGATTTGTGAAAAAACGGTCGACCACCTATTTACTTATTCTTCAAGCTGATTTTACCCCCTGAGTTTCATACATTATGCCTCTGTCTTTTAAGAGATATTTGCTCCGTTAGGAATCCTTCAACCCCCACTTTTCACCCCTTTCACCTCATAATATACACTACATCGAAAAACCCTCAGACATATGTCTTCTTATTCTTAATGATGAGTTTATAAGCCGAGTATCGCATCCCCCAAGGAAACCAATCGGGAGATATTGTTATTCAATTAAAGGCAGGTCTACCCCCTTAATACCCCTTTAGAATCTGAATACCCAAAAGTCCTTCCATAGTGGACGTTTTCGACATACAGCGAACATAACCCCAAAATTTTATGTTTCTAACTTCAATAATTTTGGCTGGGCGATGATGAGTGAGTGAGTAAGTCAGGACATTTTCTTTCATTTATTTTTCAGAATTTCACCCCACTCATGAACCCCTTAAATTGGATTTATTAAAAAAACATCAAACACCTATTTACTTAATTTTAAGTTGTTCTTCCCCCCTCAGTAGGATGAGTGAGTGAGTTAATCAGTTAGAACACTTTATTTCCTGTTTTTTTCTTCAGAATTTCACCCCTCTCCAAGGGCCCCTTAAATTGGATTTGTGAAAAAACGGCCGAACAAATATTTACTTATATTTTAAGATGTTTTTTGTTGTTGCTGAATTTCAAACTTCTCGCCTATATCGTTTAAGAGATACACGCTCCGTTACGAATCCTTAAACCCCCACTTTTCACCCCTTTCACCTTATAATATACATCACATCGAAAAACCCTTAGACACATGTCGGCTTATTTTTAATGATTAGTTTATATTCCGTGTATCACATCCACAAATTAAAGAAACCACACGTGAGTTATTGTTATTCAATAAAATGTAGGTTTAACCCCCTTAAGACCACTTTAGAACCTGAATATCCGAAAATCCTCCTTTGGAGTACGGTTTTGACATACAACGAACATATCCCCAAAATGTCATGTTTCTAACTTCAATAATTTTGGCTGGGCGATGATGAGTGAGTGAGTGAGTCAGGACATTTTCTTTCAATTATTTTTTCAGAATTTCACCCCTCCCCATGAACCCTTTAATTTGGATTTATGAAAAAAAAAAACGGTCGAACACCTATTTACTTATCTTTTAAGCTGATTTTTTTCCCGCTGAGTTTCAAACTCCTTGCCTATGTCGTTTAAGAGATACACGCTCCGTTAGAAATCCATCAACCCCCACGTTTCACCCCTTTCACCTCATAATATACACCACATCGAAGAACCCTCAGACACGTGTCTTCTTATTTTTAATGATGAGTTTATATGCCGAGTATCACATCTCCCAATGAAACCAATCGGGAGTTATTGTTATTGAATGAAATGCAGGTTTAACCCCCTTAAGACCCCTTTAGAACCTGAATATCCGAAAATCCTCCCTTAGTGGACGGTTTTGACATACAATGATCTCATCCCCAAAAATTCATGTTTCTAACTTCAATAATTTTGGCTGGGCGATGGTGAGTGAGTCAGGACTTTTTCTTTCAATTTCCTTTTTTAAGAATTTCACCCCTCCCCACGAACCCCTTTAATTGGGTTTATGAAATAAAACTGTCGAACACCTATTTACTTATTTTTAAGCAGTTTTTTCCCTCTGAGTTTGTTGAGTGAGTCTGTCAGTCAATCAGTTAGGACACATACTTTCCTGTTTTTTCCCCCCAGAATTTCACCCCTCCCCATGGGCCCCTTAAATTGGATTTATGAAAAAACGGTCAAACACCTATTTACTTATTTTTTAAGCTGATTTTTTTTTTCGATGAGTTTCAAGCACCTCGCCTATGTCGTTTAAGAGATACACGCTCCGTTAGGAAGCCTTCAACCCCCACTTTTCACCCCTTTCACCTCATAATATACACCACATCGAAAAACCCTCAGACACGTGTCTTCTTATTATTAATGATGAGTTTATAAGCCGAGTATCACATCCCTCAATGAAACTAATCCAGAGATATTGTTATTCAATGAAATGCAGGTGTACCCCCTTAACACCCCTTTAGAACCTGAATATCCAAAAATCCTTCCTTAGTGAGCGTTTTCGAGTTACAACGAACATACCCCCAAAATTTCATGTTTCTAACTTTAATAGTTTTGGCTGGGCGATGATGAGTCAGTCAGTCAGTCAGTCAGTCAGTCAGTCAGTCAGTCAGGACACTTGTTAGGTAGATTTCATTAGAAAGCTAACTATTGCAATGGGTCCCATGTTTCGACTTCCGGAAAATTTCGACATATCTTCGCGTTTCACATCCCCCAGACCCCAAAACCACCGTCAGTTCAAAAGTTTATATATAATTTATGTATATATATATATATATATATATATATATGTATATATATATGTATATCAGTTTCTTGTGGACACGATAACTGCCGTAATTTTGCACCAATTACTTCGAATTTTTTACCGAAGATGTATACCTATAAAATCTCGGTCGAGTTCGTTACTGGGCTAAATCGGTCGAAGGGGGTGAAAATGGGGGGCTTTTTTCGAAAAAGTGAAATTTCGCTATAACTCTCTTAATACGTGCAATATCGAATCCATTCAAAGTTCATAATATGTGTCGGATAAGTGCCAAAAATTTATGTCAAATAAGATTTTTGATAGCACCAACCATTGACCAAAGGGGTGGAAAAAAGTGGGTTTTTCGGGAAACATTAATCATATCTCTCTTAATAGGCACAATATCAAAACCGTACAAAATGGACAATATTCCCCTAATAATTACCTAAAACTTTTGTCTGAAAGAATTTTTGATATGACCCACCATTACGCCAAGGGACGAGAAAAATTATTTCGGAATTATAAGAAAATGCCAAGAGCTATCAGTGGTTGCCATGGCAACACTACTAAATTGATGAGGCATGGACCATCAGACGTTGCCATGACAACGCACTTGCACGAGATCAGATTCAGTATATCCATCTGATTAAGTGGTTGGTTGGTTGGTTCTTAAGTTTAGGGGCTGCGACAACGCGGTCATGTAGCCCCGTGTACTTTGGGTGTGTGTAGAATCTGTCTGATAACCGGTGTTAATTGTGATGACTGTATTAGTGTGTGTTATCTGTTTGTTAATTTAAGTACTGCAACTAACAATTTTTCAGATAGTTCCTACTTTTGCCGCCAAGCGCCACTGTCAACGACTACGAGGCCAAGTTCAGAACTGAGCTACTAGACGCCGCCGCAGTCGGCTCTTGGCAACGAACATAGAAACCTAAGAGCGTTGTATACATTCTTAACCTATCCAATTTAGCTTCACACAGGTGCAATTAGTGGAAGGATCTTTAACATGCCATAAATCTATGACATGGGACCGCCGGCTTTACTTCCCCTCCGAAGGAAGGCATACTGAGGGATATTTAACGCTCTTAAAAAATCCGACGGCTTCGGCCGGGTTTGAACCCGGTATCTTGGGCATAGAAGCTCAGCATGTTACCGACTACGCCACCAAAGCCACCTGATAAAGTGGGAAGCGGCTTCGGTGACGTCACTGGTAGCATGCTGAATGTCTATGCCCAATGTCGCGGTTTCAAAGCCGGCCGAAGTCGTCGGATTTTCTAAGAGCACTAGAATCCCTCAGTATGCTTTCCTTTGGAGGGGAAGTTCCAACGTTCGTTGCGAGTTGATGGTTGGGGTGGCATCTAGTAGCCAAGTTCACAGCTAGGTGTCGTTGACGGTTGTACCTGGTAGCAACATTAGGAACTACTGCTTGAAATTGACCGTCTGCAGTACTTACATGAATTAAGACTAATACAGCCATTACAATTCACACCGTGTATCAGACAGATTCTACACTCACCCAAAGTACACGGGGTTAGATGACCGCGTTGTCGCAGCCCCTAAACTGAGGAACCAACCAGAGGTAGATTTCGTTAGAAAGCTAACTATTGCAATGGGTACCATGTTTCGACTTCCGGAAAATTTCGACATATCTTCGCGTTTCACATCCCCAGGCCCCAAAACCACCGTCAGTTCAAAAGTTATATATAATTTATGTATGTATATGTATATCAGTTTATTGTGGACACGATAACTGCCGTAATTTTGTACCAATCACTTTGAATTTTTTACCGAATACGTATACCTATAAAATCTCGGTCGAGTTCGTTACTGGGCTAAATCGGTCGTTGGGGGGTGAAAATGGGGGGCTTTTTTTTCGAAAAAGTGAAATATTGCTATAACTCTCTTAATATGTGAAATATCGAATCCGTTCAACATTCATACTATGTGTCGGATAAAGCCCAAAAATGTATGTTTGAAGAGTTTTTTTTATAGCACCAACCATTGACCAAAGGGGTGGGAAAAAGTGGGTTTTTCGGGAAACATTAATCATATCTCTCTTAATAGGCACAATATCAAAACCGTACAAAATGGACAATATTCCCATAATAATTACCTAAAACTTTTGTCTGAAAGAATTTTTGATATAACCCACCATTATGCCAAGGGATGAGAAAAATAATTTCGGAATTATAAGAAAATGCCAAGACCTATCAGTGGTTGCCATGGCAACACTACTAAATTGATGAGGGATGAGCCATCAGACGTTGCCAAGATAACGCACTTGCACGAGATCAGATTCAGATTTCCATCTAAGTGTGAAGCGGCTTCGGTGACGTAACTGGTAGCATGCTGAATGTTTATGCCCAAGGTCGCGAGTTCAAAGCCGGCCGAAGTCGTCGGATTTTCTAAGAGCGCCAAAAATCCCTCAGTATGCTTTCCTTTGGAGGGGAAGTTCCAACGTTCGTTGCGAGTTGCTGGTTGCGGTGGCATCTAGTAGCCAAGTTCACAGCTAGGTGTCGTTGACGGTAGTACCTGGTAGCAACATTAGTAACTACTGCTTGAAATTGACCGTCTGCAGTCCTTACCTGAATTACAGACTAATACAGCCATCCCAAAGTACACGGGGTTACATGACCGCGTTGTCGCAGCCCCTAAACTGAGGAACCAACCAAAATCTCTGCGGTAGATATAATTTTGCGTGAAGAAGTAACAGACCGTTACATAGTTGCACATCAGTGTCGAAACCTAGCATAAGGACAGTGTGACCACAAGTATAAAAATGGACCCCAAATGACAAGAAGGTTACCGTTCCCATAAGACAATAAAATGTTTAAAATAAGCATAAAATGACGAAAAACAAAGTTAATTAAGCTCCAATTATAAAATACCTTCTCGCATTAAATGAGGTCTGATCCTTCTACGAAAATCTGCATATTCTGCCTATTTTCGCCTATCCCCAAGTTTGTCCGGTGAAATCTACCTCCGCTTTCCGGCGTGCCGAGAGGACTTTTTTTTATATAAGAGATATAAAAGTGTACCCGTTCTTACGCCACTTTAACATGTTTTCTTGGCGTTGATTAGCAGTGTTTAGCTATGGACAAGTTCATTGTTAAACGTAAACGCCTGGACAGTGAAAGTGAACAGTCGGATCCTACTCCCGAACCGTTGAATTCAACATAAAGAAGACAAACGAAAGAAAAGAACATACCAGGACAGTTACGTAGTGTATGGATTTACGTGGAATAAGAACGAGGAAAACCCTATCCCTGTGTGTTTAGTTTGTGGCGAAACACGAGGCCATGGTACCTAGCAAACTGAAGTGGCATCTCACAATTAAGCATCCTAGTGGGTCAGGGAAGAGTGTGATGTATTTTTCACGTGTACTAGAAGGGGAGAAAAAAACCAGCTGTGAGAATGGTAAAGAGAATGACCATAAGTGATACTGCTTTTGAAGCCTCGTTTAAAGTAGCAGAACTGATAGGAAAAAAGAATCACACACACACCTCATACTCTTGGAGAGGAAATCATAGGTCCTGCATGGAAAATTATAGTTTCAACAATACTTGGTGAAGGAGCAGCTAATCAAATTTCGAAATTTCCTCTTTCCAACAACACAATCAGTCGCAGGATATCTGAAATGTTTGCAATATCAACGAACAAGTCGTGGGGAAAATAAAAACTGATCGAGCATTTGCTTTGCAAGTAGATGAGAGTATCGATAGTGGTGACAAACTGCAACTCCTTGGTTTTACCAGATATATTGATGATAAAGATATTAATGAGCAGTTTCTGTTCTGTAGACCGCTAGAGACTACAACCTCAGGCCATGATATTTTCGTTTCTATTAATTCCTTTCTCAATGACCAAGATCTTTCATGGAAAGACTGGTTGGTTGGTTCTTAAGTTTAGGGGCTGCGACAACGCGGTCATGTAGCCCCGTGTACTTTGGTGTGTGTAGAATCTGTCTGATAACCGGTGTTAATTGTGATGACTGTATTAGTGCGTGTTATCTGTTTTTAATTCAAGTAAGGACTGCAGTCTTTTGAATTTTTCAAGTAGTTCCGACTTTTGCTGCCAAACGCCACCGTTAATGACTACTAGTTCAGAACTTAGCTACCAGACGCCACCGCAGTCGGCTCTTGGCAACGAACGTTGGAACCTAAGAGCGTTGTTTACATTCTTAACCTATACAATTTAGCTTCACACAGGTGTAATTAGTGGAAGGTTCTTTAACATGCCATAAATCTATGACATGGGACCGCCGGATTTACTTCCCCTCCGAAGGAAGGCATACTGAGGGATTTTTAACTCTCTTAAAAAATCCGACGACTTCGGCCGGCATGGAAAGACTGTTGTGGTATATGTACAGATGGTGCACAATCTATGTCTGGGAAATTTAAAGGTTTTTACTGCCAGAGCTCAAGATTTTGCTGCAGTGTTTAACGAAGCTGTGAAAATGGTGAACTACATCAAGTCTCGACCTTTAATGTGCAGGATTTTTAAACAGTTATGTCTCGCAACGGATGCACCTCATACCTCTTTGTTACTTCATACAGAGTAAGGTAGTTGTCGCAGGGTCGTGTATTGAAGCAGTTTCTTGAACTTAGAGAACAGGTGAAAACTCTTTTTAAGGATGAAAATCAAGATACATTTTATGAGCTGTTTTTAACTGATTCTTGGTGCTTGGAACTGTCGTATCTGGCAGATATTTTTCATAAACTGAATTAACTGAATGTTTCAATGCAGGGTAGACGGGAAACAATAATTTCCTCAACCAATAAAATGAAAGATTTTAAAAGAAAACTTAGTTCTTGGAAGTCTGCAGTTCAGAAAGGAGATCTTTCAAACTTTCTTCATCTGGCAGTAGTTAACGATCTGGGTAAGCTGAAAGACCGCATTTGTGATCACTTATCAAGATTGCAAGATGCAATAGATACATACTTTCCATCTATTTCCTCTATGAATGTCAACTGGGTTGTCTCACCATTTGATTTCATAGATAGTACGAGGAAATAGATTTCACTGGTTGCGAACGAGATGAATTTATTGATCTTTGTGCCGATTCCACACTCAAAGGTAAGTTCACCAAGAGTGAGGCGTCGGTGGCTACTTTTGGGCTTCAGCGGAGAGAGTAGTATCCTAACCTAATGAAGAAAGCAATTAACACACTTTCGCCCTTTCCAAAATCCTATCTATGCGAGCAAGCCTTCTCTGCTCTGGTGACAATAAAATCCAAAGCAAGAAATAGACTGAATAACCTTGAGGATGATTTGCGTGTTTCATTGTCAACTGCAAGGCCCGATATCACGTACCTGTGCTCTAAGCATCAATCACAAGTTTCATATTAACGATTTATCGAACAAAATTATTGATGTATTTTTACTCACTGACTGTAGTAAAGTTGACTGTATTATGTTATGGTGTACGTTACTTATTATAAAATATTTCAATAAATTTACATATGAAACATAATTCTTTTTTTATTCAAGGAAGGGTTGTCGACCAAAGTATTATGTGCACTCGAGTTTGAAGGTTGTTTGTGAAGTAACCAATAGACCTACATAAAATCCAATAACATCATCATTTTCGTCGTTCTATTGTACGTTAGTTCATGTAGGTTTGGAATTTTTAATTTATATTTTAATATTTTTTATCGCAGTTGGAACACAAAATGTGCCCATTTTTAAGCGTGTTTCAACCATGCGTCACATTTAAGAATTATTATCTCAAAACTCCGTCATCATATCGAATGCAAATTTTAACACAATATACATCGGAATGTTGTATAACTGGTTTATTAATTTCAAAATTTTGTGTGTCCAAGAAACAAAGTTATCATTTTTGTAAGGTAACTTTTTCTCGGCTCGGGGTGGTTGGAAAATATAGCTCTTGGTCGCATTGTAATCCATATTCATCAAGAAGTTATGGTTTATGACTGTGAAATACGTAAATTAATTCACTTATTTTATATCGGTTTGTGTTTGTTCGTGGAAATAAGGCATTATTCACCAGCCAGCCGCTCAGGGGTAAGCTGTACTGCGTTGCTGAGATGGAGCCCATAACTGCCGAGCGAGGCGAGGTCGTATTTCCCCGTTCCAATATAAACCGATATAAAATAAGTGAATTAATTTACGTATTTTAAAGTCATACAGCATAACTTCTTGATGTATAAGGAGTTCTACGCGACCAAGAACTACATATTCCAACCACTCCAAGCCGAGAAAACGTTACCTTACACAAATGATAACAACTTTGTTTCTTGGACACGCAAAAATTTGAAATTAATAAACCAGTTATACAATATTCCGATGTATATTGTGTTAAAATTTGGATTCGATCTGATGACGGGTTTGTGAGATAATAATTCTTAAATGTGACGCATGGTTGAAACACGCTTAAAAACGGGCACTTTTTGTGTTCCAACTGCGATAAAAAATATTAAAATATAAACTAAAAATTCCAAACCTACATGAACTAACGTACAATAGAACGACGAAAATGATGATGTTATTGGATTTTATGTATGTCTATTGGTTACTTCACAAACAACCTCAAACTCGAGTACACATAATACTTTGGTCGACAGTAGTGTTTAATGTTATTCCCAAGGGTGCCGTGAACTTCAAAAGGTTGGTAAACTCTGCTCTAGACTGTGGTCGTGTGGACTGGCATGATGAGTCAGGGCGGGAGGGAGGCGGAAGCTGCGATAGCAAAGGTGTTGAAGGAGAGGGTAAGGCAGGTGGCCGAGCGCTCTCTTGCCCAAGACCTTGTCTTACCGCTGTGTGTGTGCGCGCGTGTGTGTATGTGTGTGTGACTGATTCAAACTGCGTTTTGTAGAGTCTGAAAGGTACAATCACCACGGGTATATCGCTGAACCAATTTTCTTTATCGAACTTTTCTACTGCTCAGAATAAGAGCCACATCAAATTAATAAAACTTTGAAGTTAATATAACATTTCTTTCTCACTAAAAATGGTATTCAAATCTGAAGAGGTTAATAAAAAATTTGAATTTCGTAATAAGAATTGTTCCTATTGCAGGTACTACTACAGGGGTTGTTGTACATAAATTTCGGTGTCTTCCGATTATTAGTTTCGTCGTGGAGATTGTACCTTTAACGCTCAAAATAGCCACTTTGAAGCCATGTCCTCAGCAAACGAGCCGTCGTTATTTTCTTCAAAACGCATATAATATCTCACAAAGACCTACATTAGAGATTAAGAGTAAAAATAAAAATAAAAATAAAATTTCAATTTTTGACCGCACAGCCTTAAACGACATAGGCGAGAAATTTGAAACTCAGCGAAAAAAAATCAGCTTAAAAAGTAAGTAAATCGGTGTTCGACCGTTTTTTCATAAATTAATTTAAGGGGCCAATGGGGTGGGTTGAAATTCTGGGGGAAAAAGGAGAAAGGTGTCCTAACTGACTAACTCACTCACTCAGCAAACTCAGGGGGAAAAGACAGCTTAAAAAACAAGTTAATAGGTGTTCAAGGGTTTTTCATCAATCCAATTTAAGGGGCCCTTGGGGAGGGGTGAAATTCTGGTAAAAATAATTGAAAGAAAATGTCCTGTCTGACTCACTCACTCATCACGTCCAGCGAAAACTATTAAAGTTGGAAACATGGAATTTTGGGAATATGTTCGCTGTATGTCGAAAACGTCAACTAAGGAATGATTTTTGTTTCTTCGGGTTTTAAAGAGGTGTTAAGGGGGTAAACGTGCATTTCATTGAATAACGATATCTCATGAGTTGTTTCTTTGGGGATGTGATATTCGGTATATAAACTAATCATTAAAAATAATCAGACATATGCCAAAGGGTTTATCGATGTGGTATTCACAGAATACTATAGATGTTCCTATAAAACCAGAGTACATATCTGGACAGTACTCGAACATCGGAACAGCGACCTCGGATAATAGAACGATTCTATCTCCGGAATACACCCATCCGTGTTAACAAGTAACTTCCTTCTGGCAACTTCTTCTTTTTGTGCTGGGATTCCCTAGCCACTCTTGAAAATCCCCAAAGTTCTACGTCGAAATTAACCATGAAATCCATTGTATAATCGAGGCAGAAATATTCATGTTAATGGATAATGAATAAATTTCCACTGCCGTATGGATGTTATATCAGCGTTTGATAGATATGCATGAGTGTAAATGCTGGTTGCCCACCTCATGCTAGTATTCCAAGAATACTGACTATCGTAATTCCATGTTGGATCTTCACGCTATCGATATATGTCCCAGGTGCATAGTTAGTTTAATACTCCATCACTACTTTCATATCAATGTCTATTAAATATAATAACTGAGTATTAACTGCCATAGTTATGTCAATTGTCTGTAGCACCAACTGAATAATGTTCTGTTTCACACTTGCAGTGCGCCTGCCCTCTGAATGTTCAAAGTGTGTAGCATGAAAAGTGATTCTAGGATCTGTGAAAAACACTTTTGTATTTCGTTTTCTATCGCTTATATTTCCCAAATTATAAAAGCTGGAATGTTCTTCTTTTAATACAGGCTCTATATAGTCTTACACTGCTTGATTATAATAAACACTGAAGCCTAATTGTGTATGTTCATGAGATAATGTCACTTATACTTGCGTTTTAACTTCGCCTAGATTTGAGTTGTATAATGCACTGCAGCTTACCCAAACTGTTTTGTTTCACGAGCGGACAACCTCCACGCTCGGACTCGAAGAAACTTTTGGGACTGTGTTAACCCATCAACACACTTCACTCGTCGACTGATTTATTAAAAAGAGTCTCGGCTCTCCGCTCCCGTCGTTTAAATACCCTGACAAGGGGGCGTATCCTCCATCCCTTCCATAGCTTCTATATGCGTCATTACTCATTTTCAACATTAGCTATAACCAATCGATTTGAAGATTTTAAAGTAGTAGAAATAATGTCTTCCTAATTCCATCCATTTCTTGTGCTGAAAATAACTTTCCATAGTTTTTAAAAGTCGATTTTCACTAAAAATCATAGTTGCAATAAATTCCGTCTTCACAAAGACTTTCGCTCATTGGTTCATGACAGCCAACCAATAGCTTAATTTCTCTCTACGAATCTTATATTATTTCCTTCTAGATGTTGCGTCATGCTTCCAGAGCTTTCTCAAAAATTCTTATACGTCATCATGGATCTCAGCGAAGCCTCCCTGCTTGCCTGAGCTATGAGCCAGCCGTGCCTACGTCATTAATAACACGTAATAGCTATGACGGCTGCAACTTTACTCATGCTCTCCCAAATACTACCATCGTGGTCTCTGGATAATTCAATTTACGGGGGCATTCTCCCGTCACCACGTTTTAAAAACAGTTGCAAATTTGTTTTTAAAGTCTTTGTTACAAGTTTATAGATATATCACTTGAACTCGCAATTGAATTATATTTAGCCTACTTTCTGATGATATTTCTTTAATGTTCCTTAATCATCTGTCTCTTCTCTAGGCTTTTGTTGTGTGTGTAATGTATCCTATCTTCTCTACTTTTTCTCTTCTCTGCCTACGGTTCCAGTATACTGTCTATGCGAACCCCAATTCTCCTGCTTTCCCTGTTTACTAGTGGAAGTTCCAGGATCTATAACCAAGTTCTGCCTCTTCCCTTGAATATTTGCTTCTTTTTCCCTCAATTCTTTTATGAATTGTTGACTTTCTTTTTCCTTCTCGTCGTATTTTTCTATCGTCATCACCTGATCTTGGGAATTATTGTTTCTGTTCTGATATTGGTTATTCCGATTGCAATTTCTATTGTAACCATTATTATTATAATAACCACCTCTACAATAATTGTTCCCAATATTATTTCCCCAGCCTCGTCGCTGCTGGTAAGGTCGACTTCCTCGAAACCTATTTTTTCGGAAATAGTTGTTCCTATCTGGACCTACGTTTCCTGTCTGCTCTTCCTTGGGAGTTTCGGTCTATTGAACCTGGTCAAGGTAGACAGTGTTTACGTCTTTAAACTCGTGCCTTTGACCTTTCTGTACGACGTTCGGCACAGGACTCGTATAGTCTAGTCTCCTGAGCAGTTCATCCATGCTCGGAAGATCCCTGATATTAGAGGAGATAATTAGCCTTCTCACCTCTACTGGTAACATTCTCGATATAGCATCAATCAATTGTTCCGTGGATAACGGAGGTTGAAGAAATCTCAAGTGAGATAATTGACTCGTAAAGAAGTCTGCGTAACGAGTAGGTAGAGTACCTAAATATTTTCTTGAATAGACTTCTGCACGTAAGGAGTTCTGCGCTTCAATCGACCAAAAACGCTTGACTAAGGCCTCCGCAAACTCATCAAAGTTACTGAACGTGTAACGGAAGGCGAAAAACCATTCTAGCGGGCCCTCTGCTAAATATCTCTCCACTATATTCATCTCCCTCTCTCGTGGTATGTGAGCTTCGATAAAGTAAACCTTGAGATTACGGATATACTCAATCGGAGTGAGACTATCATTATTGCTGAATTTTTGTGGTTTGTCTTCAAAATTCCTTATCACCATCACATTCCTCGGATATGAATCTTGAACGTTTTTCCTAAAATCTCTATTTTGCCATTCGGGCTCTTTATTTTTTTCTTCACCATCTTCTTTGGACCTCGGGGCTAATCTCTCTTTCTTCTACTCCTAGATTACTCCTCCTCGTGAAATTCCTATCATCTCCATAATTCATTCCCTCTCGTTCCTTATCTTCAATCTCAGTGATTACCTTCTTTAACATGTCTTCTTTGTAAGATTCTAAAATATTAACTTCACCTAAGTTCAAACTCTGAAGTTTATTCGCTGTTTCATTTACATCGGAGACTACTTTATGAATTTGTTCCTCTAGCGATTCTTTTAAGGCTTGCACATCCTGACTAGCTTGTGTCCTATCTTCGACTTGTTTTTCGGACAGCGTATCCATCCTGACACTTAAATCCTTCCTAATCTGAATAACTTCGTTATTAATTTCTATTTGGGTACTGGCTAATTTCTTTTCAATGCGTTCCTGAATTTGTTTTACGTGTTCCCCGCTTGATTTATTCCACTCATCCTTCCACACAGTTACATTAGTTTTTAACAAATCTGCTATGTCTATTTCTATGTCTTCCTTCAATAGTCTATTGTGGTCTAAAACTTGAGTACGTATGACTTCGGCATCGTATTTCAAACCAGCCAAAGAAGCTGTTGTTCTAACTGACTCATCTACAAAACGAGTTGTTAGTGCACTGATATTTCGAGTACGGAGTGTTTTAGAGGTCTCGATTTCTTCTCGAACTTTGCTAACGTCTGTTTGAACTTTAGCTATATCAACAAATACAATATTGACCTCAACTTGAACTTTAGTTATGTCGTTCTGCACATCAGTTACATCTGATTGTATATTATTAATATCAATCTGAACATTAGATACCTCAGTTCTTACATTTGCAATCTCTTTTTGGACATCCTCTACCTTATCCTGAACACTGGCAACATCATTTCTAACAATTAATACCTCTGCTCTGGCACTGGAAATGTCTACTCTAACATTTGAGACGTCAAGTTGTACCAAAGATAGATCCTTTTGACCCGAATTCACCTTACCCTGAACAGAATCTATCCTGTTCTGGACAGAATCTACCTTATTCTGGACAGCATCTACCCTGTCCTGGACATTAGACACGTCTACTTTAACATCAGCAACATCATTGCGGACATTAGACACATCTAGCCTAACATCAGCAACATCTGTCCGAATATCACTTACTGCATTCTGGATCTCCTGTGTACCGGCCTGCAAACGCGACACATTATACTCTATTGGAAGAACTCGTCTGGAGAGCTTTCATACTCTCATTCATCCTATTAGAATTCTCCTTCATTTCCTTAGAATTCTCCTTCATACTCTCTTTCATCCATACCTCCATCTCTTCCAACTTCCTCCTTAATCCCTCTTCTGCCATTTCAATATAATTCCTGTAGTAATTGCGTTAGGGATATACATCAGATAGAGCAAGATAACAACATTTGGGCAACGTCTTTCACCATATATAAATACTTGAGCATTTTTCTGTCTTATAATTAACTTATCATTAGCTTAACATTAACTTATCAAACACCCTATGTCAAATAAATGTATACACTTGTTCATTTTTCTGTGGTTCACTTCAAATATCCTAACTCCAAAGAAAATTTACCATTATAATCAAATACGTTATCTTTATCTCTAATATGACTAGACATTGTCATAAGCTGGTCGAATAAACAAGAATCATGATCATAGGCGGTTTTTCAAAACTTTCTGCATATTCAACCTCTCTCAGGTTGTATAAGATCTGATCTTTTCTGAGTGAAAATTTATTATTACAATTCAACATTTAATACCTATACAATCACACTCTCGACAATCAATCTCTTTATTTGAGCCTATACAACGATTTAGGTCAGTCAATTCAAATGTATCAGCTTAACCCATGAAAGACACAATACCTTAAATCGCTGCCGCAAGGCAAATGAGGCACCAATCCTACTGATTCTCAATCTGGGAACCAGTTTAGAATCGAGCCCACACGTTTATAGGGTCGCCAATCCTACTGTACCCGATAATCCGGCAAGCCGTTTGTCAGAAATCCGTCCCCTCAATCGGATTGCCTACCTCAATATGCTCCGGCTCTACTACATCATTTGAAATGGCTCTGACAAACACTATCGGGATCATAGCACAGCAGTTTACAAGAATATTGTGGAACACACCAAACTACACGGAGAAAAACACTTACCTTACTTATCGTTCTCGGGGTTTATGGGTGGCACCCTATCTCTAAAAGTGTGTCCGCACAATATCTCGCATACATGGTATTTAAAATGAACCCACACGTCAAAGACTATGAAAACTGAACGGTAAAACTTTATTCCACATAAATATAAATAAAATTATACACAAAAAAAATTAGAATCTTGTGAAACCATCACAAATTCTCCTCAGCCACCACTGGACTGTAAGACAATTACACAAAAGTAATGAGCTTATTCGGACTACTGTAAGCTAGTCAAAACATCATTTTAAATTAACAAAAACTGGAAGCCTTTAGTAGCAATCAGCTCTATCACTGTGCATCTTGAGGTAACTTCCTCATTCCAATGACACATATACACAAGGCCACAGAGTTCTTGACCTCAATACACAAGTCCTTATCTGAACATATGGACTATGAATGAGACACACACGCCTTGCCTCCCCCACTGATAAATGCGGCCGGTCAATAGCGACATGCGAGAATCAGTCTCGAACACGCTAGACCATTGTCACTAAACAAATGCTGATAACTCTGAACCTAAACTACAGAATATCATGATATATTTTATACACTCTTCCAGACACACTGGGTAGATTATAAGCTTGGGAATAACCTAACCCCCAAGGGAAGATGATGAAGAAAAAGAAGTGGGTTTCGGACTGGAGAAAAAGGATGGAGAAATAGGACGAGAGTCTGACATAAGTTATAACTAAGAGTTCTTGCTCAAATGCAACAAAAAGTGGAAACGTTGTTAATTTTATTTGTGAGGTTTTTGAAGTTAAGCCCATAGGAAGAGTAAGGGAAGACAGGATCTTGCCTAATAGTTCTTTTAGAGAAATGATAAAGCAAAGAACAAATATTAATTTATTTAACAATGTGAAAGGAAGTAGTTTATGTAACAAATATATAATTTGGATTTTCTATAAACAATTGGGGTCGCAGACCTCCGAAAACATCTAAAGCTTGCGCCAGGCAATTGACAATTCTTTTGGTTTTAAACCTTTTATATGCTTTAAAATCTTCGTAAGATTTTGAAATGGCTAAGATATATAAATGGGAAATTTAAAGATAATTGACGTAATTAAAGTTAAACAATAAATCAAGTACAAGGTGTGTACTTTAAGGATTTCTAGATGAGTATCTTAGAAATAATAACAACTTCGAAAGTAACAACAACAAAAACAGGAAGAAATGAAATAGAAGTTTCTATAACTTCTTGTGTTAATACTGAACTACTTGGATAGATTATACAATAGGGCAGGTCACTTATTGTGAAACCTGAAGAGAACAATGGAAAGGAAGTTTCTAGAACTCCTATGTTTGAGTAGGGATCACGAGAAAAATGGGGCAAACTTCCCTTTCGTGAAACCTAGAGATAACTCACTTTTGAGTAAAAAGAATTGTATTCCCTAATTAGAAGGGAGAAACAATATGCTTTAAGGCGTGTACTAGACACGAAGTTTTACAGACATTAATTCGTTATACGTGGAGCAAGTAAGGGAGGGCACTTATGTAGAGTGACACCTCATTGAATGAAGACCTAAAGTAACAATCTTATTATTCTAGTTTGTTAGTAACGGGTTTGGGAAATATCAAATGGGATTGTGGAAGAGTGTTCATGGCCGTATTTATTGTACTCGGACGAGCGCGATGCGGATGAAAAGTTGAACAGGCACTGTATTCACTATAGTCTGTTGATATAGTTGAAAAGTTCACTGTAGTAGCACAAAAGGTTGATGGCAAAGAAAGTTATTGCAATGGTGGAAAATAACTAGTTACACTAGATTTGCGAGAGTCTATTGCTTGAAAAACTTGTAGGTTATAGTTGAATGCACCAGAAGAATCCCAACGGAGGAAGAAAAATTAGATATTGAATAGCAGTTCATAAGGAAGATTCCTTAGTTTGAAAAAGTATTCCCATATGAAGTGGAAAATACATGACAGTATAACTGGTAGATAGAGTGTAGGTTCTGGAAGGTTCCAGAGCAATGATGACTTGTTTAAATTGGGTAGAGAGTCCCTCGGCGGAAAACTAGATTATATAGACAGTGAGTATTTTAGAAATATCCCTCGATGTGAGATAGCATCTCAGAAAATCTTTCATTTTGAAAGTTAGACTTGATAGTTCGAGTTTGATCAAGATGATCTCTAGAAAGCAGTTATTTTATCACATAGCAACTTTCACTGTCTATAAAATCCAAATAAAAGCATTAAGCCTTTAAAAAGCGATGAGAATGTGGTTAAAACATGAAGTCGGTACTTATCTTTGCTTCACGAAGAAGGCGATGTTGCTGTTGACGGTTGATTCTAAAATTCGAACATAGCGTCGAATTTAAAAGTTTGCCTCTTGAGGAGAGGAGGCGAGCTTTAGTTAATCTCCAACTGACTGGATTGACTTCCGACGTACAAGTGAGGGCTGCTAGACGCAGCGAAAGTACACTAGCCTAGACGGCATGTCCAGCAAGAAGTTGAGTGCACTTGAGAGGGTGAGTGGTTGCTCACGGCACGGAGACAAGTCGAGAAGAAGTGAACGAGCGAGCGAGCAGCGCGCGCGGAGAAGCGAGCAGTAAGAGGAGGCGAGAAGAGGGGGAAGCAGGCGAGTAAGGGGAGGAAACAAAGAGGTTATACATAAACATGTAAAAACATTACAAAAACAAAATTCTTCTTGGAGCGGTGTCTTCATGGAGTAGTTGGTTGGTGAAGAACACGACGCCCTGCGGATTAATGTAGAAGTCTTCATGGCTTGAAGCAATGGAAGTTCGGAAGGCAGCGATGGGACGCTGTCAGGCTGGTTCAACGGAATATGCGTTTCTGTAAAAAACTGACAGAAAAAATGAACAAATGCACGGGGCAAACAGGAGGTAACAGTTCGATGTTGGTGTGTGCTGGAAAGAAATGTAAATAAATGGACTGATAGAAAGTAATGAAGAACAGCAAAAGCTAATTCTTTCTTTCCGTGTATTTCCAAAAATACACCACACACCCTACATTGTTTCGAACCAATGCAGTTCCTGATTCACTCTTACAAAATTTTCATCATTTACTCGTCATTCATTCACAAAAATTTAATTTTAACAAATTATTATATGACCCTAACAAACATTATTATATTAATTACAGATTTATTTTACATAGTTATATGATTGTATACAGCGTTGCCTAATATGGACAAAACGCTAAACACTACACTGAAGTGTTTATTTAAATGATCTCTAAATAATTTTAGAGTCTTTGAAAATGTCAATCGACAATCGAATTTACATTAGAATATAGAAATTATATTTCTTTATATTATTTTTATACATTACACGCACGTCATGTCGGGTTATAGTTACAAAATTAGTTCAAATACAACCGACCAATTAAGGTTATTTACATGTAGTTATATATTCGTGGTTAATAAATTTTAATAGGGAATATATGTGACACTAATCTTTATCTGTAGTCGAAATGTTATTCAACTCATACCCTCTGTTAAATAAAACAGTAAATTTAGATGAATACAATCTGGATGGGAAATAACATCAATAAAATTGCGGGAAAAACCTCGCTCCAAGCACACTGTGGCTTAACAACCTCATATATATTACATCATATATGGAAAAACTTCCACTGTTTAAACAAAATCACCAATGATTAATTTGTTATAAACAATATCGTGGGAAAACATCCTTCAACAAGGGCTCTATCAATCAGTGACTTTCACACGTCCACTGAGCTATAATTTATACATCCCATCGTTCCTCTCGAAAACTCTACATTATCAAAACGTATTCAAACTGTTGCATAATTTTAACTACCATGTGTATATTTAACATAACTATATGAAATAAAAATCGGCCAGTCACAAATATGATTAATAAAAATACAAACTGACTCTCCTTACTTGTCTATCTAAAAAAATATCATTATAATATTATCGCAGTACAAAAGAATATTACACTCAAGATAATTTAAATAATTGCAGGTTATTTAAATCAAGTCGGATAGAAGTCAATCTAGACTGGAATATGCAAGCATCGATATCCTAGCCTAAGATATGAAAATCTTCTACCAAATGAGTTCTTTTCAACTGTTAACTGAATAAAGCTCATTCAATACTCAAAGTACATAAAGTTGTCTTCGCTGATATGTTTTTCATTATCTAATGATATTGTCTTTGTTTCAACAACACATTCTAAAGAACGACTAGTAATTCAAAAGATCGTCGTAAAGTTACATATATTTTAACGCTCTAATTAACGTTCGATGGTTTCTTCTCTCTTGAAGTTGGACAGAAAAATGTTCAAAGTAAGTTACCGGAGACATTACTTTGAAATGATGACACGATGTCTGAATTCTAACTTGAAACGGAGACTATTTATTTTTAAAGTCAAACCGTGACTGCAAAAGTAATCCACATTCTCTAGAGAATATTTCTCTCTCTCTATTCGTTTAGTCGATTCCGACTCTCCGTGACCCCATGTACCAGACTACGCCAATTTCTCCTGTCCTGCACTGCCTCTCGAAGATTTTCCAAGCTGGAATTTAGTGCTTCTGTGATGCCATCCATCCATCTCATTCTTTGCCTCCCTCTTCTTCTTGTGCCTTCTATCTTCCCCAGCATTAAGGTCTTCTCTAATGAATTATGTCTTCTCATGATGTGTCCAAAGTAGCCCAGCTTTTGTTTCAGGATTAAGCCCTCCAAGGAACACGCTGGTTTAATTTGCTGTAAAACTGACTTATTGGTTCTCTTCGCAGTCCATGGAACTCTAAGAACTCTTCTCCAACACCATAATTCGAAGGAATCTATTCTACAGCGTTCAGCTTTTCTTATGGTCGAGGTCTCACATCCGTACATCACAACTGGAAAAACCATCTTTGTTGTTAAGGTTAGGTCTCTACTCCTTAAGATATTGTCCAGATATGAAACTGCCTGTCTACCAAGTAGCAATCGTCTTTTGATCTCATGACTGCAGTCACCATCGGCAGAAATCTGTGAGTCAAGGTAGTTAAAAACAGAGACTATCTCCATTTTTTCTCCTCCTACTTGCCATGAATTGACAGTTGTAGTTGTCATAATTTTTGTTTTCTTGACATTCAACATTAGTCCAGCCTTGGAACTTTCTTCTTTCACTTTCAGTAAGAGATTTTTTAAATCTTCTTCAGTTTCAGCCATCAGGATTGTATCATCTGCATATCTCAGGTTGTTTATATTTAACCCAGCTATTTTGATTCCTGTTTCTTCTTCATCATCTAACCCCACATTCCTCATAATGTGTTCTGCATACAGATTGAAAAGGTAAGGTGACAATATACAGCCTTGCCGTACTCCTTTTTGAATCTTAACCCATTTAGTTGTTCCATATATGGTTCTCACTGTAGCTTCTTGATCAGAGTATAAGTTCCGGATGAGGTTAGTGATATGTTCTGGTACTCCCATGTATTTTAGTACTTTCAATAACTCATTATGATCAACACAGTCAAAAGCTTTAGCATAATCAATAAAACAAAAATATACATCTTTCTGGAATTCTCTTGCATTCTCCATTATCCATAGTACGTTAGCTATTTGATCTCTGGTCCCTCTTCCTTTACGAAATCCAGCTTGTTCTTCAGGTAGCTCTCGGTCTACATACTGGCGTAGTCTCTTTTGTAGGATTTTAAGCATGACTTTGCTAGCATGTGAGATTCGTGCATTCTTTAGAATTTCCCTTCTTAGGAATTGGGATGAATACTGAACTTTTCCAGTCTTTTGGCCATTGTTGGGTTTTCCATATTTACTGACATATGGAATGTAAAATTTTCACTGCACTATCTCCAACTTCTTTGAACATTTCTATTGGAATTCCATCATGTCCACTAGCTTTGTTTTTAGCAATATTCTCTAGGACCCATTTGACTTCAGTTTCCAAAATATCTGGTTCTGGTTCGAAGGGCACATGAACTTCATTATTCATAATACATGGTTCTTTCTTATACAGATCTTCTACATATTCCATCCATCTTTCCTTAATGTCCTCTGCTTCTGTTAGATCTTTGCCATATTTATCTTTTACCATCCCAAATTTTGCCTGAAATTTTCCTTTGATATCCCTAATTTTCTTGTAAAGTTCCCTCGTCTTTCCCATTCTGTTATTTTCCTCAACTTCCCTACATTGATTAGTTATAAAAATATTCTTATCTCTTCTAGCTAATCTTCTAAACTCTGCATTAAACTCAAACATTGCTGATCTATCCCCTTTAATTTTTGCATTCCTTCGTTCTTCTGCAATTTGCAGTGCCTCACCCGATAACCATTTGGTCTTCTTCTTATTCTTTTCCTTGGGAATGTATTTTTCTGCTTCCTGCTTAACAGCAGCAGATACATCTGTCCACAACTCTTCAGGGGTTTTGTCTCCAATCTGCCATGTATTAAATCTGTTTCTGACTTCTACTGTATAATCACAAGGAATTCTTCCCAGGTCAAATCTGAACGATGAGGCAGTTCTAGCCGTTTTCCTCAACTTCAGCCGGAATTTTGCAATTAATAATTCATGATCTGATCTACAGTCAGCGCCTGGTCTTGTTGTAGTAGATTGAATAGCACTTTTCCACCTACTATTAAAAATTATGTAATCAATTTGATTTCGGTATTGGCCATCTGGTGAAGTCCAAGTGTATAGACGTCTTTTGGGTAACTGGAATAGTGTGTTGGTAATAATCAGTGAATTGTCTAGGCCGAATTCTAGGAGTCTCTGTCCTGCTTCATTTCTTGCACCAAGACCAAATTGTCCTGATACACCATCTACTATTTGATTTCCCACTTTAGCATTCCAATCTCCAACTATGAACACGATATCCTTGTTCGGTGTCGACCGTAGTAGTTCTTGCAAATCTTCATAAAATTGGTCAACTACGTCCTCTTCAGCATCAATAGTTGGTGAATAAACTTGAATGACTGTAACATTGAGAGGTTGACCTTGAAGTCTGATGGATATCATTCTATCATTGTTATAGTTGCAACCCATCACTGTTTTACCTACTCTGTTACTAACTATGAAGGCTACTCCATTACTTCTGTTGTTGTCTTGTCCAGAAAAGTATACTGTGTAGTCATCCGAAATAAACTCTCCCATTCCAGACCACCTCATTTCACTTATTCCCAATATGTCGATGCCGATTCTCTCCATTTCTCTTTTGACTACATCTAGTTTTCCTTGATACATGGATCTCACATTCCATGTTCCTAAACAGTACTGTTCCTTGCAGCATTGCACTCTTCTTAAAGCCCCTCTCAACCTAGTTCCCCCCGGAGATCCGAACGGGGAACTTGTAACTCCGGAACATTTTAAATTGAGCAAAGGCATGGGGTTTTATTGGGATATTTAATGTGGTGGTTTCCCGTTGCCTTCCACATTCTGATGCCGTAGACCAATCATGGTTCCTCCGCCTTAAGGGATAATTTATCATCCCTAGGACAACAGAGTGCTCTAAACCTCCACCCGCTCATCCGCCTTCTATGGAAACCGTTGGCACTTGGTAGAGGAGGACCTCTTATACTGGAGGTCACTCGGTCGTCAGAGCCTCGTCAGTCTTAAGCAGGGTGCACCACGTGCAGGTGAGGTAGACATTTGAGTAGAAGTTCTGTCAACATCCTACCCCTTACACCCAAGAGAATATTTAAATGTCAGTAAAACTGATCCTAACAAAAATTTAAATATAAATATATATTTATACACTTGTACACAAAAGGAAATATAATACACCTGAAAAGTGTACAGAATACAAGAACATAATAAAATATAAAATATGGGGAAAGATCGTTGCTCAAATTTCACTATACAGCTCACATTATAACAAATAAATATCACGGCTACCTTATATGATGTTCAGACGTTCTTGAAGAGTATTCACAGAATACTATAGATGTTCCTATAAAACCAGAGTACATATCTGGACAGTACTCGAACATCGGAACAGCGACCTCGGATAATAGAACGATTCTATCTCCGGAATACACCCTTCCTTGTTAACAAGTAACTTCCTTCTGGCAACTTCTTCTGTTTGTGCAGGGATACCCTAGCCACTCTTGAAAATCCCCAAAGTTCTACGCCGAAATTAACCATGAAATCCATTGTATAATCGAGGCAGAAATATTCATGTTAATGGATAATGAATAAATTTCCACTGCCGTATGGATGTTATATCAGCGTTTGATAGATATGCATGAGTGTAAATGCTGGTTACCCACTCCATGCTAGTATTCCAAGAATACTGACTATCGTAAATCCATGTTGGATCTTCACGCTATCGATATATGTCCCAGGTGCATAGTTAGTTAATACTCCATCACTACTTTCATATCAATGTCTACTAAATATAATAACTGAGTATTTACTGCCATAGTAATGTCAATTGTCTGTAGCAACAACTGAATAATGTTATGTTTCACACTTGCAGTGCGCCTGCCCTCTGAATGTTCAAAGTGTGTAGCATGAAAAATGATTCTGGGATCTGTGAAAAATACTTTTGTATTTCGTCTTCTATCGCTTATATTTCCCAAACTATAAAAGCTGGAATGTTCTGCTTTTAATACAGGCTCTATATAGTCTTACACTGCTTGATTATAATAAACGCCGAAGCCTAATTGTGTATGTTCATGAGATAATGTCACTTATACTTTCGTTTTAACTTCGCCTAGATTTGAGTTGTATAATGCACTGTAGCTTACCCAAACTGTGCTGTTTCACGAGCGGACAATCTCCACGCTCGGATTCGAAGAAACTTTTGGGACTGCGTTAACCCATCAACACACTTCACTCGTCGACTGATTTATTAAAAAGTCTGGGCTCTCCGCTCCCGTCGTTTAAATACCCTGACAAGTGGGCGTATCCTCCATCCCTTCCATAGCTTCTATATGCGTCATTACTCATTTTCAACATTAGCTATAATCAATCGATTTGAAGATTTTAAAGTAGTAGAAATAATGTCTCCTTAATTCCATTCCATTTCTTGTGCTGAAAATAACTTTCCATAGTTTTTAAAAGTCAATTTTCACTAAAAATCAGAGTTGCAAAAAATTCCGTCTTCACAAAGACTTTCGCTCAGTGGTTCAAGACAGCCAACCAATAGCTTAATTTCTCTCTACGAATCTTATATTATTTCCTTCTAGATGTTGCGTCATGCTTCCAGAGCTTTCTCGAAAAATGCTTATACGTCATCATGGATCTAAGCGGAGCCTCCCTGCTTGCCTGAGCTATGAGCCAGCCGTGCCGACGTAATTAATAACACGTAATAGCTATGACGGCTGCAACTTTACTCATGCTCTCCCAAATACTACCATCGTGGTCTCTGGATAATTCAATTTACGGGGGCTGTACCTGCCCCAACTCTGCCGCTATCTATATGTACGCTCCCAAGCTGTACAAAATACATTGTGGATTCGTAGATTGGCTCACTAGATTCTCCGACGCACAAGCTAATTGGATGATCCCTGCGATTATTTACGCAAATCACTGGATTCTACGTTAATTTTGCACGCTTTTTGCGGCTACAACTTATTTCTATTAGATAATCCTATTCATAATGCACTCCTTCACTCCCCTGATTTAATCATTATTTACCATGGCTCTACACTAGCTCTTATTAAAGGTAGTATTTTACGGGCAATTACATTACCTGCCTTATCATTGGCTTTCATGCTTAGCAATATAGCAATTATTATTATTAGCATATCAATTACACTGAAAACTCTCTCTACACTCTCTAATATACATCTCATTCTTCCATACAATAACACTGTATTCTTTTATCGGACATGACAGAATTTGCACGTTTCTGAGGCATCAACATGCCGATTTTACGTTTTACTTTCGACTTTGACCAATGATTATTATTATTATTATCATTCTTCAATTAACGTTATAGTTATATTGACTATAATCTTACGCATTTCTTGTCGTAAATTTATCATTCTCAATTCAAGTTATTTACTATAATACGAGGAATGTGAACTCGTACAATATTTATTGCAAATTCTTATAGTATTTAATGGAATGATATGTTGTATGGTGAGCTATAAAATCGTAGTAACATTTTTAGATGGTACTCACGTTTTCTTGCGGGCTGAATTAATCCAATAGTACAGCACGTTACCCACCATAATGCCTCTAAAACACTGCCATTTCCATACTTTTCACAAATAACACTTGATGTGGTTTGGATATGCTGATTACAGCTCGGAATAGATGCATTTCACACTTTAAATTATACCACATTTTCTTTTATCACACAATTTAAGACACATTATATTATGACAATTTAACACAAACTTTATACACTCAATTTTCACACACGATGCCTTATTGGGCTTTTCGCTACTGCGTGATTTCAGATTTTCGATGCTGCAATATCATGACATCTGCTTGTCTCCAACGTGCTCTTTAAGCATTTCATCACAAATACCTTTGATACCTTTCTTGCTCCCACGATCTATTGTATACTTTACTAGTTTACTGTATGATACTCTAAAGATCGTTATTATCCCTGCGGATAAGTCCATTGTCTATCACAACATAATGCGATTTTCCTACGCTGTACTGAATGACGTTCGCGTATAATAACTGGTTATATGCAAGTTGTAGACTGTTCATAATTCTAATGTAGAAATGCTTTTAATAGGCTGCATAATGCACCTTTCATTGTCTATCTGCTCGATACTGACTTTAATGAACTTGCGTACTCCGCGCACTTATCTCATGTCAACGGACAGCGTGTCACCTCACTAGTTGAGTCAAAGAAGAACTGACACGCCCCTGCTCCTTCGTCCATATAAAGGATTCTTGAAAAATATAGTACCTCTTCACACCAGGAGCGACTCTATTCTCATACAACGCATTTACCGACAAGGTAACGCGTGATTCCTGATTGCATTTTCACGGAGGTTTCAGATCCACTTGCGTGCAGGTGATCCGTTCGCCCAATTAATTAATATTAATTGTTTTTCTCCACGGCTTCCTGACGCTACCCTCCGGGATTCCCCTCTTACTCCATGGCTAACCACTGCTCTTGCGCGCTAGCTGTGTGAATTCCCTTCACTCTTATATGCTTTAATTTAGGTGTTTTCACATCCCTAAACTAGCTTTCTTTGATTATAAGCATCTGGGTGTAAGTCTCATCCCATTTGAATGCTTCGTTTGCCAGCAATTAATTAATTTCTCTTCGCGACCACCTCATTCCACCTTCTCTCCCTTGTCCGTCGGGGATTTTAATGGCCATTAGTAACTGTCTTGCCTCCCCTGTGACGCCTGGAAATAGTCCACTGGAGTCTGTCTGCTCCTCCTACTTTTAAAAGCGATATGTCACCTGTCAAGTTGCTCCAAGTTCCTGACTCTGGGCTAGATTTTTGTATACTGGCTTCCAATTTATACAATATTCTGTCTTAGCACTGCTTATAATTCCTGTTCCAGACATGGAATTAAGCTTCAATTACCACGGTACTTTATTATTCCACTGTCTCTCGGGTTCTATGTTGCTGTTCCCCCTCAGAGATCGATGGTTCGGTTCTCGGGAAAGTCATGGCTATGATTCTTTCTCCTGAGAGTCCCGAGTTCGATGCCAGTCAGCCTCGTCCCATCGGGCACAGTACACATGATTATCACCTGCATGAGATCTACTTGAATTACTTCAAGAAATACTAATAATTGTACAGTACGTTACTGACACATAACTGGTAGCGTGATATATCTGCAACCATTGGAACTGCATGCACATCTGCACAGCGCATGCGCACCTGTCACTTACGTCCCGAACTACATTATTATGACGTTCTACTACCCTACCAGCGCATTCTGTTAGCCAACGTTGGAGTCTTGACTAAACACACCCTCTGCCAAAGAGACTTGTAACTACACTGAAAGACGTTCCTACACACCAGGACGAGAGGCTACCTGTCTGTCAGCTTACCCAAAGATTTATTGCCCCCTCATTATGGCCACTCAAGAGGACTTTGCAGACCGACTACACAAATTGAAAAGAAGTCGCAAACGAGAAAGAAACAATGTGACACGTTTTCTAAACACTATTGACAGTTTTACTGGAAAAAAAAAACAAGTATTATGGAGACCGACTTCAGGAAACATTAAATGGGCTAATCAAATTAGATTACTCTATTCACGATCTTCTTCCAGACACAGAATACTACACCGATATTCAAAGTTTGCGAAGAATACATAGATAAAGCAAAACGGGGTGTACAGAAAGCCACACGAGGGGCAGAAAATAAACTTTCTTCTGCTTCCTGCAACATGACCATAAATGAGAGTCCCATCACTTCCATTTCAACGTTCACCCATTCTGTTAAATTACCGCCAGTGAAACTGGAACCATTCACCGGCAATATTGAAAGCTGGATGAGATTTTGGGAACAGTTTGAAGCATCCGTTAACACAGACAAGTCACTTTTGTCAATAAATAAACATGTCTTTTCACGCGGGTATCTCGAAGGTGAACCGAAACATCTGGTTGACGGAATTGCCGTGACCACTTCTACCTACGAGGACACTAAGAACATTTTAAGGCCCAAATACGGAGATCGGAATCGGATAATACAGGCGCATATCGACTATCTAGAAGATATCCGGCCTATCAACACGGTTTGTCCGGAATCGCTAAACACGACATGCATTGAATTCAACCGCCGTATCCAGGCATTACAGGCCCTAGGAGAAGATGTAAACGCATATGGGCGGGTACTCGCTCCCAAGATGCATTTTGCGACCAACGAGGCCACTGGGCGCAAGATTGTAAGAAGGTGAAAACTGTTCAAAATCGAATTGAGAAGCTAAAGACGAATAATCGCTGTTTCCTCTGCCTGAATCGAGGACATCATTCGAAGAATTGCAGTAGACAGGGGAGAGCATCTTGTTCAAAATGTAAGCAGTCCCATCACTACTCCATTTGCTCAAGCAATTATGTAACCTCCACTTCGGTCAACAAAATCCACTCTCAGAATCCTGACTATACTCACTTACAAACTGCGCGTATTCGAAATGTTGGACCAACGGGCTTAAGTAAAACGACACGTTGCATCTTCGATGGAGGCAGCCAGTCTACATTCATAAGCAAGTCTCTTGTCGACATATTGAAGCTTCCTACTGTCACAGAACGCAACGTATATATAGCAGCGTTCGAGTCTGACACAACTATCCCTCAAAAGCGTCGTCTGGTTAGTTTCCGGTTACAGGGCACCCAGACCAACTTATCTATAGGCATCACCGCACTCGAAAGTGCAAACACTTACTCAATGCACCCTACAGTGCCAAAAGACGTCTCTTCCCTGAAGTCTGTACGCAAGTTAATGCTAGCTGACCCTAAGGATGACTTACCCCAGGCTTTTCTAAATCCACGAGTTAGAGTATGAGTTCACGCGAGTACTCAGCAGTGATGCTCGGAGCACGGTTGGAGAGCGACTGGGGGTGATAGCCAATGCGTCACTGGACGAAGGTCATAGTACAAGTCCATGCACTTCCAGCCAGTCTTGATGTATCCACCGCGAAGTGACGGCAGCCCCCCACATCAGAGCTGTAGTGCATGTTGCAGGTTTACTCATGTAAGGCGGTGAGTATTCCGCTGCTCACGGGAGAGTTGCTCAGCTGGAACAGCCTCCCAATTGAACTTCTAGTTGGAGGAGATCACTACTGGAAGTTGATAAAGAACACGCAACCTGTTCGCTTATCTCCATCTTTGGTACTCATTCCTTCATTTTTCGGATGGGTACTCAGTGGCAATAGATCCGGAGTCACCGTCAACCAGCTAACCGTTAACAAAGTAACACTGCAGGATGACCCTTCCGTAACTCCTGGAATCTAGAATCAATTGGAATCCACGAAGAAGAATCAAGAGCCCACACGATGAGCTCCAAGGGTCTCGATATCCTCAAAAACGTTCATGAATCTCACTGCATTCAAAATGGACGGAGAGTTGTTTCTTTGCCAAAGAAAAACCAGGAATTTGCATCGGATAACCGCACTAACGCTGAGAGACGATTCCAAGCCTTAACGAAGACACTGCAACGAAATAAAGACTATAACGCCATGTACAACGAAACAATGCTTGACTACATCATTCAAGGCCAAGTAAAGATGTTGAACCCAGAAAACCGAGCAAGTTCTGTGTACTATCTACCACATCACGCGGTCAAGAAGACGAAACAGAACGTAACTAACAATAAGTGGCGCATTGTATTCGACGCTTCATCTCATGAAAATGGATCTCTATCGCTGAATGACGTCCTAGAAATCGGGCCTAATCTTTTCCCCGACGTAATAATTATCCTGCTTCGGTTTAGATTATACCAATATGCTATTCTTGGAGATATAAAGCAAGCCTTTCTGCAGCTCTCGCTTGACTCCAGCTACGGGGATCTAACACGGTTCTTTTGGTTTCGAGTAATCAAGGACGGAAATGGCCAATACCACGTTACCGACGAAGTGGTCACGTACCGCTTCACCCGACTACCTGTCGGACTAACCAGTAGACCTTTCCTCTTGTCAGCTACCCTGAGAGAATTGGCTACGAGGCACATTGATGACTACGCAGTTGCTGCTAGCCTCGTGGACCAGCACATGTACATGGACGATTTTGCAGCATCTACTAACGGCGAAGTGGAACTCCAAACAATATACTCTCAGTTCACGGATTTGATGAGTATTATCAACATGCCTATGCCGAAGTGGGTCACGAATTCAATCACACTGCAAAACGAGTGGCAACATCAAAATCTACCCATTCAAGAGGTTACACAGATCTTGGGAATCAACAGGAACACGGGCCATGACACACTGCATCTTTCAGCTATCGATGACTACAAGATGTCTCCAGATGACCCTGCCGCAAAACGCCACGTTCTCCGGATTACATTACGACTATACGATCCTCTCGGACTTTTCTCTCTGGTGAAAAAGGTGTTACATCACCCTCTTTACGTGTGCCACTACACGGGCCCTACATTTGGAGTTGAGTGGTGATATGAGCGCCGACAGATTCATGCAAGCACTACAGCGATTCGTCGGTAGGAGCGGTCTGCCACACACTATTTATTCGGACAATGCCCAGACCTTTCACGCGGATAACAAGGAGCTGAGTGGCATTCGGGCTTCACTGTCTGCGCCGAAGACTCACCGCTACCTCTCCGAGCACGGTGTAACCTGGAAATTCATCGCCCCACTCGCGGCTTGGTGGGGAGGATGGTGGGAGAGGATTGTTGTATCGACGAAGCGGTGCCTACGGAAGGTGCTTGGACGCTCCAGCATCGACGAAGAAGGACTTCAAACAGTACTGGCCAGCATCGAAGCCGCACTGAACTCAAGACCCTTGACTCGCAATGGAGACACCGGCGATGTGTTGACTCCCGCACACTTCCTTGTGGGAGAGAAACTCACTACGGTTCCATCTGGGCCTGAACCTCCAACGGGAGTACCTGTTCGAGAATTCCGACTGCGTCAACAACTGGCAGACGACTTCTGAACGCGCTGGAGTAAGGAGTACCTACTGTTGCTGCAGAGCTTCCATCAAGTCCAGCAGCCCAAGAAGAACTCCACGCTGAGGGTAGGTGACGTCGCGCTCCTTCAAAGTGACCTTCAGCCGAGACATCTCTGGAGAAGGTCCGGATCCACGACCTGCGTACCGGAAGGGACGGGATTGTAAGGACTGTAATCCTTTCCACAGCAGATGGGAAACAGCTGGCCCGACCCGTTCAGCTGGTCGTACATCTAGAGGTCGACCAGGGTAGGGAGGATGTGGAAGACTGACATATCTTTGTGTGTGTCGAACTTTGTATATAATGTATAAAGTGTGATATCTGTATATAAGTTCTTTGGAGTTGAAATAAGATGGCGTTATGTTAACAAATAACAAACTGTGTGTTTCCCTGTGCTCCTTTTCACTCATTCTCCACAATAAGGGTTCGGTGTTGGCTCCCTTTGCTTGGACAACGGATGTCTTCAGTACTTTCACGAGCTTTAAAGGGGTTGCAGACACTGCCAATGCCATAGTTGCCACATTTTTCGACTAATTCAAAACATCGGCTTTTATGGTTTTTAAATCTCTACTTAGTATAAAAGAAAGTCCCCGATTCTTGGATGTTACGGGTAAACTCGAGAACCACTGGATGGATTTTGATGCGGTTTTCACCATTCTTTAAAGGATATCTCGTGGATGATTTCTGTAGAAAATAATTGATTTATGATCAAAGGAAGCCGAGCAGTAACGATTTCAGTGGAAAAGTCGAAAAAAATCTGGCGTCCGAGCGCTTTCTAAGCTTACGTTGGGCAAACCGTTAAACGTATCTAAATACTAATAGTGTATGAATTGTTCAGCATGAAACGTTCTACAAAAAAGTCAGCGAGAGCATATGTCTATCTTCATTACATCGCCCACTATAAGTGTCTTTACGTTTTAATTTCTTCCAACCGTGCCCATTCAACTACTGAGGCGACAGTTTACGAGCTAGCTAAGGGCGAGTCTGTCATCCCCGTTACAGCCTAGCTAGTGGGCGAACCTATTTCCCCAGTTACAGCCAGCAGCTAACCGTTGAGACGTGTTGAGTTAAGACTTCTGAGAAGGGTGGTTGTGTTTGGAGTTTCCCTGGAAGTGCAACTCGGGTTTTCTTCATTTCACCTGTGAAACACAGTCAGGTTAAGATTGGACGGAAGGGGGATTTGAGTTTCATTCACCTCGCCATTCCCTGAAAGTGCAAATCTCATTTCGCCTGTGAAATTTTCGTTCCGCAAAATTCACAGTCATTTTAAGATTGGACGGAAGGGGAATTATATTATATTAAATTATACTGATTGGCGTATAATATCTACTTAGTATAAAACTAAGTCCCCGATTCTTGGATGTCACGGGTAATCTTGAGAACCACTGAATGGATTTTGATGCGGTTTTCACCATTCTGTAAAGGATACCTCGAGGAAGGCTCCTGTACAAAATAATTTATTTATAACCAAAGGAAGTCAAGCACTAACGATTTCAGTGAATAGGTAGAAAAGAAACTGGCGGCCGTGCACTTTTTAAGCTTACGCTGGGCAAACCGTTAAAAATATCTATATACTGTACTATGAGCGTAAGAATTGTTCAGCATGAAAAGTTCTACAAAAAGGCCCGGGAGAGCATATATCTATCTTCAATAGGCTACATCGCATACTATAAGTGTTTTTACGTTTTCATTTCTTCCAACAATCTACATTCAGTTACTGAGGCGACAGTTTACGAGCTAGCTAGGGACGAGTCTATCACCTCAGTTACAGCTTAGCTAGCGCACGAGCTTATTGCCCCAGATACAGCCTGCAGCAAACTGTCGAGTCGTGTTGAGTTAAAAACTTTAGAGAAGAGTGGTTATGTTTGGAGTTTCTCTGGAAGTGCAACTCGGCTTTTCTTCATTCGCCTGTGAACTTTTTGTTCCGGGTCGGGTTGCTAGTATAATCTCTATATTTATAAAAATGAAAGTTTGTCTGTTTTTTTCGGAATTTCCACGAATTTTGAGTTATTAACGCGTTTCAGACTGGTTTATGACGGATGCGCGCAAAAACAAAATTTTTGTCTGTCTGTTTGTGTACAATTTTGCACGCGCATCACTCGAGAACGGCTGAGTGGATCAACGTAAAATTTGGTACAGAAGTCCATCAGAGGCACGAATGTAATCATTGATGTAACTCTTCTCCGTACCTCTCATAAAAGAGGGTCTAACCCCTTAAAATGCATGCTGAAATGGGCGTAGAAAAACGTGACAAAGCTCATTTTCAGCGTCTCAATGTGAGAAACAAAACTCGGGAGCCCTACGGGCCCCGAAAACCACATTTTAAGGTCCTAAAACCAACAGGTTTTGAGATATACGCAGAAAACTAATTTCATTTATTAAGCTATTAAAAGAATGCAGGCCGGTAACCATGGCAACACGATCTCAGAAGTCCATCTATTTCGGTAAGACGCAGTGCCATTCCATTTATTACGTTACTGTGAACGTTCACAAACGGCTATACGGTTATCACGGATCCAACTTAAGCTGTAAAATTCATAATACGTATATAATGCGCTTAAGGGGGTCAAAGGGTGCTAAAGAACTATTATATCCCTATCCCTATATTGTTAAATTATTATTATTATTATTATTATTATTATTATTATTATTATTATTATTATTATTATTATTATTATTATTGTATTATGGCGTGCAAGGACGAGCAACACTCATTTTCAGCCCCTCAGTGGCTTGGAGGCTACTAAGTTTTAAGGCTCTAAAACCATGTTTCTGAGATATTCCCAGAAAATTGATTTCATTTAATAAACTAATAAAGACCACCACGTGGCGCAGTGGCTAGCATTGTTGGCTGTCACCCCCGAGGTACCGGGTTCGATCCCCAGCTCTGCCAAGAATTTAAAAGTCTTGGTATGGTCTGGTACGTGGCTTCCCAGCCACGTGATGCAAAATGGGAACCTGCCGGATGCTATGGTAGGAGGAGGAGTGGAAAGGAACTGGCCAGCCTACCACACGCAAACTCCGGCTCGGGATGCCTGGTTAGTAATCCCTTGACTTAGTCAAGGGCTCTTATTCAGGTTGCCTACGTCCCTGGAGGGGATATGGCACTCTTTTATTTTATAAACTAATAAATAGATGACGAGTACAGAAGAAGACCAAATCAGGGACTATATAGATATACTGAGAAAATCACAGATGTGGCCTGGAAGAGACGTCTGGCTTTCTATGGACATGTCCCATGGATGAACCCAACAAGACTAACAAACCGGCTTCTCAACTACTGGGGGAAGAGAAAGAGTGTGACACCGTAGCTAACAGTAGTTAACAAGGATATCCAAGAACTGAAGATAATGAAAAGTGATATTAGAAGCCGATCACATCTCAGAAAGATACTTAAACACAAGAGTTTTCAGGACAGACCACCCTGTAAGAAAACCGGCATCATCTGGACAAAAGAGAGGAGAATGCGCGAATATTGGGCAAACATCAAGTCCCTCGCCAAGCTGAAAAGTTGAACGTCGTGGTCCTTAGCTGGCCCATCCGAAAGAAGAAGAAGAACTAGAAGAAAGTAATGAAGTAATGCAAGCCGGTAACCATGACAACAGTGTCACAAGAGGTGACATCCAACTTTCCATCTATTTCTGTAAAAATCAATGCCACTCAATTCATTAAATTTCTGTTAAAGTTTGCAAATGGCTGTATGGTTAACGTCCAATCAAACATAGACTGTAAAATTCAACAATGCGATCAAGGGGGTCAAGGGGTACCCTAGAATTTTTACACGTGACTTACCCGTGCGATATGCGATATGTTGTACAGAAGGTCTATTATATCTCCAAATAGCAACATTATTTTCAAAACTTCCTGAATTGGAATAGTGTTTTTTGCAACTTTTGGGAATTTGGGCCATTGGAGGCTAAAAATCCCGAATTTAATGCACCACGAGCCTTTATAATTTATTAAAGGGGTCTTCCTGGGGATGGGGACTTTCCACAACGGTGAGGGCCAGTTTTAATTTGACATATATTGCGTTTCATCTACGAGGTTTTCAATATTATTTTCACGTCAGGAAGTATACTTTAGGTGAATTTAGTTTGAGAGCACATTTTAAGTAATCATATTTTTGTCGACAAACGGGTTCATCGTAAAGATCATTTTGTTTGATACTGTGTAGTTGATATATATTTATGTTTTTGTACGCCTATAATTCATGTTCGGGTGCTTTGAGCATTGTAAAATTAGGTATTGTAACCATGAGTCAATACACCGATCATTTAGAAAACTCTTCAACGTACTTCTCATAGAAGGGTGGGTATAAGGAACAACTTTTCAAAATACATGCTAAAATAGGCGAAAAATAAAAATTCTCCTAGAAGGACGACAAAAGCATATGTTGCGCTTCTAAATGTGTGATACAAAATTAGGGAGTCTATAAAGGGTCTCCGAAATCCACATTTTACGGCCCTTAAATTAACAGTGTCTGCGATATACCCAGAAAACTAACTTCGTTCTGGTAAACTTATGAAGGAATGACAAGCCCCTAACCATTGGAACAGTATCTCAATTGATAACATCTGGTTATTAATACCGAAGACAGTTCGAAGAGCGGGAACTTCTGCTAGTATAATATATGACTGATCATGGGCCACATTAAATAACATATAAAATAGATAAATAAAATAATTAATTAATTAATAAACATAAAATAAACAAATATAAAACAAATAAATAAATAATCAAACAAACATAATATAAATAAACATAAAATAAACAAATAAATATAATATTAACAAAGAAATAAATAAATATAAAGTAAATAAATAACAATGACTAGGTAAACAAATATAACATAAACAAATAATTAAAGAATAAACAAACAAATATAACAGAAACAAATATATATAAAACAATCATTAAATAAATAAAAAATAAAAATAAAAACAAATACTAAATAAACAAACAAATATCCTGGTAACATAAACCAATAAATATAACATAATGAAACAATTATAACATAAACCAATAAATATAACATAAACAAACAAATATTAAATAAACAAACAAATATAACATAAACAAACAAAAAATTGGAGCTTTTCAGTCGGTCAACACGAATGTACCCAAATAGAGCTGGGTTATGCCCTGATCCTGAAATAAATTACATAAGATTAATAAATACACTAGGATGACGAGTTTCGATCGTCAAGCGATCATCATCAGTCCATTACACTTAGGCTATAACATCTATGTTTGAGAATACAGGTGAAAAATATATACAATATGTACAATTATTTAGTTGCAGTGTTTGTAATGCAACAGTCGGTGTATGTTAAATGTGGTATATCTAATGTTAGGTAAACTTCTAAAATAGTTATGTAAATCCGGAATTTGTCTGTTAGGGGTGATTATATGGTTATACAAAATCAACTACGGTTATACTGAAATAATACAGGCTTATACTTATCGAGTTGTCTCCTTAACTGGAACTTGAAGCAGTTGCGTGTTTCCTTAGATACCAGTTGTAGTCGACTAACCCCGAGTGTTCGCTGGGTGGAAGTGGCTTTCCCCTTCCTCCCCCTTTAGTTGCTATGTTCTTCCAGAGGTCAGTGCCATGTATATTTGTGTGACTTTGCCAAATCTAGATAAAAGTTTATGCTATTGAATGCAGGAGTCTGCAACTACTAAAGACCGTGGAACTATCTTCGCCACGCATGGGCTAAAAAAAGCCATATATACTAAGCGGTACACGGTCTATTGAAGACGTCCTGGCACCTTTAATACTGCCATGCATATCGGCCTAGGTTTATTGCAGAAAAATGTACATAGTACACCTGATCCAAATAACATTTACCTATAAACACCGCTATTTCCCCCCTTTTTATCTAGCTTGGCTGTATCGCTAAGTTGTGTCTTGTTTTCGACAGGGTGTGTTTTTTAGTAGAGCGAAAAGGGGTGAACTCTCCATAAAAGTGTGTTTATTTAGATTGTTGGGATTGTTTTGTTTGGCTAGGTGAATCTCGATTGCTTCTTTTATGTCAAGAGCTCTGCCTTTCGATTCGTGATGAATTATTTTTAGATCAGTCTCGATTTTAGTGAAGCTGTGCCCCGTGTCGCACATATGTTCGCATACGGCTGAATGTGTTCCGTATCTTATCGCATTCCTATGTTCGTTATAACGTGTGTCTACTCGTCTTCCACTCTGTCCAATGTGATTAGCTTGACAACCGATGTCTTGGCATGTAATAGAATATACCCCTGACCTTGAATACGGGTCTTGTTTATTTAGATTGCTATTTTGCAGGTGCCTCCCGGTCGTATTATTCATTGTGAATGCTATTTTTATGCCTTGTTTTTGAATAGATTAGCGATTTTATATGTGTTCTCATTCACATAGTTGAAGCGCGCGATTTTTTTCTCATTAATGTCCGGTTTTGGAATCATTTTATCTTTATTTATATGTTTGGCTACAATTTGGTCTATTTTGCTTGGCGGGAAATTGTTTTCCTTTGCTATTTGTTTAATGGTTCTTATTTCCTTATTATAATTGTCTGTTGACATGGGTATGTTTAAAGCTCTGTGCCCCATTGAATTGAACCCCGCTAATTTCTGCGTACAGGGGTGATTAGACTGAATGTCGATTGCATGCGAGGTTTGTGTGGCTTTTCGGAATATGGAGTATGAAAGCTCGTTGTCCTTACGTTCAATAGTTATGTCGAGATAATTTATTTTTCGATCTGTTTCGGATTCCTTAGTGAATTTGATTGAGTGGTGTAGGCTATTAATGGATTGGAGAATTGTTTCTTCGCTTGTTAATTCAGTATCGTAGATGCAAATTACATCATCTACGTATCTTTTCCATATTACAATTCCCCTTGTTGAAGTCTTTTCTAAAAACTCATTTTCTAGTGCATTAATGAAGATGCCAGCGATTAATCCGCTTAGTGGTGATCCCATCGCTAATCCTTCTGTTTGTGTGTACATTTTATTGTCGAATTGAAACGCGTTTTGGCCGAGGACGACCCTCAGTAGTCGCACGACCTCTTCAGTTTCTTTTTCCGAATTGTTGGATTTTAAGTTATTTTCGATAGTGTTGATTGCATCATTAATAGGAATATTGGTGTACATGTCAGTTACATCGAAAGATACAAGCCTCATGCAAGGTTTCATTTGTAGGGTGTTCAGTGCTGTTACTAATTCCGTTGTGTTCTTTACAGAGTTTTTTTTGTCGTTGGAAAGGCGGCGTTTTAAGATTTTTAGTAACTCTTTGCTGATTTTGTAATTAGGCGCATTCCTACAATTGACTATTGGTCTCATTGGGCACTCATCTTTGTGTATTTTTGGTTGTCCCCTCAATGACGGTATTTTCGGGTTCATGTTTATTAGTTTTGATTTTTCAGCTTTGGTAAATATGTATTCTGTTTCTTTTAATACACTTTTTATTTGATTTTGGAATTTATTGGTGGGGTCTTTTGCTAATTCCTTGATTTCGTTGTTGTTTAGGAATACGACTGTTTTTTCAATGTATTCTGTTTTGTTCAAAATTAATGTGGTATTTCCCTTATCTGCGTTTGTGATGATTAAGTCATGTTCTTTTATTTTTTGTTTCAATGACAGCATCTGACAAGATGGAGAGAACACTTTGCGGAGGTTCTTAATAGTGATAGAGGACCAGAAAGTAAGCAGCGAGGAGAAGATGAAGAGGAAGCAGAAAGTGACCCAAGCATCAGCCTCGACTCCCCAACTCGGGGCGAAATACGGACAGCGTTGAAGCAGATGAAATGCGGAAAAGACACCAGGTCTGGATAATATCCCAGCGGAAGTATTGAAAGCAGACCTGGATATTACGATCGATCTGCTGCACCCGCTGTTGGAGAAGATCTGGAAGGAGGAGAAAATACCAACCGACTGGAAGAAGGGGTTGATAGTCAAGTTGCCGAAGAAAGGGGACACCACAAACTGTAACAACTGGAGGGGTATCACCTTGCTGTCCATTCCAAGCAAAGTGCTGGGGAGAGTCATCCTGAATCGTATAAAAGACTGCGTAGAAAAAAGGCTTCGGAAGGAACAGGCTGGATTTCGACAACATCGCAGCTGTGTGGATCTCATCAACACCCTCCGAATCATCCTGGAGCAGAGTGTGGAGTGCCGGAATACCCTTTACCTCACATTTGTTGACTTCGAGAAAGTCTTCGACTCCGTAAATCAAAGAATCATGTGGAAGACCCTCGAGGAATATAAAATTCCCACAAAGATCATCAGAATCATGGAAGAGATGTACGAAGGGTATGAGTGCCAGGTTCTTCACGAAGGCAAATTAAATTAACAGAAAAGATAAAGGTCAGTTCCGGAGTGAGATAGGGGTGTGTCCTTTCCCCCACTCTGTTCCTGTTGATCCTGGTTAGTGTGTTGAAGAAGGTAATGGGAGGACGGAAGAGGGGTATTCAATGGGGTATAAATGACAGGCTTGAAGATCTAGATTTCGCAGACGACATTTGTCTTATGGCACAACGGTACCGAGACCTAGAAGATAAGCTGGGGAGGTTGCAGAGAGAAGCAGAACGTGCAGGACTGATGATCAACACCAACAAGACCAAAGAGATGAGGATAAATTCTGACATCACGACTAGTTTGACAGCCAACGGAAAGGACATTGAGCGAGTTGAGTCCTTCCTCTACCTTGGAAGTATAGTCACAAATGATGGGGGAGCAGAGGAAGATGTTCGAAGCCGTATCAGGAAGGCAAATGGTGCCTTTGTCCAGCTCTACCCCATCTGGAGAAATAGAAACATTTCCAGGAAGACCAAGTCGATTCTTCTCTACGGCTCTGAAACCTGGAAAGTCACAAAACCGATCAACAACCAGCTACAGGTGTTCATTAACAGATGTCTGCGTCGCATCATGAATGTGAGGTGACCGGACATAATCTCAAATGAAGATCTTTGGACCATCACCAATCAACAACCGATTGGCATCCAGATCAAGGAGAGGAAATGGCGCTGGATTGGTCACACACTAAGGAAGCCGATTGGAGCTATCGAGAGGGCGGCGCTAGACTGGAATCCTCAAGGCGCCAGGAAGCGAGGTCGTCCTAAGAAGACCTGGATGAGGACGATCGAAAATGAAATTGCAAAGGTGGACAAGAACTGGAGTCAAGTGAAGAGAATGGCCAGGAACCGTACTGCGTGGAGAAATTTCGCCAAGGCCCTATGCTCCGGAAGGAGCGGCAGGAATTAAGTAAGTAAGTAAGTATGCTGATTTTGTAATTAGGCGCATTCCTAATTAATGAGAAAAAATTCGCGCGCTTCAACTATGTGAATGAGAACACACATAAAATAACTAATCTATTCAAAAAGCAAGGCATAAAAATAGCATTCACAACGAATAATACGACCGGGAGGCACCTGCAACATAGCAATCTAAATAAGCAAGACCCGTATTCAAAGTCAGGGGTATATTCTATTACATGCCAAGACATCGGTTGTCAAGCTAATCACATTGGACAGAGCGGAAGATGAGTAGATACACGTTATAACGAACATAGGAATGCGATAAGATACGGAACACATTCAGCCGTATGCGAACATATGTGCGACACGGGGCACAGCTTCACTAAAATCGAGACTGATCTAAAAATAATTCATCACGAATCGAAAGGCAGAGCTCTTGACATAAAAGAAGCAATCGAGATTCACCTAGCCAAACAAAACAATCCCAAAAATCTAAATGAACACACTTTTATGGAGAGTTCACCCCTTTTCGCTCTACTAAAAACACACCCTGTCGAAAACAAGACACAACTTAGCGATACAGCCAAGCTAGATAAAAAGGGGGTGGGGGAAATAGCGGTGTTTATAGGTAAATGTTATTTGGATCAGGTGACTATGTACATTTTTCTGCAATAAACCTAGGCCGATATGTATGGCAGTATTAAAGGTGCCAGGACGTCTTCAATAGACCGAGTACCGCTTAGTATAAATGGCTTTTTTAGCCCATGCGTGGCGAAGATAGTTCCACGGTCTTTAGTAGTTGCAGACTCCTGCATTCAATAGCATAAACTTTTATCTAGATTTGGCAAAGTCACACAAATATACATGGCACTGACCTCTGGAAGAACATAGCAACTAAAGGGGGAGGAAGGGGAAAACCAGTTCCACCCAGCGAGCACTCGGGGTTAGTCGACTACAACTGGTATCTAAGGAAACACGCAACTGCTTCAAGTTCCAGTTAAGGAGACAACTCGATAAGTATAAGCCTGTATTATTTCAGTATAACCATAGTTGATTTTGTATAACCATATAATCACCCCTTACAGACAAATTCCGGATTTTCATCACTATTTTAGAAGTTTACCTAACATTAGATATACCACATTTAACATACACCGACTGTTGCATTACCAACACTGCAACTAAATAATTGTACATATTGTATATATTTTTCTCCTGTATTCTCAAACATAGATGTTATAGCCTAAGTGTAATGGATCTGATGATGATCGCTTGACGATCGAAACTGGTCATCCTAGTGTATTTATTAATCTTATGTAATTTATTTCAGGATCAGGGCATAACCCAGCTCTATTTGGGTACATTCGTGTTGACCGACTGAAAAGCACCAAACTTTTGTTTACTTAGGCAACACTGAAAAATGGCTTCAAACCTCACAATATAAACAAACAAATATAACATAAACCAATCAATAGAACTTAAAGAAATTAATATTAAATAAACAAACAGATAATTATAAAATAAACAAATAAACAAATAAACATAACATAATCTATAAATATAACATAAACAAACAAATATTAAATGAACAAACAAATATAACATAAACCAATAAATATAACATAAACAAATACATATATAATAAAACAATAAATAGAACATAAACAAACTAATATTAAATAAACAAACAAATAATTATAAAATAAATAAATAAATAAATAAATAAATAAGTAAATAAACAAATATAACATAAACAAATAAATATAAAATAAACAATTTAATATTAAACTAATAAACAAATATAAATAACCAAATACATATAAAATAAACAAATATTAAAGGAATAATTAAAAAATATAACGTTAACAAATAAATATAAAATAAACGAACAAATATAGCATACACAAATACATAAATAATTAAACAAATATAAAATAGTCAAACAAATATTAAATAAACAAATCTTAAAAAATAAAAAATAAACAAATAAAACCCTACTTAGTATAAAACAAAGTCCCCGATTCTTGGATGTTAAGGGTAAACTCGAGAACCACTGGATGGATTTTGATGGGGTTTTCACCATTCTGTAAAGGATATCTCGAGGATGATTTCTGTAAAAATTATTTATTTATAATCAAAGGAAGCCGAGCAGTAACGATTTCAGTGGAAAAGTCGAAAAAAAGAACTGGCGTCCGAGCGCTTTGTAAGCTTACTCTGGGCAAACCGTTAAAAATATCTAAATACTATGTGTGTAAGAATTGTTCAGCATGAAAAGATCTACAAAAAAGTCCGGGAGAGCATATGTCTATCTTCAATACATCGCCCACTATAAGTGTTTTGGCGTTTTAATTTCTTTCAACCATGTCCATTCAACTACTGAGGCGACAGTTTACGAGCTAGCTAAGGGCGAGTCTATCATCCCTGTTACAGCCTAGCTAGCGGGCGAACCTATTGCCCCAGATACAGCCAGCAGCAAACCGTTGAGCAGTGTTGAGTTAAGACTTCTGAGAAGGGTGGTTGTGATTGGAGTTTCCCTGGAAGTGCAACTCAGGTTTTCTTCATTTCGCCTGTGAGACACAGTCAAGTTAAGATTGGACGGAAGGGGGATTTGAGTTTCATTCACCTCGCCATTCTTAAATTACGTCTGACAAGAATTTGTTGCACATGCATCTCCATGAGATTCCAACAATCTCCATTCAGTTATTGAGGCGACAGTTAACGAGCTAGCTAGGGGCGAGTCTATCACCCCAGTTACAGCTTAGCTAGCGGACGAGCTTATTGCCCCAGATACAGCCAGTAGCAAACTGTCGAGTCGTGTTGAGTTAAAAACTTTAGAGAAGAGCGGTTGTCTTTGGAGTTTCCCTGGAAGTGCAACTCGGCTTTTCTTCATTTCGCATATTAGTCAAGTTAAGATTGGACGGAAGGGGATTTGTGTTTCATGCACCTCGCCATTCTTAAATTACGTCTGACAAGAAATTGTTGGACATGCATCTCCTTGATAATATAGGCTAACTCTTAGTCCAGTCAGTGATTTTAACCCATCATGCCGCGACATAAAACGGATATCTGTCGTTGTTCATTGACACTGGAAAAAAAAGCGCTTATCACGTACGGTAATGCATTCATAACTGTTCCCGGGCGAAGCCGGGTCGGGTTGCTAGTATAAAATAAATAAAGAATACATAAATGAACAAATAAATAAATAAACTTAAAATAAATAAAATAAATAAATAAATAAATAAATAAATGAATAAATAAACAAAAATCAACTAAACAAATGGAGAAACTAATAATACATAAATAAATAAATAGAAGGTTATTGGCAACATTGTAGTGTTAGTTAGTTATTGTTGTTTTAAGGGGCGGAACTACGCATTGTAGTCTAGGTAGTTGGCTACTTGACATACTGTACAACCTCCGCCTATAATGACCATTACCCTCATAAAATAGCCCTCTCGGGGCGTGGTGGCTCAGCGGTATAGCTGTATGCCTCTCACCAAGGCGGTCCGGGTTCGATTCCCGGTCAATGCATGTGAGATTTTCGAAGTGAAATGCCATGTCCTGTGTTCGGATTCCACGTAAAAAGGAGGTCCCGTGGCTCATGATCTCAAGATTAACGGTCACGTTAAACTACAAGCTTCCTTTAAAATAGCCCTCCTGTCCTGTCAGGCTATTAAGGCTTGTAATGGAGTGAAAAGTCGAACACCGTCCGCTCTCCTTCATGGCCGGTAGGTATCCGTTGAGCGACTGAACAATACCAGCGGTGCGCTTAGGCTACGTGAAGTTATTTGTTTTGTTTACACATTCAATAATCACCTCTTCACTTCTTAGTTTTCTGATGGATGAAAGTAACACCCATAGGGAATCTTAGCGTAGTATTGAACCAGTAGTACTAATTGCCTACACTGAATATTGGTGGCAAAATTATCGTAGTACTGGGTGGCAACATTTTAAGCACCAGCCCTGACTTGTATGAAACTTCATTAGTCTTCTAAAAATTGGATTTAACGACCGCATTCATGACCAAGAAGGCTTTCAGACAAAGGTCACGAGTTCGATTCCCACATGTGTCAGCATTTTAACACGCTGTCTTCAAAATGCAGGGATTGTACTCTTTGTATAATACATTGTCTAAGACTCTAGATTAATATCTGGCTGGCACCCTGACCATTGATTAACCTTATTTCTGTTTTGGATTATGGTAGACAATTCTATTAGTTTCCCACGGATGTGATGAAAGTACACATAAAATTTCTTCCGTGTCTACACTTTTACGTTTATGAACTTGTTATCGTGTTGGAAGCCATTTTCTCAGTGTAAAGGATCTGATGATGACCGCTTGACGATCGAAACTGGTCACCCAAGGGAATGTAGTAGTATTCGAAATTTAATGCTTTTCAGTCGGTCAACACGATTGTACCCAACAGTAATGGATGTTTACCTAATCCTGAAAAAAAAATTACGTGAGATTAATACAGTAATTTGGATGACCAATTTCGATGGTCAAGTGATCATCATCAGATCCTTTACACTTATGCTATTAAATCTATGTCCAACCATGAGTGATTTGAATCTTTTGACTTCATGATTTACTAGCCTAAAAGTATACAGTATCTGATGATCGCTTGACGATCGCAACCGGTCATCCAAATTAATTTATTAATCTCACGTAATTTTTTTCAGGATTAGGTAAACATCCATTACTGATGGCTACAATCGTCTTGACCGAGTGAATAGCATTACATTTCGATGCTGAACATGATCATGGTTGTGATGCGTGTCGGTCGAGCGAGAAGTACAGTACTCCTTGCTGTCGTACGTCCCGGAACACGTGCAACGCACGTGAGCTGAAATCATATGAGCTCATTGTGGGCTTTGTTACACACTGTGCTGTCTTCCTGGGTGCTGGGGCTTTCCGTGGCTCTTTGTGTAAGCTCGTCACCTCACTTAACCCTGGATTAATTATAAGCTCCGTGCGAGAAAGGCGAAGTGACCACTTTTTGACGATGTCAAGTTTTTAAGCCATTCTTTCAGTGTTGCCCATAGCTTGCCACGGTGAGTGAGTGGTTAACGTGTCGGTCTCCTAACCCCAAGCTTGCAGGTTCACTCCTGGCTGTGGTAGGTGATTTTTTTGAAAGGCGGCAAAAATGACGACACGCATGTCATACGATTTTGACATGTCAAAGAACCTATTTGAATTCAGTAGGCCGTGTTCATAATGGCTAAATTCATCTCGGGAGTTTCCGCCAACACAAATATCCTCATTTCTCTACTAGAAAGCGCTATAGTGTTCAAGGAGCTTAGATATCTAATCTCCTTGACTTTCATGGTGCTTCAAGGAACAACGAAATTCAACATGCAAGCTACCCTCTGGGTGTCAAATAACAAAGCTTGCACCCGGCATCCGAGGCCATACGATATTATTATTATTATTATTATTATTATTATTATTATTATTATTATTATTATTATTATTATTATTATTATTATTATTATTAGTGTTGCCCCTACAAACTGTTAGTTGTAACTCTTCAGTCGGTCAACTCGAATTTGCCCCAAAGACTGGGCGGGGTGCAATGTATATAATATATGAATAATAAGTAAATAACACTCCTGGAAAAAAATTACTTGTATTAGTTAACACTATTATAATGTCGAAACGCGTAAGTTAATCCTAAAATTGCCCCGTTATAATAGTGTTCATAACTAATACATGTAAATACATCCAGGAGTAAAACTCAGCAATTTTTCTAGTTCTAGCTTTATGCCGTGTCTTCTGTGGGGTTTCGCCTAGGAACACCAAGCTGGCTCATCAGCGGGCTATTGGTGTCCGTGCCTGGACCCCACATGAGTAGCAAACTGCACACTACCTCCCTTTATATGAATCACACCTGTGCCACTTTACTGCGAGAGCTAAAGTCTCAATCAGCCTTAACCACCATATGAAGGCTGTTTACTATCTTTATGGAAGCCTTCATAGGGAGGATAAGGCTGCTTCATAAAAAGGGAGGTAGTGCGCAGTTCACTACTCCTGTGGGGGTCCAGGTGGGGACACCAAGAGCCCGCTGATGAGCCAGCTTAGTGTTCCTAGTCGAAACCCCACACAAGACACGGCATAAACCTAGAGAAATTCCTAGTTTTAATTCACTGGCCGTGAAAGCCAAATACTATTTCCAGGAGTATTATTTATATATTACATAGACCTACATTGTACAGTGCCGCTTAGTCATTGACCAAATTCGTGTTGACGAACTGAAGAGTTGCAACTGACAGTTTTTACGATAGGAATACCACTTAAAATTTGATAAGGACCTACATGGAGATTTATTTAAGACGGGTGATTTACAAAATAGCCTTCTTTCTGTCTGATGAAAATGAAAATCCACAGCCTGCTTCCAGTCTCCGACCGGGTCAGGAATGGAATGAATGAAGCCCCCATCTAGCGGCAAGGATTTGAACTGTGCCGGCTGCCGAGGCCTGACGCACTCCTCTGGGGCAATGATTAAATGAATGACAGATGACATGAAATGATAGTGGAGAGTGTTGCTGGAATGAAATGTTGACAGGGAAAACCGGAGTACCCGGAAACAAACCTGTCTGCCTCCGTTTTGTCCAGCACAGATCTCACATGGAGTGACCGGGATTTGAATCACGGACCCAGCGGTGAGAGGCCGGCGTGCTGCCGCCTAAGCCACGGAGGCTTTCTTTCTGTCTGATAAGAAAATTAAAATATTTCTAAATGTAAAGAAACTCGGGGAGAATCCCCTAACAACATTTTATTGTAGTGGAAGCAATTTTTCAGTGTTGCCTTAGTAAACGAAATGTTTGCTTTTCAGTCGGTCAACGCGATTGTACACAATTGTATTGGGTGTTATGCCCTAGCTCTGAAAAACATTACATGAAATTAATTAATAAATTGACTTTAATAACAAGTTTCGATCGTTAAGTGATCATCATCAGACCCCTTACACTCTGGTTATTAAATCTATGTATACAAATATGTGGGATTAAATATTTACAATATGTACTCTTATTTAGTTACAGCAGTTTATTGTAAACTTCACAACTTGTCAAGATTGTTAGTTTTGTGTGATTTTTGTTATGTTATTGTTAGTGGCTATTGACCTGCAGATTTCCTTGTTTAGTGTGATTGTAATGGTTAGTAAATGGTCAGGTTGGTGTTTGCAACTTGGAATGGATTTAAGAACTTGGCTCGTAGATGGAGCGATGTGGTATCTGTCCTTGTGCACCTGTTATCACTAACACAGTCCACACGAGCTATTCTTGATTAGGTATCAATTCCCTCAAATTTGTTTATTGCTTGTTGTGTACTGTAAATATCCCTGCCACCTGATGACCGTGTAGCTTGGTTAGGTGCACAAAAATTATATTTCACAGAGAGAAATTACATATACTGTATGTTTTTATTTTTGCCTGTTAGCGAATGATTTTTTCCCGAGTATGACAAATTCATCATGTTTACCATTGTGGCCTGCAGAGCTCTCGTGTTTTCGTAATTTGTCTACTAAATGCTTCAAATCCGCCAGATCACTTTTAGTCCAGGACGATTCACCATCAAATGGAAAACAAGAAGAGCTCATGAACGAATCCATATTGCTGGTCATTTTTCTCGTAATTTATTCTCCCTTCTTTCATCATTACATAACTGTTATCATCGAAGTCATCTTACTTAAACCACTAAGAAATAAGTTATGTTTTATTGTAATCCTTGCCACCATCTTGAGCCAGTGGAACACTTTGAAACGAAAACAGTCCTATGTTCTTTCCAGTTATAAGGACGATGTTCATACGAAATTTCAGCTTAATTGATTGAGTAGTTTTTGTGTGATTCTGTCTGATATCCTTCCACACAGGTACAGATATTACAGATAAGATATTATTTTTCAAGGAATGGAGTGATTTCCTTATCAGCCAAGTCAATTCATGGTGTAGCGGTTAGCATTCTTGGCTATTGCCCCGGAGGTTCAGGTCTGAGGGCTGGAACGTGGTACACTCAGCCTCGTGAGGCTAAACTGAGAAGAGATGGGTTCGATTCCCATCTCAGCCATCCAGGAAGTAGTTTTCCGTTGCTTCCCACTTCTACTCCAAGCCAATGCCGGGATGGTTCCTAACTTAAGGCCACGGCCGCCTCCTTCTCAATCCTCATCTGAATTACCAATACACACACTAATACAGTCATCACAATAGCACAGGTCATCAGACAAAATTCCACACTCACTCAAGTACACGGGACTAAATGACCACGATGTTAAGTCACTCAAATGAAACAACAATATCATTTTCAGTCGACTTCTTACTAAAGATACTGTCTCAAAAGTAATATGACTCCAAAATTGACGAAGACATGAAATAATGACGTCAGAACAAATCCGTTGAAAGTTCAAAGCACTGCAACATTAATCTGTATTATTATTCTCCCACAAACCTGAAATTTTTTTACACTACTTTGTATCGTTTTGAAGAAAGAAGTGAAAATACGACATTGGATCTCCTTTATCACTCATGAAAGTGCCTCCTCATCTTAGGCGCAGGAGTTCTCAAACTTTTTCTGTCGCGCCCACCTTCTGAAACATTAAATATCTTGAGCCCCCCCGCACACTTTTGTCTTCTTTCCAAAGGAGCACTATCACTTTCATGGGGTCTCTTTTTTGCCACTGCTAATACATAAGCCCCTTATCCATGGGTAATGGCGTATCAGTTTATTGTAAATCGGGCTAACTACTTCCACTGACCATGTACTAGAATTCAGCTGTTCACTCACTATCTTTGAACTGACTGCGTTAAAAATCCCTCAGTATGCCTTCCTTCAGAGGGGAAGTAGAGCCGGCGGTCCCATGCCATAGATGTATGGCATGTAAAGGATCCTTCCACTAACTAAACTTTTGTGAAGCTTAATTTTTAGGTTAGATTTCGCTGAAACGCTCTATCAAAGTTCTAACGTTCACCACTAGGTGTCAGTGACATCTGGTAGCGAAAGTTGGAACTACTTGAAATTGAACGGAACTTGGGTGTCCGCATTGAAGCAGCTACAGCCTCTGGTGGGCCGAACATGTCCTCGGACACTCCCGGTACTAAAAGCCATACGCTAAATAAATAACGTGCCCACACATTACGGCCATCCTGCAAAACACTCTACAGCGCATTGGTACCGTTCCTTAACCTACGAGGTCACATAAACTATTTACAGTTGGGAGGCAATTTTAAGTCAAACTTGCGCGAATATCACAGACACGATCCCATTCATTTGCTTTTCTCACTAAGAAAGAAACCATTGCAAGGGAAGAAAATAACTGACGTCAACACTCGTAATCTAAAAATACGCCGTTACGACTACGAGGCTACTTGATTGTTGCACCATCTGTTTGCCAGAGCATTCAACAGCTAATGAGATTCTATACAAAAGAGAATATACACGTAAACTTATGTGTGGTATATCTTACTATAACATGCTTACCAATTGAAGTCGCCTCCGTAGTGTAGTGTAGTGGTCAGCGTGCTTACCTGCCACCCCGGAGGTCCGAGGTTCGATTCCCGGCTCTGCCATGAAATTTGAAAAGTGGTAGGCCTATAGGGACTGGAACTGGGTCTACTCAGAGTCGGCTGGCCCCAATGAGTAGAGGGGGTTCGATTTCCACCTCAGTCATCCTCGACGTGGCTTTCCGTGGTTTCCCCCTACTTCCACTCCAGGCAAATGATGGAATGGTTTCTAACTTAATTCCACGACCGCCTCCTTCCCAACCCTCCTTCCTAATTTACAAATACACACACCAGTACAGCCATCACTATAACACAGGTTATCACACAAATTCAACACACAATAACAAATACACGGGGCTATATGACCATAATGTCACAGCTCCCAATATAAGCAACAACAACAACAGTAACCAGTGTTACTCTAAAATTTAAAAAGAAAGATACAAGGTCTGACGTTTGTTTTTGGCCGGTGCTTGCTTGTTGCGAAGAGGTCTCCGGCCAGCCAGGAAGCCTTCTTATTGTGAGCATGCGCAGTAACAACTGCATCCACGCACGCACACTCCGAAGGAACGAAGGAAAGAAAGAAAAAAAAAGAAAGAAAGAAGGAGGTTGAACGGTTAGCACAGTGGGTGCACGGATTTCACGGCCACCGGCCAAAAACAGACGTCAGACCTATACATCGGAAGGATAATTCTTTTACGATACTTACAGGAAAAGAATTTATTTTGTAAATATTATATACACTGGTCAAAAAAAAAGTTGCATGATGTATTTTCATTGCTGTATGGTGACAATTCGTTTTTGCACATTAGCTCATGTGTTAACTCTCAGATAACACGGTGGTTTGTTTGTACCGTGCACTGTTCTCGGACATGGAGATGTGCATACAACCTGCACAAATGGGGGAAGTGGCCAAACCCCTGCTGTGAATTGCGGTACATTGAATCAGACCATCAGGCACATTGTCGAAGATTGCAAACTAAGAGCGTACTTATGTGACTTTTTCAGTGCTACACCATAGAGTCTGGACTGGATAAATAGACTGGACATGAGGTAGTAATGCTAGTATGTTCTTGTTATTATTATTATTGTGTGGCATGTGTAATGCCATGCGCTACATAAATAAATAAAACAGTTATCGGATAAAGCACGTGTATTATATTTGGTCCACAAATACATAAGCTTGCAATATGCAAAACTTTTTTTGACCAGTGTATATTTTAATCTTACTGTCAGGTTATCTGATTTTCAATTCCTTGCCGCAACGTTTCTCATTTTCCTAGACTCTGCTCCTTGTATGTAAGGTAAGCATTAGGCCTACATACCCGAGGGGAAGAAAAACACAACACATTACTATAGTATTCATGTATTTGAGGTGTTTTTTCTATCACTAATTTTGGGACGTGGACCTTTTCAGTACTTAGCGTATTTGATGCTTGTTGCAAGTTCTTTACTCCGTCGCAATAGCACCTTGGTACTTTAAGCTGGGTTTGAAACAGTTCTTGAAATTGCTTCTTCGCACAGAGAGGAAGGCGCTCTCAACCTTCCAAAACGGTGTTTACCTTGCTATTATAACTAAAAATATGTGCTAAAATGTGTTAAAAACAGTCCCTTATTCAGTGCGGCAACTTTTTAATAGTTTTTTTTTAAACTGTAGTGGATCATTCATTTTGTAGTTCAAATTTATAATGCAACGCAGTGCATTTATGATGTTGGCCTTGACTTCTTTTTCAAACGATAGACGTATTTCGAACCACGGGAGATACATTGATATGGATAAATATTTCAACAGTTCACCCCAATTATTTTTGGTTCACCAGGCCAAACTGGCTAATTTTTGTTTGGTTGGGATTTAAGGATAGATACATTTGCTGACGCCACGTGATTCCTTGACTAAAATTTCCAATCTCCCGGATTTGAACCCAGTTGTGCGGGTGAAATATATATAAAGTTTTACCATAGCATTTCTCAATATTATTTGCTAACAGCAATTATAAAACAAGATGTTCGGGAAAGAACATATAGCCTACTTTCTCCGAAATGTATGGGTATAGTTATAACTCTCTGTCCTTATCATCTCCTAATTTCTTCCTATTTGAAGTGCAAATTGGCACACAGGATTTGAACAGTGGCGTTCAAACCATAGTTTATAATTTACCCCAGCATTTTGCAATTTCATCAGCAAACACTCCAAACACCGACTACTTACAATAATTGAAACTTCGTTGCTCTAATAAGGCCCATCTACAATGCGCAGTCGGCAGTCCGTAGTTGGTAGTCCTCGGTCGGCAGTCGCGATCGACTCCGTGTATACTATAGGCACCATACACAACATGAAGTTGCAGTTGGTAGCTGGCAGTTGGCAGTCGAGAATTTTATCCTTGACTGCCAACTACCCGACTGCAGCAATGTAATAGCCAATCAGAGCAGATCAGAAACTGACGTCACGTTGTTGTTCTGTGTCGTGTACGAATGATATAGAACTAAGTGAAGTAACTTCGCAACCCGTTAATTTATAGGCTAATCTTAAATACACGGTATAACAAAATAATCCATCTCCAAATCATCCATATTGCAAGTTTTGAGATTATCAACAACGCCTCTGTGCACAAGGAATAAACGAATGTTACTGTATTATTACTCCTAGCAGTCGTTAAGACTGGGTTCACTAACTGGCCGGTATAGAGCGCAGCTCGAATCTATAGTTTCTGCATAGTACAACTGAAGGCTGGAAGATGTCACTCCAGTGGAGAATGTCGTTTTTTTTAATAAATAATTTCCATTGCAAAAAGCACCATATAAAGCTTTATTTTATAACGTCTCAGTACTCAAGAAACAATAAATATAAAAACTAGTCGTGATATCTAGTTGTGAAATATCGAACAATATAATCCTAACAGAGCGAGTGCATTCTAGCGGCCAGAAGAAGAAACTTTTCAATAAAATCTGTTACCTTTTTGTCAGCTAGATGTCTCGATTAAATCTGCTGGCGAATTATGTTTTAATTAAGTATATGTTTTGCACCGTAATATGCACAATATAACGCTTAATTTTAAAACGTCTGAGTCATTACAAAGCAACAAATATGTAAAATGTCAAGCAAAAAACATATCTCTGATGGGGTTTGGACCATAGGCATATGAATGACAGACTAACGCTTTACCACGGAGCCATTTGTGCCAACGAACATTGATCTATATAAAATGACTTACATAGAACTTGTTAGCAAATAATGATTTATACTAAACGATTTCATCACTGAAGTATATTATTTATATATAAAGCATTTCATACAAAGTTTATTTATTTTGTTTCAGTACGCTATATTGCATGCAATACTCAAATTAGTGAAATATAAGTCAGGCACAAGATATCCGCTGCCATCTTGTCTTATTAATGAATCAGCTGAGCTTTTTAAAATCACGTCTGCACTATAGTATTACAAAATAAACTTTTAATTTCGTACGTGCCTCTTCCTTTAGAACAGTTAAAACGATTCTCGGCTCGATAATCGGAACTGGTGGGTCCCATGATATGGATTATAAAGTTTGCATAATTCGCACGGCCGCCATCCTGAAATGGTATGGCGGACGACCTTGTAGTTTGGTCACAAGACGCATCCTATACGAAGGTATGTTGTTACCAAATTTGGTAGAGATTGGATGATTTGGTTAGTCGTTATTTGATTTTACGTTTTGAACGTTTGAGTGGCCGCCATTCAGTTTTAGTAAAGATGGCGGCGATATAAAACATGACACTGAGGTGTCCTTTGCTAGTGCTACCTTTGTACCAAATTTCGTTCAATTCGCATTCACCGTGTTCGAATTGATAGGGGGGGACAGACATTCAGAGTACACACACTCACACACACACACACAGACTCACACACACACATACACACACACAGACTCACACACACACATACACACACACAGACAGACACACTTTTTTCGCCCTGTGTTGATCTCATAAGTCTACTTTCATTTTTTGCAAAAATCGAAAGTAGGCTAATAACTGGAAAATCTAGACCTGTCCTTTCGATAGACGAGCAAATTAAGTAGCCTACTCTAAAAGCCGCAGTAGTTTAAAGGGAAGTAAAAACAAAGTAGCCCACGTGTTGAGGGTGATACATATTTCTACTGTCATGTTTTATGTCTTTTATTGCTTACCCTAAGTAAAATTCCACCACACACCAATGCTGGACATATATAGGCTATAGCACTTATGAACTGAACCTAAGTTAAGCCTAAATGATGTTCCCTTGACGAACAAAACTACTCATTAATTCTCCTCCTCCATTTTGTGAGAAGTGTTTTATTAAGTGTATAAATAATTCATGTAATTATTTTCAGACACTAGGATATCAAGTGTAATTCCCTACCCTACCTAACTTGTAGTCCTGTGTAGTTCGCGAACGAACTAGTTCGGAAGAGCGGGTCCCACAGATGAACTACCGAACTAGATCCTAGATCCCTCGCAAGTTAGATCGTTCGATCTTTTTTTGCTGACCGACTTGTAACAGCGCGAGAGCGCGGGTCCGCCGTAGCTCGTCGGCTCGTCACGTCACCACTTATTGCACAATCACACGCGCTTTTTTCGTTCAGTCAGTTCAGTTGATTGAGTGTATCAATTGATAGTGGCAAGATTATCAAGTTATGGCGCGGTGAATGTTCAATGTTGGTTTATAATAAAAACAGTATAACACACTACAAGTGCTAACACGCTAATGGGTAATAACTACCTTATACTGTATTTGTAATGTAATACAGTGGCGGTTCATAAATTGAAGTTACTGATAGTTAACCGATTTAGATGTGGGGATAATTCCACAGTTTTATTGAACTTAGTCATTTTGGATTATTTGAAAATATGTCCAATTATTTAGAAACATTGCCATTTTAATGAACTGGTTGATATTTATTTTTGTCTATACGTGGTGATACAACTACTTTTTACCTGTTTTTAAGAAATGAACATTATGATGATGATTCACAAAGAAAAGCGAACTTCAATGCACAAAAACTCTGAACTAAAAAAACCTATTCCTCCCATTTATGCCATAAATATAATGTACCCAACGGTTTCAGAGCAGCCAAATAATGAATATCACGAAGCAAGTAAGAAATGAAAGGAAAATTGCGGGGAGGGGATACGTCTTATCATCACCTAGTGAAAAGTAGGAAATGGAATCGGATGGTGACGCGCCGATATACGCGAAAAATGATGTTAGTAATTATTGTTTTAAGGGGCCTAACATCTAGGTTATCGGCCCCACGCAAGAAAAAGAATAAAGAGAATAATAAGTGTATGCTTCAACGAACAGATCGTCCATACTGTTTTAGGTAGATTTCATTAGAAAGCTAACTATTGCAATGGGTACCATGTTTCGACTTCCGGAAAATTTCGACATATCTTCGCGTTTCACATCCCCCAGACCCCAAAACAGGGCCGTGCAATGGGCAAGGTGAAGCAGTGCTAGCGGGAAATTTACTCGTGCCGGCCGAGCGCAGCCCTACTCGGTCCAGTTCTGAGTAGTGCAGCACGACAGCACACTAGCACTGCAGCGCTTAGTCGCACAAGCACTGTCCATTTGACCGGGTACTGAAGTACGTTTAGTACTGAGCGCGGAGCCTGCACACTAGGCACACTAGAGCCAACATTGTGGCATATGCGTGTGGTCTGCCGTGCTCATAACGTGGGGAGGACAAAAATAGCATAGTGGGAGAGTCACACATTAATTAATCAAACCGTAGACATATAAGACATGATATTTGGACGCACATGAACCAGATCTGCAGCAAGGATACAGAAATTTGCATACTTTTTGGGTGATGTAGCAGGTGCAGCGAGATATAATAGTCCTAAAATAGAATCAGGGGCCGGTATGGAATCAGGAGAGTTAAAATACATTTTTTAATTTGTTGACATAATGTCACAAACCAGCCGAGGTAGCTAAACACGTTAACGTGCATGGTCAGACTACTCCAAACTCGAAAGACCACACACAGCCACTCCATACATTACCTCATTAATTTTATTTGTCATTAACTCCTCTCATGAGATTGGCGTCATGAAATCATTCCCACAAGGAAACTGTCTCACCACATCCCCTACCTCATAGCAACCGGAATAATTATGGGTAGAACCAAAAAAACTACATTAGGACTATAAAACTGTATTTCAATAACAAGATTCTGAATTCACCAAATGACTAGATTGATGCTCTTCAGGGATATGTGAGTTCGAGAAACATGCGTTAGTAAACCTCAGCTGAGTTTTAATTCACCGGCTGTGAAAGCCAATATACCATGTTTTTGGAAGCCTTCATAGGGAGGTTAAGGCTGCTTGAGCTTTTAGTTCTCGCAGTCAAGTGGTGCAGTTGCACCTAATATAAAGGGAGGTGGCGCGCAGTTCGTCACTCCTGTGGGGGTCCGGGCGGGGACACCAAGAGCCCGCCGATGAGCCAGCTTGGTGTCCTAGGCGAAACCCCACACAAGACACGGCACAAACCTAGAAGAATGCTGAGTTTTAATTCACCGGCCGGGAAAGCCAATATACCATCTTTTTATGCGTTAGTAAATTCATCAGGATTTTAAAATGAAAGATATTCCGTCGCAATCTAAGGTCATTTATGTCTTTTATTCTTATATTCAAGTCGCCTCCGTGGTGTAGTGGTCAGCATGATTAGCTGCCACCCAGGACTTCCGCGGTTCGATTCCCGGCTCTGCCACGAAATTTGAAAAGTGGTATGAGGACTGGATTGGGGTCTACTCAGCCTCGGGTGGTCCAAATGAGTAGAGGGGTTTCGACTCCCACCTCAACCATCCTCGAAGTGGTTTTCCGTGGTTTCCCACTTCGTCTTCGGGAAAATACCGGGGTGGTACCTAACGTAAGGCCACGGCCGCCTCCTTCCCTCTTCCTTGCCTAATCTTCCCACTCTTCCCATCTCTACATCGGGCCCCTGTTCGCTTTGCAGGTGAGGCCGCCTGGGCAACGTGCTAGTCACACTCCCCAGTTGTATCCCCGACTCAGAGTCCCAAGCTCCAGGACACTACCAGTGGCGGTAAAGGTGAGATCCCTCCCTTAGTCCGCGGGAAAAGCCAACCCTGGAGGGTAAACGATAAAAAAAGAAAGAATTCTTATATTCAACATGGCCTGAAAAAATACCTCGTGGGATTTACCTACACATAAGATATACGGCAAAATAAGCAAGAAGACACGAAATCCTTCAAACCTTCAAGTTTTAGGACAATATTCATTATTTCAACACTATGGAGACCAAGAATGCTATTCATTATATAACAATTAGCCTATTTTGCTCGAAAAATTACAAAATATGTTGTCTGTCTTTCTACCAGCTTGTCTGTATTTCTTTCGGTGGAGTGCCTAAGACTGTTTTGTTTGTTAGTTCTTGGAACTATTCGACTTTAGGGTTATGGTAAGCGAACCGTCTTCCTAACTTACCAGGGGCTATGCAATGCCAAAAATACGAAGAAATGTGTACTATTATAGTTCGCCCAGTGAAGAAATTACATGGTATCGTGCAATTGATTGCGCTGACAATGAAAGAGACCACCTTGTAGTGTAGCGGCTAACGTTCTTGGCTGTCGCCCCGGTGGTCCGGGTTTGATTCCCTGTCCTGCCACGAAATTGAATTTCGGTTTGGGGTACTGAAATTGTATCGATGATACGTAAATCATCCAAGCGGTGCTCATGTCGAGGACTTGCGCCAGGCCAGTGGGCACGAGTTTTCTTTTTTATACATTCTTACTCTGCAATTCGAATTGAGAGCACATCACTGCGTAGAGTTGTTAGAATAGCTTCCGTAAAATATTCTCAAAGGCCAATGCTATAAGTAGCCCTCATGAGTTAATCCAATTGCATATGTATATCTAGGCTAATCCAGATATGGTATTTAAGACATTTGATTTTTATTGCATTCTAAGTTCTGGGCATAGGAAAACCTCGAAGCTAATTTTGAAATTTTAAGTGAATGAACATCCAAAGTATAGTAAGCATCATGTAGGGAGACTGTACCAGACAGAGCATGCATTGCTAGAAGACATGATGACATAGTGCGTAATTTGTGCTCGTACAACGAAGGAGGTTGTCAGGACGGTGTTGATATGTAAATGGTGATAACGATGAAGACGGTGATTAATTATTTAGGAACCAAGGGAATATAAATAACCGATACTTAAGACTGAAGCGGATCTATGGTAAACACAAAATGAAATTGCAGGTTGATTGCGAAAGTACAGAAACTATCCAATCAACATATTTTATGGAGATTGACTAATCCAGAAGTAGACATGAAAGGGAGTAGCCTAGTACAAATAGGTGGAAGCAAAGGATGCTCTTGTGTGAGACCTCCATGGGCGTAGCCAGGACTCTGTATGCTGCAAACACTGCGGAGTGCCTGATACCCTAGCTCACGTTCAAAAAACATAATTAAGAAGGGGATTTACTACAAACGTTAGGAATCACCGAAATAGATCTAAGATGCAGCTGTAACATTTCAGAAATGTTACGCGATCCATGTTTTCGTGTCTTTCTCGTGTTAGAAGCAAAAATACAATGGGCATAATAATTGTTATTGGCCATAAGAAGGATACAAGATTTATGCTGGACCCCACCATCAGATTTGAAGTAACCTTCGGCATAACAAAACAGGTCGTTTAGAGATAATGATAGGCTTCAAAGAGAAGAGAAAGCTTGTGGTACGTTTCGATTAAGCGAGAGGATCAACATCAACATTTTTAAATCACTCATCAAGTTTGGGTAAGCCTAAGTATAAATGACCTAATTTTGCTATCAATGAATCCATTCAATAATAGAGAATTCATTTTCAATGTACTCGGGAACAGTGTGTGACGTAGTCTATTGGAACCCAATATCATTTTATTGCTAATATTAATAGTGTTATAATAATAATATTAATATGAAGGGAAGATAAGAACGGCTTTACGAAACCATGTCGGTACGGGCTGGCCGTGCGCGCCTGAACTGACGAGTTCCAGCGTAGACAGTGCTGACAGTTTGAGGCAAGGTCATACGGCCCTAAAAGCACTTGCCAGGCTTTCAGGGCACTACGCCATACTATACACAGCTCGCTCGCACATGTAGCGAGTGGCAGGTGGGGAGAGGCAAGGACATGACGTCACGCGCTTGTGGCTTACTTCTTAGACTGCCCGTAAGGGAGCAGCAGGATAGAACATACTACAGGCACTAGCTACGCAGGGCCCTGCCCCAAAACCACCGTCAGTTCAAAAGTTTATATATAATTTATGTATATATGTATCTATCTATCTATATATATATATATATATATATATATACACACATCAAAAAAAGTTTTGCATCACCTCGGTTCCCAGATCTCCGGCATATAGACGTTGACTGTGTATATTGTATCCAAGATACAGTCCCTTTGACTGTTCATAGATGTCACTAAAACTGCTCAAAGATGTAAACAACCATGCATGAGCAGGGCCTATTAGACGGAGGGGGTACGACAGCCGATCAGTTCCAGTCATTCCACCAGGACGAAGGTATGCTGCTCATGTTGTCTGTAGTTCTACCATGCCTAGAAGGTCAATACCGCAGTTCGATCGCGTCCGCATTGTTACTTTGTGTCAAGAAGGGCTCTCAACAAGGGAAGTTTCCAGGCGTCTCAGAGTGAACCAAAGCGATGTTGTTCGGACATGGAGGAGGTACAGAGATACAGGAACTGTCGATGACAGGCCTCGCTCAGGCCGCCCAAGGGCTACTACTGTAGTGGATGACCGCTACTTACGGATTGCCGCTCGGAGGAACCCTGACAGCAATGCCACCATGTTGAATAATGCGTTTCGTTCAGCCACAGGACGTCGTGTTTCAACTCAAACTGTGCGCAATAGGCTGCATGATGCGCAACTTCACTCCCGACGTCCATGGCGAGGTCCAGCTTTGCAACCCCGACACCATGCAGCGCGGTACAGATGGGCCCAACAACATGCTGAATGGACCCCACGGAATTGGCATCACGTTCTCTTCACCGATGAGTGTCGCATATGCCTTCAACCAGACAATCGTCGGAGACGTGTTTGGAGGCACCCTGGTCAGGCTGAACGTCTTAGACACACTGTCCAGCGAGTGCAGCAAGGTGGTGGTTCCCTGATGTTTTGGGGTGGCATTATGTGGGGCCGACGTACGCCACTGGTGGTCATGGAAGGCTCCGAAACGGCTTTACGATACCTGAATGACATCCTCCGACCCATAGTGCAACCATATCGGCAGAATATTGGAGAGGCATTTGTCTTCATGGACGACAATTCTCGACCTCATCGTGCACATCTTGTGAATGCGTTCCTTCAAGATAACGACATCGCTCGACTACAGTGGCCAGCATGTTCGCCAGACATGAACCCTATCGAACATGCCTGGGATATGTTGAAAAGGGCTGTTTATGGACGTCTTGACCCACCAACCACTCTGAGAGATTTACGCCGAATTGTCGTTGAGGAGTGGGACAATTTGGACCAACAGTGTCTTGATGAACTTGTGGATAGTATGCCACGGCGAATACAGGCATGCATCAATGCAAGAGGACGTGCTACTGGGTATTAGAGGTAGTGGTGTGTACTGCAATCTGGACCACAAATGCTGAAAGTCTAGCTGTATGATGGTACAACATGCAATGTGTGGGTCTCATGAGCAATAAAACGAGCTGAAATGTTGTTTGTGTTGATCTCTATTCCCTTTGTATTTAACGGTTCCGGAACTCTTGGAACCGAGGTGATGCAAAACTTTTTTTGATGTGTGTATATCAGTTTCTTGTGGACACGATAACTGCCGTAATTTTGTACCAATCACTTTGAATTTTTTACATAATATGTATCCCTGTAAAATCTCGGTCGAGTTCGTTAATGGGCAAAATCGGTCGAAGGGGGTGAAAATGGGGGGCTTTTTTCGAAAAAGTGAAATTTCGCTATAACTCTCTTAATACGTGAAATATCGAATCCATTCAAATTCATAATATGTGTCAGATAAGTGCCAAAAATTTATGTCAAATAAGTTTTTTGATAGCACCAACCATTGACCAAAGGGGTGGAAAAAAGTGGTTTTTTCGGGAAACATTAATCATATCTCTCTTAATAGGCACAATATCAAAACCTTACAAAATGGAAAATATTCCCCTAATAATTACCTAAAACTTTTGTCTGAAAGAATTTTTGATATGACCCACCATTACGCCAAGGGATGAGAAAAATGATTTCGGAATTTTAAAAAATGCCAAGTGCCATCAGAGGTTACCATAACAACGCTTTTAAATTGATAAGGGATCATCTATCAGAGGTTGCCAAGACAACGCCATTGACGAGATCACATTCATTTTTAGCCTACTTTTCACACTTTTCAAAAATGAGGAAAAAGTAGACTTATGAGATCGATCCGGGAAAATGTGTCTGTCCTTCTGTCTGCCTGGCTGTGTGTGTGTGTCCCCCCCCCCTATCAACTCCTAAACGGCTGCAGCAATCGAAACCAAATTTAGTATGAGTAAAGATGTATAGCGGAATATCTCAGGCCCATATTTGAAAAAGATGCCAGTGCTACAAACTGCTAAAAAAAACGCACTAGAAATTTGAGCTCCATGTTGGATATCTTGGAAGGTATACATGGGAGCTATTCTAAAATTGGCACACATGTAGATAATACTATTTCAGTTTAATTTCCAGGTGGCCTTACATGACAGCGTTGCCAAAATATTTTTAAGCATTCTGATAAGTCCAATTTTTAAATGCATATAACTTCTACACTATCAATTGGATTTCAACCAAATTTTGAATGTAATATGTGTATATAAACAGATATGACTGAGTGTATTCTTAAGAGCCACCAGGGCTGCCAACTGTTAATAATTGCTCTCTATTTTGTATCCAAATATATCAGAAAGTATGCAAGCCGACAGCTTTAAACTATGCACACGTAAATTACCTGACATTTTACATTAATTTGGAGTAACTTATATACGTCAGTTCTACCAACATGATTCTAAGCCTGCTGATAGGACCAATTTTTAAATACATGTATCTTCTATACCAAAAAATGGATTTCATCCAAAATTGGCACAAAAATATATAATATTTCAGATTATTTCTGACCAGCACTCGCATGACATTGTTGCCAACATGCTTTTACGTGTAGGCTACTAATAGATCCAATGTCTAAATCCATGTAACGTCCTTTGAACTTCAACCACATTTTGTATTCTATACCTTAGGAGATGGAAGTAAGAATATATTCAGTCACCTGAGCTGCCAACTGTATTGCTCTATTAGGCTACATTATGCCTAGTATACCTTATTTCGAACTAATTAAGACATTTCGATATTACCCACTTAATTTCGTCATTATTCTAGATAGGTTCATATACTGTAGATTAATCTATGGCATGAATCTTAATTTTAAGAAAAGTAGGCTCTTTAGTTCGTCACGGAACTTCTTGTTCCATCTGACTATGAGGGAAGCGGCTAACTGATAGCATGCTGAACTTCTATGCCCAAGGTCGCTGGTTCAAAGCCGGCCAAAGTCGCCGGATTTTCTAAGAGCGCTATAAATGCGTCAGCATGCTTTCCTTCGGAGAGGAAGTTACAACGTTCGTTGCAAGTTGCTGGTTGCGGTGGCATCTAGCAGCCAAGTTCACAGCTAGGTGTCGTTGACGTTAGTATTTGGTACAAAATTAGGTACTACTACTTAAAATTGACCGTCTGCAGACCTTACCTGAATTACAGACTAATACAGTCATCACAAATAACACCGTTTATCAGACAGATTCTACACACACCCAATGTACACGGGGTTACATGACCACCTTGTCGCAGCCCCTAAACTGAGGAACTAACCAACATCTCTGCGGGAGATAACATTTTGCGTGAAGAAGTAACAGACTGTTAGATAGTTACACATTAGTTCCAAACCTTGCATAAGGACAGTGTGATCACAAGTAGAAAAATGAACCCCAAATGGCAAGAATGTTACCATCCCCATAAGACAGTAAAATGTTAAAAATATGCATAGAAAGACGACAAAATGTTAACTAACCTCGAATTGTAAAATACTTTCTCGCAATAAATGAGGTCTGATCCTTCTACGAAAACCTGCATATTTTGCCTATTATAGCCTATCCCCTAGTTTGCCCGGTGAAATCTACCTCCGCCTTCCGGCGTGCCGAGAGGATTTTTTTCTTGTAGGTATGGTACCGGTATTTCACTAATGATAAACCATAACGAATAGAATAAAAAGTGATATCACTGGCCTAGTACGCCTGGTCCGCCGCAGCGCAGCGCTGGCTCCGATCTGTGATGTAAGTTAGCATTGGCGCTTGCGAGACTTTTAAAACCTTGCGACCTGTTTTACATGGTAAAACACCGCAAGATATCCTCATAGGCGCTAATAAGTTCGACATCTCCACGTACCGGTACTTGACTGTGCCGAATTATAATTTAATAAGTCGACTCCTGTAATAGTCCAGTTTCGACAATAAGCGAAGACAGAGAGCAAGTTCAAAGTGCAATTAGTTTTGCCAGCTATCGGTAAATTAAAAAAAAAACGGAACAATTAACCTCGCTATCAGAAAGGATTTCTTCACATTGTTACACATTCCCTTAAGGTACTCATCGACCCTCCATACAGCCATTTTAAAGAAAATTTTGGATTTTATTTATTGGCCCATACGAAAGTATGTTTTATCTAGTTTCCAGAAATGTATAATTTATCTATGTTTTCTTGTTATTTAGGTTATTTATTTACATTTAAATGATCGGTGCGCACGTGTTTCAGCAGCTGTCACTTTGACAACTTAACGTTTCTGGCTTGATATTTCAATATTATTTCATTCAAAGCGCGGGATGTGTTTCAATGCTTTATTCCTCATACTCAGAAGTTAGTTTCACTAGCGGGAAGCAGATGGTAGCACTAACCATGTTGTATTCCTTTACGAAATAGAGGAAGAAAGTCTTGTTCCTTGCCATGTGACCATGTGAGAGATAGTTATTTTGTACATGTGGTCTTGTGGTCTTTATGTTATATATTTTGAAAGATGGGCTCCAAGTCTCGTACTCAAAATAGAAGGAAATCAGGCGTGTTGCAGGGGAATCAACACGCTAAGACACCTACGGAATTTCAAAATAACAGTGTTACTGATAGTGTGCATAATCGTGTGCCAAAAAGTGATTCACATAGGTTAGGTGAAGACATTGTAAATACTGACGTATTTAGTGATGTTAATTTTTGTTCTGGGAACGTTCTGTTTTGTTTAGAATGTCTACAGACTATGATTTCATTTGTAGCTTGCCCTGAATGTTTGACATGTAGCAGTTTAGTCATAAACGAAGTAGCTAATAAGAGATTGGGCTGGGCCATTTCTATATTATTATCATGTAAGATGAGTGGCTATCAAACACGAAAAACCCTGCATCTTGGAGTAATGGACAGTATTTGCCACTTTAACAACGGCTGTACATCAGAACTGGACATCCTTAAGAAGGCTGGGATCAATCCAGGCAAGTATACAGTGCCCGGCGTAGGTGCTGCTGATAAGGAGCGCCTTACTGTGGCTCTGAAGCAGTGTACTCCGGAGCAAAAACAACGTCGGAAATACTTACGGGCGAGGAGGAAGCACAAGATTGACCTAAAATCCCAAGAAGAAGGCACCACCTATGCATCAGGAGGCTTCTAGGAGCAATAGAAGTAAGCTACTTTATTCTAAATGTGTATCTCAACTTTAAGTGACTTTTTCTCCAGTTTCATTTTTTCAGTATTTGTCATTACTTTGGCAGATAAAATCTACACTTTGAATAGAGATATTAACTTCATTTTAAAGCGAAATTGTAGCTAAATAATGCAGCTATGTTGTATAGCAGAATAGTACAATTACATTGAAATTAAGGGTCCGGACCCCTGCAATTAATTTTTTTTCTCTATGAGAATAATTGAATTTTTAGAAAAATATTAATAAATTTGGCCCTATGGAAGCTACGAAAACTATTCTGCTAAGCAACACTCAGAACGTATTGCTAAGCAATCTGAAGCAACAATGAGTCTTTTATGTTGAATAGGAACAGAGATATTACGTGCCAAAAATTCTTGTTATTTTTTCAAAAAAAACTTTGAACCCCCCCCCCCCCCCAGAAATTCATTTTGGATTATTTTATGCCAGAAATCCACTAGTTTATACCCTTAGCATCCGTGATATCAGTTTCAAGAAAATAGGATAACTTTGCTGAAATTTCATCGCTAGTGTCGATGAGTACCCCATTGTCTTTTTATTCTCATCCCTTTCTTCACATAAGTAGTCTTTAATGGCATCAAGAGCATTTTTATTTACACCATACTGGACAAATACTTAGGCAAATTAGGACATATATGTGGAACAGAATAGTCTTTCAATCGCCAGTTGGATCTTGGGAGTAGTAATACTTCCTTCCCTTCTATCACAAATTTGTCAAATTTAACAATTAAATCTTCTGAAAAGTGAGCATCACAGATGTAGGACTTTTCAGTAAGTTCCCTATCCTTCCCTGGTATGGTCCCTTTGCACTTGATAAAACGTTCTTAATCTTTAGGAGGTTTGAAAACCGTCTGACCTCTTTACAGTCCCCATAGCTAGATCTGCATCCTGGTACAAAAGAGCAAGGCATCTTCACTACTCACATTAAGCACTCATGAAAATGTAAGGGCTAAACTGCTATTTACTTACATTAAATAACTATAAAATTAACACACGAAGATAACGTCAACACACGACAAGAAATTAAATTCCATTTCAGTTAATGGTTCCCACAATAGCATTTCAGGTATTAATACTATGAAGTAATAGTGTACGCACTTGTATATCAATAAACGTTTGCACAGGACACCACCAAAACACTCCGACCGATTAAATACTTAATATATCGCTCATAAACACATAAACATATGTGGAAATCAACAATCTCAAGTCGACTGTAGCGCTGCGTAGCGGCGAGTGCCAACCCGATCCGTATTCATTACATGCTATTGAGGGAGAAGAGATCACACTTTATATTCTATTCGTTATGGATAAACGAATGACGACTTTTGGCTTTATAAACAATAGAAGGAGAAGTTTTCTCAGAAGGAAAGACATGGACCCTAATTAAAAGGATGTCCAACAATAGAGTGAGATGGAAGAAGTTTGTAGCTACCCTATGTTCTTACAAGGAATAAAAGGACATAAGGAAGGAATAAGGAATTTCACTAATGTTTCAATACTCATATTTGTGTATTTTTTTATCTTCGAATATCAAAATGTAAAACACATTACTACACACGCAACATGTAAATATCTAATACACGAACTGCGCGTGCAGCGAGCATAGTAACTGCATAACAGTAGCCTACGGTATTGCTTGAAACGAGAGCAATGTGGATGAGCAATCACTGGTGACGAGCAATCAGTGCAGTGGTGACAGACTGCTATAACAAACAAAGAGCGCGTGCAGTGGCAATAGCAAGGCGAGCGAACGATCTGTCTTGCAGGGAATTCGAGATGGGAACTAACGAACTAAAAGAGCGAACTAGTTCGCTAAGGAGCTGCGAACTAAACTGATCGCTCCCAGCCGCGAACTATTATGCGCAACACTACTAACTTGGGCAAAGTCGTGTTGACCGACTGAAAACCTTCTAATAATAGTATGCTACTATTTAGAATCATTTTGGGGAGTATTTTTTCAATCAAATATTATTATGGAATTGATGGAGCAAAGAGGATATAAAAAAGTAGGTTGGCTCAGGCAAGGAAAGCATTTCTACAAAAAAAGGAATTTGTTGACATCGAATATAGATTTAGGTGTTAGGAAGTCATTTTTGAAGGCCTTTGTTTAGAGCGTGTCACTCGATGGAAGTGAAACTTGGACTACTGGTGCAGCAGAAAAGAGGAGAATTGAAGCGTTTGAAATGTGGCGTTACAGGAGAATGATGAAGATCAGATGGGTAGATAGGGTTACAAAGGAAGAGGTATTAAGACGAGTGGGAGAGGAGAGATGTTTCTGGCGACTGCTAATGGAGAGAAGAGATAGGTTGCTATGACACACTCTAAGACACCCAGGAATAGCAGGCTTAGTTATGGAAGGAAGGGTCGAGGACAAGAACTGTAGAGGTAGACCAGGGTTAGAATATGTAAACAGATTGCCTCGGATGTAGGGTGTGGTAGCTATGTAGAGATAGAACGATTAACTCAGGACAGGGAGGCATGGAGATCTGCATCAAACCAGTCAAAAGACTGACGACTCAAACAACAACAACAGGTCTGAAAGGCTGTAAGAAAAGAAATGCCAATTGATATCAAAATTCCATTCCTCAGTTATTTTCAGAACTTTCAATAGACCTGTTGTGCAAATTTATGTTTACTTACCATGTCATGTTTTTATAGAAAAAAGTACATTATGATGATACACTTTATAAAAATAAATTATTTTAGCCGAAAAACTATGAAACCGGCAACCATGCAGAGCACACTTGTAAGCATGTATGCCAAATTTCACGACGTTATCCTAGAAACTGTTGATGCTATAACTATTTCTTTAGAGTGCAAATAGTGGCAGATGACCTCGTAGTTCCGCCCCTTAAAGCAACAATAACTAACTAGAGTGCAAATCTGCATTCCCTGTCCTTAAGTTGCCTGGGACATGACAACAGACAGGTAAGGTCAGGCAGGTTTCCGATTCGCTCCCAATGATTATATTACATCTTATATTTGCAGTCGGCTATTAAGGGTTGCTTATAATGTTTGCATGATTGGAATAGTCTGTAGTCTTATACAATGTAACGTATTATTTGAAGTTATGATCCAATCAAAAGCTAGTTTTTCTGCATGCTGCATGGAAATGTAATTGCCATAACATACACTAGACTGGTGTAATTTCAAGTCGTAAGTCAACTCGGACATATTATCAAGGTATTCATTCGTAATTGATTGGGTACTCGTGTTCGTTTTCTTTTTTCTTTATTTATACCACAGTATGCTGCAGTAATGTTATTGGATGTTCACTGTTACCAGGCAAAGTAATGGAACCTATTTCCATGAAACAGGTCCAGATGAAAATAAACAAAAATGAAATCAAGTGATCTACGTTTGAAATGATGGTACTGCTGATCGTGTCGGATAGAATTCCTCTCCCTTATTTAAGGCTGACTAATGGAATAGTGTCGTGCCGCAGATGCTCTCACTGATTTCCATTTTACTGCCATTTCGAGTGTGCGTCACACTCCAGACGTAACCACAAAACACAACGTTAGGAAGAACGCTATACCAGGTCATCTCAATGAAATTTTTCTGAGGGCCACGTACATTAATTTTACGATTATTTAAGGTTCTCTAGGGGCTGGAAGTGAAAAATGAAGGAATGCAGAATACAGGACAAACATCTAACCGAAGTTGCAAAAGCAAAGAGTTCCGTCTTTAGAAAAGCAGAAAATTAGAATACAAGAAGGCATCTAACTTTATTATTAATTGGTATTCTGCCCGAAGGCAGGTCCGAGCCCTCGAAGAGGCTACCCCCAGCCGGAGTGAACTTGCGGTAGGGTGGCCAGATGATATACCGATTGAGTTGCTACGCTGCATAGGAGATGAAGGTCTGATCAGGTTATTTCACTTGGTGTGTAGGATTTATGAGACAGGTGAGGTACCCCCTGATTTCATGAAGAATGTAATCATCCCTATATCAAAGAAAGTGGGAGCTGACAGATGTGAAGATTACCGTACAATCAGCTTGATTACTCATGCTTCAAAGATCCTGTCTAGAATAATTTACAAGAGGATTGAAAGCCAGATAGAAACGGAGTTGGGTGAAGACCAGTTTGGTTTCAGGAGAAATGTAGGAACAAGGGAAGCTGTACTAAGTCTTAGGCTGATTTTGGAAGGTAGAATAAGGAAAGATAAGAGAACATTCATGGCTTTTGTAGACTTAGAAAAGGCTTTTGATAACGTTGATTGGACTAAATTGTTTGACATTTTGAAATCGATTGGAATAAAGTACAGGGATAGGAGGGTGATATACAATCTATACAGAAACCAGACAGCAGTCATTCGAGTTGAAGGACATGAGAGAGAAGCTGGTATTCAGAAAGTGTAAGGCAAGGCTGCAACTTATCACCCATACTTTTCAATCTTTACATTGAACAAGCAATGAAGGAAATTAGAGAAAAATGTAAAGTGGGAGTGAAGATTCAAGGAGAAATAATTTCAACTCGGAGATTTGCTGATGACATCGTCATCTTGGCCGACAAGCCTGTGGATTTGAATGAGTTTTTGAATGGTATGGACTCCGTCTTACGGAAAGAATTCATGATGAAAATTAATAAATGTAAAACAAAAATACTGGAATGCAGCCGAAATAAATCAGAAACCTCTATGGAGATCAAATTGGCAGGTGAAAAGCTGAAGGAAGTAGGAGACTTCTGTTACTTAGGAAGCAAAATAACCTGTGATGGACGAAGCAAAGAGGATATAATAAGTAGGTTGGCTCAGGCAAAGAAAGCATTTCTACAAAAAAGGAATCTGCTTACATCGAATACATCGATTTAGGTATTAGGAAGTCATTTTTGAAAGCCTATGTCTGGAGCGTGGAGCTCTACGGAAGTGAAACTTGGACTATTGGTGCAGCAGAAAAGAGGAGAATTGAAGCATTTGAAATGTGGTGTTACAGGAGAATGATGAAGATCAGATGGGTAGAGAGGGTTACAAACAAAGAGGTATTAAGACGAGTGGGAGAGGAGAGATGTTTCTGGCGACTGCTAATGAAGAGAAGAGATAGGTTGGTAGGACACATACTAAGACACCCAGGAATAGCAAGCTTAGTTATGGAAGGAAGGGTCGAGGACAAGAACTGTAGGGATAGACCAAGGTTAGAATATGTTAAACAGCGGATGTAGGGTGTGGTAGCTATGTAGAGATGAAACGATTAGCTCAGGACAGGGATGCATGGAGAGCAGCATCAAGCCAGTCAAAAGACTGAAGACTCAAACAACAGGGTGGCCAGGGGTTTCCGCTCCTCCTTATGTTGGCCAACAGCGCGCAGTACCTACAACCGACATACCATCCATGTTCCGACTGCGCCCAATGCTGCTTAACTGCGGAGTTCTCATGGGATCCACTGTTTCAACACGGCTAGACCGTTGGCCATCTAACTTTAAGCGTAATATTTAAGTTAGTATAATTTTCTTTGAATTATTCAAACTTAATTTTTCTCGCTTTTCGTGGCGGACCATCAGAAATCTCTTGGCGGGCCGAATCTGACCCACTGGCTGCCTATTGAGAAGGCCTGTCCTATACTGTACTCTGTTGGCGTCGTCAGAATATCGCAGATGAAGTGTACTTGTGAGAGCACCATGTGTATATACCACCCAACCAGCTTTACTGTTGTGCGCTCTCGACGCGACACAGTTCTGACAGGGAGTTATTGTCTTGTTTATTTGTTTAAATGCACTTTAAAAACAAATTGCTGATATTTCCGTTGACTTTTAAACAAATGCAAGATTTTTCCTGTACTATTGAGATTTGATTTTGACGAGTTTGGTACAAACCGCACCTTCTAACTCCCTCTGGTTTAAGAGCTTGATTTTAGTGAAACATACACAACGTTTTACATAATATGATGTCAAATGATTTCTCTTTTTTCATGTTTTATGAACATTGTCAGCACTAGGATTCCAGAGTTAGGCAAAATACTCACAAAATATATTTTCGATACAAAATTCGAAATATAATAACTGAATCCTTAAAATCCAAAATTGTTATTTAAAATAAATCTGAAAATACCTAATTCAGTAATTCCAGTGAAAAAGATTTCCATTTGATTAAGATTCTTCAAATCGATGGTTTGCAAGCATACTTTACTGAAAGTGTTCAGTATTTTTAATATTATGTTAAAACAAAATTTTGTATTTTCAAGGATTCAGTTATTGTATTTTGAATTTTGCATCGAAAATATATTTTGTGAGTATTTTGCCTAACTCTGTAGGATTCGAGCTCGGATCTCCAAACTACAGCTCCCCATTGCACTGGGGGATCGTGACTGAACGCACGCAACCTCGGTTTAGAATGTTACATATCCATGATTCTAAATGGCCACCTGCATGATGACGAGCACAATTTGCTACTTGAGCGAAACATCACACTGTAGGCTACACGCCTAGAAGATGGTGTTTAATTAGCGTGAGAGCCAATATCCCATTATTTACTCTCTTCCCTACAATAAACTTACAGTACTTACTTCCCATGTTTAAGCGAAGCACTTGTTCTATTAGCTTTTTAAACCTCTAAGTGCCATGCCGTTTTCTGAAATACTTGTTAAAATGGCATGACATTTTCAGATATTATGCATTGAAATGCACAATCTTCTCAAAAGGTTAGATGCATTATTTTTGCTATAATGTACAATAAATCCTTATGAAATATTCTCGTTTTGTTTTCCAAAATTAATTTAATTTTTGGTTTCCAAGAAAGTGTGTTTTTTAACTTCAGACCAAGTTTCTGAGAGATATCCTACCCTATTACTTAAATACCATGTGAAATTATCATTCAGGTTTGAACTTTACCTGGTTAATCGAATTTTGATCCACTAAAATACAACCATCCCAAAAAATATTAATAATAATTGGTATTTATCACTTCCATCGACAAAAGTAAAGTGACCTGAACATCCGGTGTACTCGGTCTGAAATAATACCTCAACTTTCCAACAATATGAATCACTGAAGTGAAAGATAACAAAACCATCGTGCTCGTTTCATGCGAGGATCAAAAGTAGATCAAATCGGCGCGTAGCACTAAGTTGGTGAATACCATTTCAGAATCTGAAAACAAAACATCGATATCTCCATCAGATTTTACATTATTTGGGTGTGACGTCTTAGGTGAATAACCCTGTAGCTTACCATTAACGATTACAGAGGGCAGCTGATATCATTGTGTTGTTGCCATCTGAAGATGTGAAAGGAAAGAAAAACATTTGAAGATATCTACCTCGCAATCCACACTTACGAAGAGAGGACCAAACATTTGCTTTCAGTCTGGAGGCGTAGCAATCTACCTGCTTGCCTCCTACCAAAATGGATTGAGTTCTACTCCTGCTTGATGTACCATGCGACAGCCGCAATCCGGTGTAACAGTGTCTCCATTCACCATCCAATGACTTGCAGGAGCATCACTTCATACATCTTAAGTGTCTTAATGAAGAAGATGTCAGGTTATGTGGTACAAATTCCACATGAAAATGATGTTATGTGGCTTACAAAAGTAAGGTTGGATTCTTTGAAGTTGAGATCAACTCTCAAACATTTTCGATGGAAGGAAGTTACAAACCTCCTGCAGTTTCGGAATGCCAAAGAGCGTATTGTCTCACGTGATGGCCAGTCACGTGTGGGGGCGAGACGCGGAGGGGAGCTGTAGGAACTCTAACCATCTGGATTAAATAGTGTAGCAAACAAAGAGAGAACCTCTAAATTACAAAACCAAATAAGCCTATAGAATATCCTGGATCAGGTAGGCCTACAAAAAAAATTCAAGATCTAAACTAAACGGAACTAAAAATGAAAACACTATAGCATGGTAATACAACCTGACGCACTATACGCATCAGTACTCTGATAATTGGAGACAGATCACCAACTAAAAGAAATTAAGAAAGGAAAATCCTAGGGAAAATCTCTGGCCCAGTGTGCATAGAGGGAGTGTGGATGAAAAGGAGGTCTCACGAGTTATACCAACATTTCGAGATTAAATCAGACACTATTCGACAAAGACGATTAAAATGTATAGACATATTCAAAGTATGGACAAAGAAAGATTAACTACAATGCTATTCAATCATACCTTCTCACTAAAAGTCAAGAAAAACAGGATAATCGAAATTGATAATTACCTGTAATAAAAGAACGCAACAGGCAAAATTTTATGGTATAGGCCTCTAGCTTCAGAACGCTGGTGAACAACCATAATTTTGTTGCAAACCCCCGGATGACAGCCACCACTTCATGAACAGAAGAAAGGAAAAAAATCATACTGAAAGAATTAAGAGGTTTTGGGAAGAGAAGAAACCAAATTCATATCCATCTATTAAACCGCACTCCTAATTTGGGCATAAATTAACGTTGTAAGATAATAATAATAATAATAATAATAATAACAATGAGAGGCGTGCAGATGTTAGTAGGACGCGGACCTAGAGACCTTATCGAACTCTTTCACACATTCTGAACTAGATGGAGCACCGACCATCCAATGACTACACTTTTCGAGTGGTGGTTGAACAAATTTTTAATAACAACAGCAAAACACATAACAAAGGGGACATGAGTAGCGCATGAAATTATATAATGAGGGGTGATGGGTCTGGAATAAAGTTACACATATTATCAAAAACAAATAAACAATAGTATAAAAATAAACCGAGTATTAAGAGAATAATTCCGAGATGCCTAACGTGTTCTAGACTGGAGATCGTTCAAAGCTAAACTCAATTAAAACGGGGTAGCAATAAAACAAGTTAACAATAGTGCAAATAGTATCTTTCTTCCCACCACAGGCTAACTACAAATCGTAGTTAGGAGAGATATTCTAGGAAGTTACGAGGTCACGAAACCCCAGCACAGAAAAACCTTACCCTTAAACAAGTATGCCACTTACAAGAACACAACCTAAGAACCAACGCAAGCCTAACGCATACATCAATACAATCAAATTCAAACCAAACATTACTCCAACGAAAGATTACAGGTACACTTGACATACAATACTAAAAACAAAACGCTTTACCAGAGACTAGTTCAACCGAACAGCAACACACCAAGGAAACATAAATATCAGTGACTTCGTTTACTTCCTGAATAAATCCCCTTTCCGGAAGAAGTACGAGACTCGGTTATCTTACGAAAGACAAGATGAGGGCGCACTGTAGTCCCGGGTACACACAATGCATACACATTCTATCGTCTCGAAAGGGTAACCCATACGTCTCATTTAATAAACGTAATGAGTTCACGTGTTGTTTCTCGACTGAAAAGGTATTTATTGCAGCCAATGGCCATGAGGCAATATAAAAATAATAATAATAAAAACCCAAAATATTCAAGATCACATTCAACTGTCATTGACAACAAAAGCTATTAAGTGACTCAACCCTCCGTCCGCATGTCATGGCATGATACCTTTCACAGACACTTCCACACAATTTGCAAATGCATTTCACACTAGGCTCATGATACCCTTCCATTTTGCATAACTTGAAATGGAATCCATGTATTGCGAAACGAGTGATTGTATGTCTCAGGTCGTAACATGGACCCTTCCACTCATCGGACGTCATTGCGGCTGTTAAATAAAAGTCACTCCATATTTGCATCCTCTTCGTTTTGAGCTCTTTTAGAAGGTCCTCGTACTGGGCGGTAGATGGGAGCAATAGTTGACACCTTAAATCGTCGATGTAGAAGGTCTCTCTTGACATTTCATAACACAGTCGCGATGGGCTATACTTTGAGATACACAGGACTTTTTTCATGAAAGTTGCCTTGACTCTTTCTATGCACTTCATGTTGTTTTTCGTGAGATTCTCCCATATAATGTTCAGACCGTAGCTTATTATTGGGCTGATTTTTACTCTAAATAATGTCATAGCTGTCTCTAAAGATAGTTTATTAAGATGTTCTATTTCATGCATTGCTTTTATGGCATGTATTGTTCTGTCCTTTATATGTTCGGTGAAAGTATCCCCATGTGTCTGAAAAATTAGTCCTAAGTACTTAAATTGATTTACAATACGTAACGCCTTGTGCTCTAGATATAGGGACTCTCCTGCTACTATTCTACCTCCTTTGCGGAAGATCATGGATACGGTTTTGTTTAAGTTTATATCGAGTTCATTTTTTCCGGCCCAAATTGCCAACAGGTCTAGGGACGACTGTAGACTTTGACGTGAAGTTGAGGCTAGAACTACGTCATCTGCGTATATGTACATGCTAACTCCATCTAGCTTCACGGATTTTACTATGTCTGCTGTAGCAACATTAAACAGTGTTGGACTTAGGGGATCGCCCTGCAATACCCCAATGCATTGTTCTATGGGTTCTGAGAGGGTGACACTGTCGTCAATTATCAGCATGTTATTGTTGAGTATATTACGTATGAACGCAGTGATATAGTGATCTATTCCAATCATCAATCCTAGTTTCTCGACTGAAGCCACGCAATAAAACAAGAACAAACTGACATGACCCTAGGCGTTCAGTCGAGCCCACTTAAGCAATTAACCTTAACCCACCCTTAACATTAGGACACTGCTTATAAATAAATGACCAGAAGGATGTCGAGGCCCTGAATCTTTTACCCATTACACAAATAAATAATACAACACAACAACAATTAATTAGCTCACGGCATTCATCCATCGTGGCTTCATCATCAACAACAAAACAAAACACATATTACATTATCACCTCCAGGTAACGCCTGAAGCAGCTTCCCATGCTCCTAGTCATTTAATTATCCAGCAAAAATAAACGTAACACACGCGTAGGGGAAAGGGGACAAAAGAAAATACAATACAAATAACAACAAGAGACCCCAAAACGATTACCCCAAAACCAACACGATTCCTCAATACGTACATCTACACAAGGGAAGAATATAAACATAACCAAGATAACGTAATATAAGACACGCGATCTCCAATCTAGAGAGGGACATGTTAACACTGAAACTTGGTGCACAAGGTATTCCTAACCAACTTCACGTTACACATATTTATACATGTTGACACTTCAAAAATATTTAAGGACTTATCTTTTCCAGAGACGGTCTGAAGATCTCGTCGACAGCTTTTAAAATACATATTCATTTTCATGTTACAACCAGGTCTCCATTAGAATAAGTATGATGAGTAGACTCGAGAGCGAGAACGTAGTACACATATTTATATATAATTTCTGAACTTCTTTTTAAAACCTTTTTGGATCTTACTGAATTTAAACCAGCCATCATGATTCTCGATTTTCATCTCTCCAAATCCAACAAATCTCTCTGACGCATATTGTTGTTATCCGTTTCATTAGGCGAGAAGACATTCGCTATGGGGCGCTTTCTTTTTGACAAGACGAGCCGATATATATATATACGATCGCTCAGACAATCTACTAGTGGCCACTAGATGGACATAGCGTCAAAATCACGGACTTAAAATAGAAACGGGTCAACCTCCCCCCGCCAATCTTGGACATAGTTTTGCGAAGTCCAATAGTACATGTGAATGTCAATGCCTGAGGTTATGTTGACATTAGTATCAGCTGATATGGCGATCGTCAATTGTATATGTCACGTGTCGTTTCGGGTCCTGATACGACACGGAGCAAAGCATTGTGGATGTTATCAATGGTAAGACGTCATAACAAGTCACAGCTGATTAGCAATACTTGGCCAAGGAGATAGTAATAAAGGTAGGACGGAGTACATAGAAGCAGTTTTCAAAGACGTTAAAGGTTTCAGATAGTAATCGTCGTATCTATTGTCGAATAGAGAATGTTCGCGTCTAAGTTCATAAGTTTTTACAGTTCTCAGTTACGGTTGGCTGTAAGTTAGATTCTCAATGCTCCTGTTAGTTGTTCCCATTTCGAACTATCTAACGTATGATAAACAATCAACACTAAGTGCCAAACTGTAGGTGCGAAAAATGTTAGAACATCTCTGAATAGGAATAAATTTAAGGTAACAACGGTCATCACAACCAATTCACGAAAAATGCAGTCATCACATGATCAATCTCCCAATGTTCAAAATGAGAAAGCGCTACGCTCGACCTCTGCTACCAATTGAGAGGCGTGCAGATGTTATAGGACGCGGACCTAGAGACATTATCGAGTTCCTTAACACATTCCGAACCTGATGGAGCACCAACCATCCAATGACTACACTTTTCGAGTGGTGGTTGAACAAAATTTAATAACAACAGCAAAACACATAACAAAGGGGACATGAGTAGCGCATGAAATTATATAATGAAGGGTGATGGGTCTGGACTAAAGTTACACATATTATAAAACACAAATAAACAATAGTATAAAAATAAACCGAGTAGTAAAGAGAATAATTCCGAGATGCCTAACGCGTTCTAGACTGGAGATCGTTCAAAGCTAAACTCAATTAAAACGGGGGTAGCAATAAAACAAGTTAACAATAGTGCAAATAGTATCTTTCTTCCCACCACAGGCTAACTACAAATCGTAGTTAGGAGAGATATTCTAGGAAGTTACGAAGTCACGAAACCCCAGAACAGAAAAACCTTACCCTTAAACAAGTATGTCACTTACAAGAACACAACCTAAGAACAAACGCAAGCCTAACGCATACATCAATACAATCAAATTCAAACCAAACATTACTCCAACGAAAGATTACAGGTACACTTGACATACAATACTAGAAACAAAACGCTTTACCAGAGACTAGTTCAACCGAACAGCAACACACCAAGGAAACGTAAATATTAATGACTTCGTTTACTTCCTGAATAAATCCCCTTTCCGGAAGAAGTACGAGACTCGGTTATCTTGCGAAAGACAAGATGAGGGCGCACTGTAGTCCCGGGTACACACAATGCACACACATTCTATCATCTCGAAAGGGTAACCCATACGTCTCATTTAATAAACGTAATGAGTTCACGTGCTGTTTCTCGACTGAAGCCACACAATAAAACGAGAACAAACTGACATGATCCTAGGCGTTCAGTCGAGTCCACTTAAGCAATTAACCTTAACCCACCCTGAACATTAGGACACTGCTTATAAATAAATGACCAGAAGGATGTCGAGGCCCTAAATCATTTACCCATTACACAAATAAATAACACAACACAACACAACAACAATTAATTAGCTCACAGCATTCATCCATCGTGGCTTTATCATCAACAACAAAACAAAATACATATTACATTATCACCTCCAGGTAACACCTGAAGCAGTTTCCCATGCTCCTAGTCATTTAATTATCCAGCAAAAATAAACATAACACACGCGTAGGGGAAAAGGGACAAAAGAAAATACAATGCAAATAACAACAAGAGACCCCAAAACGATTAACCCCAAAACCAACACGATTCCTCAATATGCACATCTACTCAAGGGAAGAACATAAGCATAACCAAGATAACGTAATATAAGAAACGCGATCTCCAATCTAGAGAGGGACATGTTAACACTGAAAGTTGGTGGACAAGGTATTCCTAACCAACTTCACGTTACACGTATTTATACATGTTGACACTTCAACAATATTTAAGGACTTATCTTTTCCAGAGACGGTCTGAAGATCTCGTCGATAGCTTTTAAAATACATATTCATTTTCATGTTACAACCAGGTCTCCATTAGAATAAGTATGATGAGTAGACTCGAGAGCGAGAACGTAGTACACATATTTATGTATAATTTCTGAACTTCTTTTTAAAACCTTTTTGGATCTTACTGACTTTAAACCAGCCATCATGATTCTCGATTTTCATCTCTCCAAATCATTACGAATAGAATAAGAAGTGATAACACTGGCCTAGTACGCCTGGTCCGCCGTAGCGCAGCGCTGGCTCCGATCTGTGATGTAAGTTAGCATTGGCGCTTACGAGACTTTTAAAACCTTGCGACCTGTTTTACATGTTAAAACACCGCAAGATATCCTCATAGGCGCTAATAAATTCGACATCTCCACTTACTTTACTGTGCCCAATTATATTTTAATACGTCGTCTCCTGTAATAGTCCAGTTTCGACAATAAGCGAAGACAAATAGCAAGTTCAAAATGCAATTAGTTTTGCCAGCTATCGGTAAATTTAAAAACAGAACGGAAAAAATAACCTCGCTATCAGAAAGGATTTCTTCACATTGTTACAAGTTTTACATTCCCTTAACAGACTTGCAACACAGCAAAAAAAAAAAAAACGCCGTACAAGTACGAACGCAACTTTCAACTTTACAGTAGATTAATATAAAATTCAATAATAATCATAAATTTCACTCCACAAACACCAAAATCAGTAAACTACCTACATTTCAGAAGAACTTAACATTAAACAGACATAGACGGCATAGTCATGACCCCTTCATAGAGTAGGCTATTGCCTAAACCCGTTCACGGCTCCTTCGACTTAATTTAGAATATTACAAAAATCAATTATACCCATAAATTTCACTCCACAAACACCAAACTCAATAAACTACCATAATTTCAGAAGCATTTAACATTTAACAGACATAGAAGGCACAGTCATGACCCCTTCTTAGAGTAGGCTATTGCCTAAAACTGATCACGCCTCCTTCAGCATTACGGTACATATGTTTTTTAACTCAGTCTTTTTATTCTCATCCCTTTCTTCACAGAAGTAGTCTTTAATGGCATCAAGAGCATTTTTATTTACACCATACTGGACAAATACTAAGGAAATTAGGAAATATATGTGGAACAGAATAGTCTTTTAATCGCCAGTTGTTTCTTGGGAGAAGTACTACTTCCTTCCCTTCTATCACAAATTTGTCAAATTTAACAATTAAATCTTCTTAAAAGTGAGCATCACAGATGTAGGACTTTTCAGTAAGTTCCCTATCCTTCCCTGGTATGGCCCCTTTGCACTTGATAAAACGTTCCTTATCTTTAGGAGGTTTGAAAAACCGTCTGACCTCTTTACAGTCCCCATAGCTAGATCTGCATCCTGGTACAAAAGAGCAAGGCATCTTCACTACTGACATTAAGCACTCATGAAAATGTAAGGGCTAAACTGCTGTTTACTTACATTAAATACAGTAACAATAAAATTAGCACACGAAGATAACGTCAACACATGACAAGAAATTCCATTTCAGTTAATGCTTCCTACAATAGCATTTCAGGTATTAATACCATGAATTAATAGTGTAAGCACTTGTATATCAATAAACGTTTGCACAGAACACCACCAAAACACTCCGACCGATTAAATACTTAATATATCGCACATGAACACATAAACATGTGTGGAAATCAACCATCTCAAATCGACTGCAGCGCTGTGTAGCGGCGAGTGCCAACCCAATCCGTATTCATTACATACTATTGAGGGAGAAGAGATCACACTTTATATTCTATTCGTTATGTCCAAATCCAACAAATCTCTCTGACGCATATTATTGTTATCCGTTCCATTAGGCGAGAATACATTCGCTATGGGGCACTTTCTTTTTGACAAGACGAGCCGATATACATATATACGATCGCTCAGACATTCTACTAGTGGCCGCTAGATGGACATAGCGTCAAAATCACGGACTTAAAATAGAAACGGGTCAATAATAATAATAATATGGGTTTTACATCTGATTTAATTACTGTGGACGCCGCGGTACCAAAAGTTTCCCCTGAAGGTGATCTTTGACGTGCCTTCGAATCTATTGACACAGTTCCCGACACCACACAGACAGCCTAGTGAAGAAAATCTGCCTTCTCATTGCCTCATAACTCATAATCTATATATATAAAGCACAAAGTTTGTCTGTCTGTTATGTATACAAATCTACACCGTTTCACCGATCTGAACCAAATGTGTATACTTAACCTTTGGAACCCGACGTGTAACCCTGTCAACTTTAAATTTCGGACAGACCACCCCATTCCCTGCATTTAGGCCCTTTGGCACAAATCAACACCGTTTCACCGATCTGAACCAAAATTTGTACACCCGACGAGTAACCCTGTCAACTTTAAATTTCGGATAGACCACCCCATTCCCTACATTTAGGCCCTTTTGCACAAATCTACACCGTTTCACCGATCTGAACCAAAATTTGTATACTTACCCTTTGGAACCCTGCGAGTAACACTGTCCACTTAAAATTTCAAAAGACAACCCCATTCCCTGCATTTAGGCCCTTTCGTCCAAATCTACACCGATTCACCGATCAGAACCAAAATTCGTATTCATACCCTATGGTACCCTGCGAGTAACACTGTCTACTTGAAATTGCGGACAGACCACTCCTTTCCCTGCACTTAGGCCCTTTTGCCCAAATCTACACCGTTTCACCGATCTCAACCAAAATTTGTATATTTACCTTTTGGAACAATGCGACTAACACTGTCTGCTTGAAATTGCGGAGAGGCTACTCCATCCCCTGCATTTCGGCCCTTTGGCACAAATCTACACCGTTACACCGATCTGAACCAACATTTGTATACTTACCCTTTGGAACCCTGCGGGTAACCATGTCCACTTGAAATTTCGGACAGACCACCCCAATCCCTGCATTTAGGCCCTTTTGCACAAATCTACACCGTATCACCGATCTGAACCAACATGAGTACACTTACAAGATGTATAACTCAATTTACACTCGCCAAATCAATACTTTACTTTACTAAAAATACTATAGGTACATGTTTCGGAAACTTGATATATTTCCTTCTTCTGCCCATATGTTGGTGTGAAACATCATATGACATCGAAATCCTAACCAAAAATAAAAATACAGTTCGTACTTTTTCCTTTGTTCTTCATTTGTTGAGCCTGTGTCATTAGACAAAATTTTGCATTACGCATCGAAAGGCAGCTATATGAATGTTTTGGAAAATATTCATATCAACACTTATCAGAGATCTAATGAATGCAATAATCTGAATGAGATTAACTTTGAGACCAACGTATTATTTGATACATTAGCAGATCATTTAAATAACAAAAAAAGAAAACTGCCTCCTCAACCCCCGCCGTAATAGATTAATTCCTACATATATCCTGACTTGATCAAAATTTCTTGACACCACACCCAATCATCCCTACAAGGAATAAATATTTAACGTTTCTACGTAACTCATTCATCACTTCAAATAATAAGTGCTTATTCCATGGTTGACATTAATATGTCTAATGACACAGGCTCAACAAATGAAGAACAAGAGAAAAAGTACGAACTGTATTTTTATTTTTGGTTAGGATTTCGATGTCATATGATGTTTCACACCAACATATGGGCTGAAGAAGGAAACATATCAAGTTTCCGAAACATGTACCTATAGTATTTTTAGTAAAGTAAAGTATTGATTTGGCGAGTGTAAATTGTGTTATACATCTTGTAAACATGGTCAATACGGAACCTGGAACTAGTGCAGTTTATATGAGTATACTTACCCTTTGTAACTCTGCGAGTAACACTGTCCACTTAAAATTTCGGACAGACCACCCCTTTCCCTGCATTTAGGCCCTTTGGTCCAAATCTACACCGTTTCACCGATCAGAACCAAAATTCGTATTCGTACCCTTTGGTACCCTCCGAGTAACACTGTCTGCTTGAAATTGCGGGCAGACCACTTCATTCCCTGCATTTCGGCCCTTTGGCACAAATCTACACCGTCACCGATCTGAACCAAAATTTGTATACTTACCCTTTGGAACCCTGCGAGTAACTTAGGCTCTTTGGCCCAAATCTACACCGTTTCACCGATCTCAACCAAAATGTGTAGATTTAGCCTTTGGAACACTGCGACTAACAATGTCTGCTTGAAATTGCGGAGTGGCTACTCCATCCCCTGCATTTAGGCCCTTTGTCACAAATCTACACTGTTTCACCGATCTGAACCAAAATGTGTATACTTACCCTTTGGAACACTACGAGTAACACTGTCCACTTAAAATTTCGGACAGACCACCCCATTCCCTGCATTTAGGCCCTTTGACACAAATCTACACCGTTTCACCGATCAGAACCAACATTCGGATACTTACCCTTTGGTACCCTGCGAGTAACACTGTCCAATTGAAATTTTTGACAGACCACTCCATTCCCTGCATTTAGGCCCTTTGGCAAAAATCTTCACCGTTTCACCCATTTCAACCGAATTTTACATACTTACCCCTTGGAACCCGACGAGTAACACTGTCTACTTAAAATTTTGGACAGACCACTCCATTTCCTGCATTTAGGCCGTTTGAGAAAAATCCACACCGTTTCACCCATCTCAACCAAATTTTACATACTTACCCTGTCTACTTGAAATTTTGGGCAGACCACTCCTTTCCCTGCATTTACTTTTAATTTCGGGCAGACCACTCCTTTCCTTGCATTTAGGCCCTTTGGCAGAAATCTACGCCATTTTACCCATCTCAACCAAATACCCTTTGGAACCCGACGAGTAACCCTCTCTACTTGAAAATTTGGGCAGACCACTCCTTTCCCTCCATTTAGGCCCTTTGCTAAAAATCTACACCGTTTCACCCATCTCAACCAAATTTTGTCTTGCTCGACTGTGATTCATTATTACGATTACGTTAGTTTGTAAGTTTGACGTGCCCATTCAATAGTTGTAGTGTATGTATGTCCCCTATGCATTCATTACCATTCATCCGATTGCGATGACACTTGGGTCAGTTGTTGTGTGGATTCCAGGGAAGGATTCTAGCTACAAATTATGTATGTAACCCAAAAGGGTGAGGGACTTAACAGGAAGTTTTAAATGCCACAGTAACCCAATTGCACAATGCCAGTTGTGGTGATGATGATGATGATGATGATGATGATGATGATAATTGTTGTTTAAAGGGGCCTAACATCGAGGTTATCGCCTCTAATGGTTTGGGTGATCGTGTAAATGAAACTAATACTAAAACAAACTACAATACTAATGGGCTAGAAGAAGATAAGGACAAACGAAAGGAATAAGGGAAATAAAAGACAGGAGGAAATGAAATGCCCTCAACCCTAGATAAATGAGAATTGAGGACTTGGAAGGAAGGAGAGCCACGAAATACAGATAGGATCGGGAAAGAGGACACTGTCCGTCCCAAAGGCAATGGAAAAAAGGGGTGAAACCGGACCTAGCTCAGGAAACCCTCAGGGTTGCCAGCTTCCGAACTCACCAGCCATGAGCCCTTGAGGATGTAGCACTATCCAGGGTGCACCAGAAGTGGGGGGGCTACACACACCCTGCTTCCTTGAGGGCCTTGAGCAGAAGACATGAGATATTAAGAAAAGAAAAAGAAGGCTGACACCTCGAAGAATGAGGCTATCAGGAATGATTAGACAAGGGCCAATTAAGGCGGGAAAGTGAAAGAGTCACTAGGCCTCGGATACCCTGATACCATCGGGTTCGGAAGAGAACAAGAGTTTGACCAAGGGAGGCTGACTGGAAAGATATCTCAAACGAGCCCGGCACCAGTAAGTAGAAGCAATGCCGGACTCAGCTGAGGTCCCGTGGTCGAAAACCCATGTCCCACAAGTTGTGAGACCCTGGGGGGTGAAGGGTTGGAGGAGGGGGCAGGTGTGAGAATAGCTTGCTGATTCATCGCGAGGTGACATGTCCGGAGGCCGCCGTGTTACCTGGTATTGCTGACTATGCTGATGTTCATACAGGGCCTTTGGTCAAACCACTGTAGTGTTACGAAAAGAGTGAGTGATTCACCGGCCAATGTATAGGACCGGGACCCCCCCCCCCCCCCCCCCGAACGTCTGTCATCATATATCGTCATCAACTGCGATATTCTCAGGTTCGTGCAGCTTGGACCCGAGCAGTACTTCATAAGCTCTTTCGCTAGACGCTTCGAGTACAGGCCTAAGCCAGAAAATAAGGTTCAGACTTTGGAAGACATCGAAGGTAGAAAACTGAATTACCTATATCATATTTAAAATTACACCATGTTCGTTTAGTAGTCATTTTCATTACCTCATTATTATCATCATCATAAGGGCAAATGACCTAGATGTTACGCCCATTATACCACTAATCACCACACACAATACGTCTTCAACGCCTGTGAATTTTGAAATATTTCTATCACGGTAGTCTGTAAGTTTGTCGTGTCAATTCAACAGTAGTTTTCATTATCATCCTCATCAAAAGGGCAAATGACCTAGATGTTACGTCCATTATACTACTAAGCAACACCACAGTCTTCATCGCCTGTGATTTTTAGCCTATTTTCAATTTTGAAAAAAAAATAGGCTTATGAGATCACCTTTTGTCCGCGTGTGTGTGCGTGTGTGTGTGAGGTGTGTGTGCGTTCCCCCTAATAACTTTTAAACGGCTGGAGCGATTTCAATGAAACTCGGTAAGTTCATAGCACTATTAGCACTATTCCCGACGACCCCGACCGTGCCCTTCAAATTTTGTTACGTCTCACCAATACAACATGGCGGCTGTGCGAAATATTTCACCAGCATTCAATAACTCCGAAATTATTCCCAATATCACCCTGAATTTTTTTTCCAGTGATAAAGGGAACTACTAGAAGTTCACGTATGTGACTTTTGAAAAACTGGTAACTACAAAACCAACATGGCGGCCACGCGAATTTGCGACATTTAAACAGACATTTCCCATGATTTAACCAACCAAACGCAATTAAACTTGGTACAGTATATGTTTATACACATTGTAATGCACCGACATCTAACTTCGTTCAATTGTTTACATAACCACAAGATGGTGGATGTGCGAAATATTTCACCGGCATTCTATATCTCTGAAACTATTAGCGGTATCACCCTGAAATTGTGTACGGAGATAAAGAGCACTACTGGAAGTTCATCCATAAGACTTTCAAAAACCGGTTAACTACAAAACGAAAATGGCGGCCAAGCGAATTTGAAAATTTTAAATAGACCTTTCTCGCGATTTAATTATACAAACGCAATGCAATTTGGTAAAGGAAATGTTTATACACATTGTAATGCACTGGTAGATAATTTAGTTAAATTATTTAAAATTACGTTCTTATTTCTTGTGACGTAATCATGCCATCGAAGTGAAAGTTTGAATAATGAACTTACGCAATAATTTTCTTTTGTGGTACATGACTCTATGGCCTATACATTTAACAATCCAACATGGCGACCATCCGAAATATTTAGATGGCTCTGAATATCTACGAATCTATTATAGCAATCAAACTTTTTTTTTTTATGTTCATAGGGGCTATGAATTTAAGTTCACCTCTAGGACTTTAAATATCCTGGTGATCGCAAATCCAACATGGCGGCGACGCGAAGTATAAATATTCACATGGACATTTCTCGCAATTTAACCATCCGAGTGCAGTGAAACTTGGTACAGTAAATCGTTACACGAATGTTAATCCACTGGCATCTAATTTATTTCAATTGTTTCCATAACCACAAGATGACAGCTGTGCGAAATTTTAAAATTTCGTTTTTACTTCGTGTGTCCTTATCAAACGATTGAAGTTTGAATGTTACACGTACACAATCATCTTCATGTAACAGTACCTAACTCTACGACCTACATATATAAAAATCCAACATGGCGACCATCCGAAATATTTAGTCGGTTCTCAATATCTACGAATCTATTACAGCAATCAAACTGAAATGTTGGATGTTGATAGAGGCAATTAATATAAGTAGGATATATGAAAATAGGCTGTATAGTTCTTCACGGAACTACTTGTTAAAATGTGCACTTCCATTAGATTGTAAGTTTGATATACCCGTTCAGTAGTAGTCGTCTTCATTATCATCCTCATCAAAAGGGCAAATGACCTAGATTTTACGTCCATTATACTACTAAGCAACACCACAGTCTACCTAGCCTGTGATTTTAAAAATGTGTATTTCCATTAGTTTGTAAGTTTGATATAGGCCTACCCGTTCAGTAGAAGTCGTCTTCATTATCATCCTCATCAAAAGGGCAAATGAACAAGATGTTACATCCATTATACTACTAAGCAACACCACAGTCTACCTAGCCTGTGATTTTTAAAATATGTATTTCCATTAGATTGTAAGTTTGATATACCCGTTCAGTAGTAGTCGTCTTCATTATCATCCTCATCAAAAGGGCAAATGACCTAGATGTTTCGTCCATTATAGTACTTATCAACACCACAGTCTACCTAGCCTGTGATTTTTAAAATATGTATTTCCATTAGATTGTTCGTTTGATATACCCGTTCAGTAGTAGTCGTCTTCATAAATAAATATAATTTATCACGTTGAGTGTTAAGGAGACTGAAGCCGGGTACTACTGCTAGTCATAATATAAGACTAACGCGAAGCATTCATGACAATTTTTAATGTTCGCTTCGTCAAGGTGATAAAGACGAGTGGACGTGGCAGCACAATGACGCGATAATGCCAGTCAGAGGAACTTCAGCTAATAAATTATGATTCAACACGTTCTCTTCGTTCCTAGCACGAGCTGAAGTAGCTCGCACTGATAAAATAATCACCCACTTTTATATGACTTTTGAGTACTAGAGGTATATAAAGAAAAGGAACAAACTATGAGGTAGAACTGCAAGTTATTCACATCTTTGTGGTGTCATAGCCTTCCACAGTTTGATAGCGTTGCTAAGTTACTATATACGTGCATTTAAATAAAAATCAAATAATATATGCAATAAGACATGTTGTTGTTGTTGTTGTTGTTTCATTTCGGGGCTTGCCACATCATGGTCATGTACTCGGATGTGTACACGTAGGATTTGTATGATGACCTATGTCATGGTGGTGTCTGTAGCAGAGAGCGTATTTGTAATATCGAAACTAGGATTGGGAAGGAGGCGCCTGTTGCCTTAAGTGAGGAACCATCCCGCTATTTGCCAGGAGTAGACGTGGGAAACCACGGTAAACCACTTGTAGGCTGAGGTGGGAAATGGGATACACTCCACGCCGGCCCTCAGACCAGATAAGTTCTTGGCAGAGCCGAGAATAGAACCCGTGCATCAGGGAGGGGTGACAGACGATAATGTTAGCCACTGCACCACTATGTGGTTTTATTAGAAGACATAGGCTACTGTACAATAATCATTACAGTGTATGATTATATTGTTCTTCCGCTGATGAAACCTATTTTCAAATCGGCCACTTTTATGTTGTTTTTTACGATAAGCTGATTACATTTCGCAATTAAAAAAAGATACAGTCAGTCTGAAAGACTAGACTTTATATCATTTCAAATGACGCATGCTACAAATGCTACACATGTTAGAAAGGCTCAGGACTCTTTCAATAGACTCCATTACTCATTAACTTAGGCTTCCCGCGCGGGCACCTCTTTAAGGGTCACCCTGTATTTGAGTTTGACATCTTTTACAACTCTTTAAGGGTCAACCATTATTTGAATCTGATATCTTGCAAACCTCTTTAAGGGTCACCCTGTATTTGAATTGAATCTAACATACTGTACACCTCGTTAAGTGTCACCCTGTATTTTGCTCTGACATCCTGCACACCTCTTTAGGAGGCACCAAGTATTCTTATCTGGCATCTTGTATATCTCTTTAGAAGTCACCCTGTATTCTTGTGTGACATCTTGTACACCTCTTTAGGAGTCACCCTGTATTCTTGTCTGACATCTTGTACACCTCTTTAGGAGTCACCCTGTATTCTTGTCTGACATCTTGTACACCTCTTTAGGAGTCACCATGTATTCTTGTCTGACATCTTGTACACCTCTTTAGGAGTCACCCTGTGTTCTTCTCTGCCATCTTGTACACCTCTTTAAGAGTCACCTTGTATTCTTATCTGACATCTTGTATATCTCTTTAGGAGTCACCCTGTATTCTTATCTGGCATCTTGTGCACCTCTTTAGGAGTCACCCTGTATTCTTATCTGACGTCTTGTGTATCTCTTTAGGAGTCATCCTGTATTCTTGTGTGACATCTTGTACACCTCTTTAGGAGTCACCCTGTATTCCTGTCTGACATCGTGTACACCTCTTTAGGAGTCAGCCTGTATTCTTATGTGACGTCTTGTATATCTCTTTAGGAGTCACCCTGTATTCCTGTCTGACATCGTGTACACCTCTTTAGGGGTCACCCTGTATTCTTATGTGACGTATTGTATATCTCTTTAGGAGTCACCCTGTATTATTGTCTGACATCTTGTATATCTCGTTAAGGGTCATCCTGTATTCTTATCTGACAATGTGTACATCTCTTTAGGAGTCACCCTGTATTCCTGTCTGACATCTTGCACACTTCTTTAGGAGTCACCCTGTGTTCCTGTCTGACGTCAAGCACTCTCTTTCTCCGTATCGCATAACGCCAGACCCCAGGAGTAAACTCAGACTCGGTGCATATGCACTGAACAAAATGATGACGGCATACACGCCGTAACCGTAATGCATAACGATAGACCCAAGCATAACGACGAAGTGGACACGTTTCCCTTGTGATGTCTTATTAGTCCAGTCAAATTAGACATAAAAAGGGGCCCGACCTTGCAAAAGGTCATGTAGTTCTAATTTGTTTATATGTTGTTTGGACCTCTGCCAATAGTAAAAAAAACCAAATTTGCAACTTCGAAAGTCCTGTGCTAGCTGTGTAATAGCCAAATAACAGCCAGATATTTGCACTTTTTTTCCGGTATTGCTCAATATCGTCTAAAATATGCATCTGTGAGAAAACATTGTGAATACCCGTTTACAAGTATATTATCTTGTCTACAATTTGAGTCGTCAACGAGCTTTATACGTTTATTAGTTCACGAGATACAGTTATTTAAAAGATGGATGTTTTCTCAAAAAAGCAAAACTTGTTGGTTTTGGTCTCCTAATTGGACAAATATTGTCAAAAATTCTCACCCTATGATAAATGTCATTCATAATTAACTTGAAGCTTATTTGTTTACCTTTAATTTGAGCCTTGACGGGTACCTGTAGGCCTAGTGCTTCTCCCACAAGTGGTATGTAGCAGAAAAACCTTAAAAAATAGAAATCGGGTGAAATCAATTAAAACAAGTTTTGAGCATATCAGACAACACGTACAGTGCCTGTCCTGATTAAATCAGGGTTAATATTATGATAAGTGTATGTAGCAATGGTTTCATAATGATGGGAATGATTTCGTGTTAATTGTTAATTATTTATTGAAATGATGTGTAAGATTACGGTACGTATAATTTTACTTATTATGGCATGTAGTTATTTGCGATCATTTTCTGTGTTACTTTGGTTTGAATATTTTTGTGTGATCATAGCGTCGATATGCTTCAACTCTGCTAGTACTGGCTGGCATTATTATGGATGAGGTAGAAATGACTGAGGAGGAAAGAACTGCAACTGAAATTATGCTACGTGAAAGTGAGACATCTCTCATCATGTTTGTAAAGGAAAACGAGACTTACCAAATCCTAAGAGCCAAATTCAAAACTGCATTTCATAAGCTGTGGGTCCAATAATTTTGCATGTGAACTCTCATTAAATATTCATTCTGGCAGAGCGTGCTGGTGATAGGAACCTTCACCGGTATTCTGTCCATAAAATGCTACCTTTTTTCATTCTGCTGGACTCTATTTCTACGCAAAGAGTGCTCACCTATATCTGCAAGATATGATGGCTCTAGAAGATCGGATGGGTCATACTGAGTTTAAGATGTTTACAGAAAGAGGTTTTACTATCCGCTGATCTGAGAAGTTTTGGTCTGGCCTGAAGTCAGACAAGAATTGAGCAAAAACTGATGCGGTCTATGAAAAGCTACGGTGGATTGACACAGGGGCGTGGAATCTCCAGCAGTGTGCTAGTCCGATGGACCGTAGGAATTGTGGTCATGGTAAACGTATGCGAGGAACTGGAACGTTTCTGCCACATCTCCTATCCTACTGGTGAACATCATGTTGTCATGAGGCCTTTTCGAATCATTCGAGGTAATGGTGATGCAGAAAAACTAAAAAATGGTTTGTTCTCCACCCTCCATTTCCCATCCCAGATAAATTGGTATCCATCAGTAGGGGAATAGTTGGTGGCCCTAACATAAATTGCCACCTGGACCAACAACTGCGAACTGAAGGTGTTAAGAAAATCATTGGGATTACGTTTGATAGAGTAATCATTAAACGTAAGGACAAAGTAGCCACATTGCCATCCATCACCACGTCTGTTAAAGTGGGGAACAAGAGAGTAGTTGTCGATCCACTTACTATTTTTCAAATGGTGTGCATAACCAAACAAGAAGTTCCGCTATGAACTAAAAAGCCTACTTTTCTTAAAATTTAAGATTCATGCCAATGATTAATCTATATGGATCTATCTAGAATAATGACGAAATTAATTTGGAAATATCGAAATTTCTAATTAGTTCGAAATACTGTATACCTGGCATAATGTAGCCTAATAGAGAACTACAGTTGGCAGCCCTGGTGACTGAATATATTCTTAGTTCCATCTTTTAAGGTACAGAATACAAAATTTGGTTGAAGTCCAATGGATAGCATGGACGTTACATGCAGTTAAACATTGGATCTAACAGCGCGCGCTAGGGGCCGATAACCTAGATGTTAAGCCCCTTAAAACAACAATTATCATCATCATCATCTAACAGCGTGCGTAAAATCATGTTGGCAACAATGACATACATGTATTGGTCAGAAATAATCTAAAATAATATGGTCTATTGCTGTGTCAATTTCGAATGAAATCCATTAGTTAGTATAGAAGATACATGCATTTTAAAATTGGACCTATCAGCAGGCTTAGAATCATGTTGGCAGCACTGGCGTAGGCCTATATTAGTTACTCCGAATTAATCTAGAATGCCAGGTACTATACGTGTGCAATGTTTAGAGCTATTGGCTTGCTCACTTTCTGATTTATTGATATTAGGGTAACAAAAATAGATACAGTATTTATTATCAGTTGGCAGCCCTGGTTGCTCTTAATAATCGGCATAGCCATATCTGTTATGGTACACATAGCACACACGAAATTTGGTTGAAATCCAAATGATAGTATAGAAGTTACATGTATTTAAAGTTGGACCTCTCAGCAGGCTTAAAATCATGTTGGTATCACTGACGTATGTAAGTTACTCCAAATTAATATAGAATGTCAGGTACTATACGTGTGCATAGTTTAAAGCTGTCGGCTTGCATACTTTCTGATATACGGGTATTTGGATAAAAAAATTGAGAGCATTTATTAACAGTTGGCAGCCCTGGTGGCTCTTAAGAATACACTCAGTCATATCTGTTTATGTACACATAGCACATACGAAATTTGGTTGAAATCCAATTGATAGTGTAGAAGTTATATGCATTTAAAATTTGGACCTATCACCAGGCTTATAATCATTTTGGCAACACTGCCATATGTGGCCTCCTGGAATTTAAACTGCAATATTATTATCTATACGTCTGCCAATTTTGAAATAGCTCCCATTCATACCTTCCAAGATATACAACATGGAGCTCGAATTTCAATTGCGATTTTTCAGCAATTGGTAGCACTGACATCATTTTCAAACATGGCCGTGAGATATCCAGGTATAGATCTTTACTCCTACCAAATTTTGTTTCGATTGCAGGAGTTGTTTAGGAGTTGATAGAGGGGGACACACACACAGCCAGAGAGACAGACAGAAGTTTAGACAGACAGACAGACACACATTTGCCCGATCTCATAAGTCTACTTTTTCCTCATTTTTGCAAAATGTGAAAAGTAGGCTAAAAATTGGACGAAGACCTGAAAGAACATTTTAAACATGAATTAACCTCATTACCTATGTCTTTGTTTAATGAACAGGGGATGCGAAAGGGGACCAAGTCCAGTCTCTTCTCTGCTTTCACTTCACTATCCAGTCACACACCAGCTGACGCCAATACTTGCGTTGTTTTGGATGGGGGCTATCTTTTACACAAGGTTCTCTGACAGTGCAAAACGTCGGTGACAGACATTGTTTCAGGTTACATCAGCTACATTAAAAACCACACAAAATTTGCTGAACGACTCCGACACTGTGCTACTCACTTCTGCAATGACACAATTTTTGAAGAATCCACCATCATCCAACTACCTCAAAAAATGAGAACAACAAGAGGTGCCTCATCCCACTTCTTTGCGATTCATTCGAGCAGCATGGCATACAAGTAAAAGTAGCCGAAGAAGATGCTGATCGGGACATCATTGCCATGGCACTATCGAAAAGTCCTAAATTTGACTGTGTGGTCGTAGTAGGAGAAGATGTTGACCTCCTCGTACTCCTCAATGGTTTAGGCTCAGGTGCAACTAACATCTACCTTCAGAAGAGTAGCAAAGGTGAAGCCGGCTCTGTCCATTACTCAAGCTCTTCTTTCATACATCGACCTGCTCAACACTCACCAGAACAGTGCTTTTTATCCATGCGTTCAGTGGGTGTGACACCAATTCTGCCCCTTATGGGAAGAAGTGCTTTGTGTATTTGTACGGGGGGTGATTTCCTAACAGACTCCCTGAATAGCCTTCGCTACCAATTGTTTGTTTGGGCCGATAACCTAGATGTTAGGCCCCTTAAAACAACAATTGTCATCATCATCAACTGTTTGTTACATCTGCAGCCAACACCAAAATCAATCTTGCTCGCTTGCCCCCAACAGTGGATACAGCTCGCCACCATGATTACAGAACTTACCACCAAGTTCAAAAGTGGTTGTGGGTCAACAAAATTCCTACAGATTGGGGATGGAAGCTTTATGATCAAGGGTTTACCCCTATCACTACAACTACGTGCTCCTACTGCGCAAGATTTCCTGCAATTGCAGAAAAGGTAGCTGCGCCGGTTGCAGTTGCCGCAAAGCTGGATTGAAATGCTCAGCCCTTTGTCGAATTTGTGGTGGCAAAATATGTCAAAATTTGCAATCGCTTCAGCTAGAGGATTCTGACAATGAGGATGACATCCACACCCCCTATATTTCTAGACCTGCAAAACGAGCCTGCGCCTGCTGTTCAGTTCAAAACGTCCTCCAATAAACCTGCACCATGGTCAGAGGAAGATTTTTCGAGACCGAGGCCATCACAAGTGAAATTACGATGAGACCTGTTGCTTCATATAATATTGTAAAAATACTGTAATTTTTGATGTAACGTTTTTCTTTTGTAATAAAACAAAATAGTACCGTACCTATGTGAACTCTCTTCTTTCATTTTTCTCGAATTCAATATTTCAAGGTTTTCAGTTACATGTCACATTTGAGAGAAGCACTGATCCTACAGGTACCCGTTAATGATCAAATTAAAGGTCAATAAATACACTTCAAGTTCATTGTCAATGACATTTCTCATAGGATAAGTATTTTGGAAAATATTTGGCAAATTAGGAGACCAAAACCAACAATTTATACTTTTTTTTTAAACATCCAATCTTTGAATAACTGTACCTCGGGAACTGCTAAATGTACAAAGCTCAATTAGGACTCAAATTGTAGACAATTTAATATACTTGTAAACAGGTATTCACAATGTCTTCCCTCAGAAGCATAGTTTAGACGATATTGAGCAAAACCTGAAAAAAGTGCAAAATTCTGGCTGTTTTTTGGCTACTCCACAACTAGCACAGGACTTTCGAAGTTGCAAATTTGTTTTTTTTACTATTGGCACAGGTCCAAACAACATATAAAAATGAGAAATACATGACCTTTTGCAAGGTCGGATGTATATTTTGACTGGACTATATTTCTTGTCAAAGAATTTGCTTCATGCCCTACGCCAGAAATGCTAGATCCTCTTCATCTGTCGGCAACGAAGGTGTCGAGGAAGCAGAGAAACGAAGGGTACCATAGCTCTTAGACTATACCAAAGTGGGAAGAACACAAGTATTGGGCAAGATAAGTGTACTGACAAGAGGAACATAGCGTGAATCATAGGGACCCAAAGTTGCCAACCTCGCTCCATAAGTAGCGGGTTTTTAGTGGTTTGCTTGAATTATGTGGCTCAAAATTATGCACGATCTTATGACACCCGGAGATTCGGTTTCAATTCCCGGCTCTACCAGGAATTTTAATTCGTGTCTGAAGGCTGGAACGGAGTACACTCAGGCAGGGGCAGATGACCTCGCTGTTCCGCCCCTTAAAAAACAATAACTAACTAACTAAGCCTCGTGAGGTGAAACTGAGAAGAAGTGGGTTCGTTTCCCACTAGAAGCGGTTTTCCGTGGTTTCCCACTTCTACTCCAGCCCAATGCCGGGATGGTTCTTTACTTAAGCCCACGGCTGCCCTCCTTCCCAATTCTACCCAAGTACACCGAGCTGAATGATCATAATGTCCAACCCCTCAAATGAAGCAACAACAAAAACGAACTTACGTCTTTTGTGGTCCTATTAAGATCGACACGTTCAGATGCTTCCTGTGAACTACGTGGGTGTTAGCAGGAACAGAACATAGTTGGTCGTTTATTTTGAGTAACCTTTTGAAGCGTCTGGCGTCATAGCTGAATGTGACGTACAATATACTGTATTTTACTCCAGTAGTGGACTGATATATCACACGCAAGCACCGAACTGGAACAAGGACACACTCTACTGGCCCGCTCTTCGTAGCACGCAATGATTGAAGACCAGTGGTGATGTTACAAACCTTCAGCGATGATGGAGGAAGGCACATGGATCCATTTGAGATAAGGACCCATAGTCCGGTAACAAGTTATAAGTAAAGCCGTGCGCGGATGTGGATATAGTTTGCATGGCTGTGCGGATAGCGGATAAGCTGCGGATAATGTTTGGAGAATATTTGCGGATAGTTTCTAGAATACAATCCGAACTTGTTGATGTGTAACATCTTTCCGCTCGGTTGCTGGATAGTTTTGTGGGAGTGATTTTGAAAATTGGGGACGGAAGTGGATCGGAACGATCGAGCTGGCAGTGGTGGATCGAACGGAAGTATGCACTGCCCGCTCGATCGATCGAACGGATGTGTACTAGCTGGCAGTGGTGGAAAACGGAAGTATGCACTGCCCGCTCGATCAATCGAACGGAAGTGTACTAGCTAGCAGTGCTGGAAAACGGAAGTATGCCCTGCCCGCTCGATCGATCGAACGGAAGTGTACTAGCTGGCTGTGGTGGAAAACGTAAGTATGCACTGCCCGCTCGATCGATTGATCCAGTTTCGGCCATGTGGAATGTATATGACATACTGAACGGAAAACGCTCATGCGAAGTCTGGTGTCAAGTGATTGAAACAAATGACATGGTACATGTTCGAAGTCATCGTAACAGTATTTAAATGGTAAAACACCTTAATATCAAACATTGTAATTAGTCGGCATTGCCGGTATTGTGTTTGTGCACAATGGCTATTCAAATACTAACCCACATGACGGTTATGCAGTCATCAATATAATATAATCGTTGTGGTTATACGAGAATTGAGCAAGCCTTCATGAACTATTGCTGAATACATTCTCTTTACTCACAAGAGGGCCTATTCATAATGCATTTTAAACTCAATTTTACGCAGGAACATTATCGAAACAAGCAAAATATAAATGAAACTTAATTCCGTATGCAGTATTATTGGAACCTGGAAATTAGTCACCATCTTGTGCACTAAATTTGAGTAGTCGAAATAGCCGTGGGGTTAGTGCTTATGACTGTGAACCTAGAGATCTTGTGTTCGTATCCCGGACGGGGTAGATATTTTTGCTACCAGATTATCATTTTAAACGATATTTATCATATCAATATGACTCATTTTAACAGAATCCATATGAAATTACGTGTTGGTCTGTGAATCAAGAGGACCTGTTTATAAGGAATTTAAGGTTATGAGCGGTGTCGCGTCTATTAATCTAGTTGATCCATATCGTATTCTTTATTTAGGCTAGTGCTGGTGGAAGCTACAAATCATCTAATAAAATGAGTTCCGTATTATAAACTACAATATCTGTATAACACTCCCTTTTACAATAGATTAATATTTGTGCCAATAATAGCCTACTATAAAATACCGGTGTATCAACAATTTCACTTGAGGTTTCTTCTATGTTAGATGTTACACATCATATGCGACTACTGTAAGGCTCGTATTTTTTTTAATAACATTATTAGGACCCGGATTATTATTATTATTATTATTATTTTATTTAAGCGAAAATTCCCCTACAGGAGAGCGATTAAACTTGATGACATGATGTCATTTGGAGGTGTGTCTCCTCCGCTCCTCCCTAAATCTATCCATTCGTACGGAATGCTCCCTCTTCCTCTCATCCGTCCACATTTTTTTCAGGTTGTCGTAATGATCTTGGTTCAAAGTTAACATTCGTGATTTTCGTCTGGCTCTCAGTTAGGTCTTCGAAATTTTGTGTACTGATAACTTGTAAATCTCACTGTATCTCTTTAAGCCATTCTGTGCCGCATTTGCTCTGTGTTATGAAGCCGAGTAGTTTCTTGGTCAGTCTGGAGTTGGCCATCCTGTGCATGTGAGTGTAAAATTTGGCTCTGCGTTTTCTAATTTCATCTGTTATCGTAATGGTGTTTTGATCGAGTTCAGTACTAGGTCTCTTCATCCAAATGCCGTTTCTGTTGATTGCTCCGTACATCTTCCGGAGAATTTTTCGTTCCTGCTTTTCCAGTTCCCGGATTATTATTATTATTATTATTATTATTATTATTATTATTATTATTATTATTATTATTATTATTATTATTATTATATTACATTACATTACATTACATTATGCGAACCGGCCAAAACTATGGACCACGCAAATATCATTTCATTTCCTTCTCATAGTTCTTTCTTCCTTTCTCTTCCTCCACGCTTCCTTCATTCTTTCAGTGTGTTGCGCCTTTCTCTCTGCTGTCCATCTTCCTCCCCTGCGTTCTCTCTTTTCTCCCGGGCCGTGGTGGCGCAGCAGTCAAGCTGTATGCATATCACCAAGGCGGACCGGGTTCGATTCCCGGTCAATGCATGTGAGATTTTCGAAGTGAAATGCCATGTCCTGTGGTTCGGATTCCACTTAAAAAGGAGGTCCCATGGCTCATGATCGCGAGATTAACGGACACGTTAAACTACAAGCTTCCTTCAATTTTCCTTCTCTTTTCTCCCACAAGAACATTTATGTTCGAAAGTATTTCCCTGGATTGTGTTCTGTCTCGACAGTCGTCATCTGTAATTCCTAGCCACCGGAGTTCTTCCTTCATCTGCTTGGCATATTATATAATTTATCAAAAATGTGTCTATTATTATTATTATTATTATTTGATACAGCCCACCTATAAACTACAAATACACAATAGCCGTTCGAGGTTTCTTCTTTAAGGTGTTTCTTCAATGTCGTTTAGGACCTGGATATTTATGACATCATAACTTTCCGTTATGTGTTTTTATGACAAATGTAAGATGATGATTTAAGCTAATCTCAATCAAATTACGTCATCTTTTTAGCGTATGGCATTAAGTGCCGGGAGTGTCCGAGGACATATTCAGCTCGCCAGAGTTTGTAGCCGCTTCTATGCTGACACACATGGGGTGAGCTACAAGTACCGTCGCGTATGGAGTGTTGTCTGGGGAGGAAAGAGTGATTGTAAGGACGAGGAATTGGAAGGTAGCGGCTGTGGCCTGTAGTTAGGGACCAACCCCGGCATTTGCCTGGAAGGAAGATGCAAATCCACAGAAGACCATCTTCAAGGTTGCCGGCGGGGGGATTCGAACTTCCTCGCCTCCCGGATGAGAGCGACTGCCTACAGCACGCCGTAACGACCACAGCTAACTCACCCGGTATTGTGTCATTAAGCATAATTAACACTCCGAACAGGAATGGGCTGCAATTCTGCCTGTAAAGCATTCTTTTTAAACATGGCACATGACATACACAGCCTAAGGGAACGCCTTTTTCCTCAAATGTCTAAATTTGTTGCTTTAGTAATTTATGCTTTATCTAATTAAAAAAAGTCCTCTCGGCACGCCGGAAGGCTGAGGTATATTTCACCGGACAAACTTGAGGATAGGCGAAAATAGGCAGAATATGCAGGTTTTCGTAGAAGGATCAGACCTCATTTATTGGGAGAAAGTATTTTATAATTGGAGCTTAATTAACTTTGTTTTTCGTCATTTTATGCATATTTTAAACATTTTTTTGTCTTATGGAGACTGTAACCTTCTTGTCATTTGGGGTCCATTATTAGCCTACTTTTCACATTTTGCAAAAATGAGGAAAAAATAGACTTATGAGATCGATTCGGGAAAATGTGTGTCTGTCTGTCTGTCCTTCTGTCTGTCTGTCTGGCTGGCTGTGTGTGTGTGTGTGTGTGTGTGTGTGTGTGTCCCTATCAACTCCTAAACGGCTGCAGCAATCAAAACCAAATTTAGTATGAGTAAAGATGTGCACCGGAATATCTCACGTCCATATTTGAAAATGATGTCAGTGCTACCAACTGCTGAAAAAATGCACTAGAAATTTGAGCTCCACGTTGGATATCTTGCAAGGTATGCATGGGAGCTATTCCAAAATTGGCACACATGTAGATAAGACAATTTAAGTTTAATTTCCATGAGGCCAACCATGACAGTGTTGCCAAAATAATTTAAGCCTTCTGATAGGTCCAATGTTTAAATGCATATAACTTCTACACTATCAATTGGATTTCAACCAAATTTTGTATGTAATATCTGTACATAAACAGATATGACTGAGCATATTCTTAAGGCCACCAGGGCTGACAACTGTTAATAATTGCTCTCTCTATTTATTTTCATCCAAATACCTATATATCAGAAAGTATGCAAGCCAACAGCTTTAAACTATGCACACGTATATTCTGACATTTTAGATTAATTTGGAGTAACTTATATACGTCAGTTCTACCAACATGATTATAAACCTGCTGATAGTACCAATTTTTAAATACATGCAACTTCTATACTATCAGTTGGATTTCAACCAAATTTCGTATGTGCTATGTGTACCATAACAGATATTACTATTAGTATTGTTAAGAGCAATCAGGGCTGCCAACTGTTAATAAATGCTGTCTATATTTTTTTACCCTAATATCAATATATCAGAAAGTATGCAAGCCAAAAGCTCTATACTTTTCACACGTATAGCACCTGACATTCTAGATTAATTTGGAGTAATTAATACAAAGCAGTGCTGCCAACATGATTCTATGCCTGCTGATATGTCCAATTTTAAAATACATGTAACTTCTATACTAACAAATGTATTTCATCCAAAATTGGCACAACAAGATATCATAATATTTCAGATTATTTCTGACCAGCACACGCATGACATTGTTGGCAACATGCTTTTACGCGTGCTGATAGATCCAATGTCTAACTGCATGTAACGTCCATTGGACTTCAACCAAATGTTGTATTCTGTACCTTAAGACTAAGAATATGAATATGGAACTAAGAATATATTCAGTCACCAGGGCTGCCAACTGTAGTGCTGTATTAGGCTACATTATACCAGGTATATTTTGAACTAATTAGATATTTCGATATTACCAACTTAATTTCGTCATTATTCTAGATTGGTTCATATTCTGTAGAATAATCATTGGCATGAAAAGTAGGCTGTATAGTTCTTCACGGAACTTCTTGTTATACTTGTGGTCACACTGTCCTTATGCAAGGTTTCGACACTGATGTGTAACTATCTAACGGTCTGTTACGTCTTCACGCAAAATTATATTTCCCGCAGAGATTTTGGTTGGTTCCTCAGTTTAGGGGCTGCGACAACGCGGTCATGTAACCCCGTGTACTTTGGGTGAGTGTAGAATCTGTCTGATAAACGGTGTGAATTGTGATGGCCGTATTAGTCTGTAATTCAGGTAAGGACTGCAGACAGTCAATTTCAAGCAGTAGTTCCTAATGTTGCTACCAGATACTACCATCAACGGCACCTAGCTGTGAACTTGGCTACTAGATGCCACCGCAACCAGCAACTCACAACAAACGTTGGAACTTCCCCTCCAAAGGAAAGCATACTGAGGGATTTTTAGCGCTCTTAGAAAATCCGACGACTTCGGCCGGCTTTGAACCCGCGACCTTGGGCATAGAAGTTCAGCATGCTACCAGTTACGTCACCGAAGACGCTTCACACTTAGTCAGATGGAAATCTGAATCTGATATCGACCAAGTGCGTTGTCATGGCAACGTCCGATGGCTCATCCGTCATCAATTTAGTAGTGTTGCCATGGCAACCTCTGATAGCTCTTGGCATTTTCTTATAATTCCGAAATCATTTTTCTCATCCCTTGGCGTAATGGTGGATCATATCAAAAATTCTTTCAGAAAAAAGTTTTAGGTAATTATTAGGGGAATATTGTCCATTTTGTACGGTTATGATATTGTGCCTATTAAGAGAGATGTGATTAATGTTTCCCGAAAAACCCACTTTTTCCCACCCCTTTGGTCAATGGTTGGTGCTATAAAAAAACTCTTCAAACATAAATTTTTGGGCTTTATCCGACACATAGTATGAACTTTGAACGGATTCGATATTTCACATATTAAGAGAGTTATTGCTATGTTTCACTTTTTCGAAAAAAAAAGCCCCCCATTTTCACCCCCTTCGACCGATTTAGCCCAGTAACGATCTCGACCGAGATTTTATAGGTATACATATCCGGTAAAAAAATCAAAGTGATTGGTGCAAAATTACGGCAGTTATCGTGTCCACAAGAAACTGATGTACATATACATACATAAGTTATATATAAACTTTTGAACTGACGGTGGTTTGGGGGTCTGGGGGATGTGAAACGCGAAGATATGTCGAAATTTTCCGGAAGTCGAAACATGGTGCCCATTGCTTTCTAATGAAATCTACCTAGTAATACCATCACGGATACACCCTGTATATGCAACACTTTGGGAGTGTTGTCAATCGCAGGGTTTTTTGATTTCGACGTACATAGGGACATTTTCTTTCAGAATGATCTTTTAACAGGTTCAATTCGAATGGAATTATTAATTAATAATACATTACGAATTTCATTACTTTTTGCAATATGCTTCACTGTCGTCGTATATGGGAAATAATTTTAACGAACATCAGGACGGACATCCCCGAAGGAATAGAAGACAGACCATGCAATTGGCATGTCCGGCAATTATTGATACTAGAAGAAATACGTGGTAGTAAAAGCGTTACGAGACATCTTTGTTGTATATTTATTTAAGGGCTTTTAGTCATTTAGTCCCGTGTACCTGGGTGTGTGTAAGATTTGTCTGATATCCTGTCAATTTTGATGGCTGTATTAGTGTGTGTAGTTGTAATTCAGATGAGGATTGGGAAGGAGACGGTCGTGGCCTTAAGTTAGGAACCATCCCGGCATTTTGAGTAGAAATGGTAAACTACGGAAAACCTCTTAAATGACGACTGAGGTGAGAATCGAAACCACCTCTTCTTAGTTTGTCCTCACGTTTGTACCCCGTTCCAGTTCTCACACCTGAATTGCAGAGCTTGGAATAGAACCCGGACCTCCGAGGCGACAGCCAAGCATGCTAGCCGCTACACCACCATGACTGTGTAGAGAGTTTTCCTCGTATTAAAGAAAAAACTTCCAGTGGAAATTGCCAGTCATAATTTTTCAACTGGGCTTCTACCGAAAAATATTTTGTGTAGAAAAATGGCAAGGTCTTTTTATATTAGACCATTGAAAGATCCCTTGCCAGCTTTCCAACCATCTCTCATAAGTGCATGAGCAAAGATATCCTAATCCCGTAATCACATCAACAACAACTATAACGACAAAGAGATCCGGGTTCGATTCCCGGCTCAGCCACGAAATTTTTATCCTGGTGTGAGGTCTGGAATGAGTTACACTCGGCCTCGTGAGGCAAAACTGAGGAGATGAGTGTTCATTTCCCATCTAAGCCATCCTAGAAGTTGTTTTACGTGATATTCCCACTTCTACTCCAGGAAAATGCTGGGATGGTTCCTAGATTAAAGCCACGGCTGCCTCCTTCCCAATCATATCCCCCATTTACAAAAACACGCACTAGTACAGCCATCGCAATAACAAAGGTCCTAGCTTCGTTGTACAGTTGAGGTGATTGTTATACGGTAGTTGTTAATTCATTTCAGGGGCATGAGACACCTTGGTAATCAGCCCCGTCAACTTGGGTGTTGTATGTTGAATTTGTCTGATAACCTGTGTTTCTGTGGTGACTCTAATAAGGTCGAAGGCAGGGATTTGTAACCTGGGACATGAATTGAGGTGCCATCCTAGCATTTACCTGGAGGAAGTGTAGAAAATTTTACTTCGAATGGTCACTTTGAACACAGATTCAAACCAGTAACTACCAGACATCCAACTCCCTACAACAATCGGGGAGAGTGGCCATGCTCCTTGGTTCTCACCAACGTGGGCGGGTTCGATTCCAGGTAATGCATCTCAATATCACGTCCTGTGATTCGGAGTCCACGTAAGAAGAAGGTCCGTCCGTGCCTCGTGAGCTCGAGGTTAACGGCCACGTAACCACAAACTTCATTCCTTCCTTCCATCTCCTTCCATCTCCTTCATTCCTTCCTTCCATCTCCTTCCATCTCCTTACTTCTCCTTCCTTCTTTATTTCCTTCCTTCCTTCCTTCCTTCCTTCTCCTTCTTTCCATTTCTTACCTTCCTTGTCCTTCCTTCCTTCATCGCCCTTGTCCTTCCTTCCTTCTTTATCCATCTCCTTTCTTCTTTATTTCCTTCCTCCCTGCCTCCCTTCTCCTTCTTTCCATCTCTTACCTTCCTTGTCCTTCCTTCCTTCTTTATTTCCTTCCTCCCTGCCTTCCTTCCTTCTCCTTCTTTCCATCTCTTACCTTCCTTGTCCTTCCTTCCTTCATCACCCTTCTCCTTCCTTCGTTCCTTCTCCCTACTTCCTACCTTCCTTTCCACCCTTCTCCAGCCTTCATTTTCCTTCGACTTCACACTAATAGGCATACATCGGGGGTGACACGGGGTGTCAGCTGCAACCCCAATATTAAAAATATATAAAAAAAGATTAGCCTATTAAAGATTTTCGGTACATATTTGAAAAATGGAACAAAAAATATATTCGTATCTCCATTTCTTCTACTTCAGTTTAGTTAGTTATTGAAGTTTTAAGGGGCGTAACTAAGAGGTAATCTGCCCCTCCACGTTGTATATTTTCTTATCCGTTTAGTTTGTCTGTTTCGTCAAAGAGTTATTGTGTAGGATCCACGCTCCAAAAAGACTGAAGTGCAATATTATTATTGTTATTATTATTATTTTCGTTTATTTCCCCTTATTTTTATTTTTTAGCGTATGGTTTTTAGTGCCGGGAGTGTCCGAGGACATGTTCGGCTCGCCAGGGTTTGTAACTGCTTCTGTGCGGACCCCCATGGGGTGAGCTACAAGTACCGTCGCGTGTGGAGTGTTGTCTGGGGAGGAAAGTGTGATTGTAAGGACGAGGAATTGGTAGGTAGCGGCTGTGGGCTATAGTTAGGGACCAACCCCGGTATTTGCCTGGAAGGAAGATGGGAATCCACAGAAGACCATCTTCAAGGTTGCCGGCGGGGAGATTTGAACCTCCTCGCCTCCCAGATGTGAGCAACTGACTGCAGCACGCCGTAACGACCACGGCTAACTCACCCGGTTTCCCTTTAATGAGAGCGTTAAAACACAATCCATTTTCATGGTTCTTTTCTGACTCTTTTTTTCTTTCTTCCCAGAAACCTCTCATACATTCACTATATTTCCTCTCTCTCTCTTCTGTCGGGGCAGATTACCTCGTAGTTCCGCCCCTTAACACAACAATGACAAACCTAACTAACTCTCTTGTGTCCACTTCTTTCCTGTTTTTTGTTCGCTTTGGGTGTTTGCTGAAATTTCTGTTTTTTGATTTTTTGCTCTGTATATTTTCCTGTCTACCACGTTTTCTGTAGAGATGTTTAGTTTCTTGAGGTCATCCACGGTTTCCTTTACCCAATTGGTTTTCAGTGTACTATTCATAACTATTTTAAAGATCTTCTTGGTCAGTCTGTCGTCGTTCATTCTATGTATGTGTCCATAAAAGTTTCCCCTTCGTTTTCTGATGTTGTTTGTAATTGTCTCTGTTTGTATAGTTCTGTTGTCGGTCTCTTTATCCATATTCGCTCTTTATGAACTACCCCGTAGATCTTTCTCAGTACTTTTCTCTCTTGTTTTTCTAGTTTCTTTGATTTTTGTTCTTCCCTTGATTGCTGTCGTTTCAAAGCGTATGAGGTTTCTAGTAAGACTACTGTATTATAGTGCCGTAGTTTGACATAGGTGTAGATACTTTCTTGTTGTAGTTATTATTATTATTATCATCATTCCTGCAGTCTATTTATGAGCCAGTAAATATCTGTAATTTTCGGATTAGACATTTTTAAACAGTTTAATTGCCTCCTCTCTAAAGAAATTGGGTTTTAGCAAGAACTTTGTGGTTGTGAATGTCTTTAAAGGCTTTAAAATCTACCGTTTTAGGCTATTGCTACATTTTTTTAAATTCGGGGAATCCCGTTACCCTGGCAGGTAATCCCTGCCACCCCTAGATAAATTCTGAATTATTATTATTATGACGATTATTATCATTACCATCGAAGTACCCTACATCGAAGCCCTTTCTCCATGTCCTTCACATCCATTTTAACTAGCGCAATTGATCAATATGCCGTAGTTATAGGTCATTCAGGGGCCACCTCTTCGGCAAACAGAGGAACTCTCATGCAAATAGCTGAGACAATATTTACAGGATGATATCACTCAGTGTCGCCAGACTCGAGATCTAACAATACATGTTATAGCGGATGTTAACTGTGAAATACGGGTTTCTCAAAAATTGAATGAAGTGGACTCCTTATTTCAGAACGAGGACAAAGTGAAGACTTAACAGCCTTTTACAATCTTTATATATATAATTCTTCGATACGTATGTATGTGACTGAACACCTCATAAATGGCTGGACCGATTTTGCTGATTTTTTTAAATGTATATTAGAGTGGGTCCCTGTATGGTTTAGATTCACAATTTGACTCGGTAGGTGAAATGAACGCAATTTTAGAACCACAATTTACACACAATTTTAGAACCACAATATACAGTCAAAGCAATCGTCATGGAAACCACTAGCCTTACTGAAAGCTGAAGTCTTTGGGCTGTTTGTCTCTGCACGTTAGAGCCACCTGGTCGCAACCGGTGCAACTACCGCCTTACCTTACACGTTACACTTCGCCCGTGGCGGAAAGTTATGTTTTGTACCAAAGGTAGCGGTGATGTCGAATTCTCCTGTTTGTCTCTGCACGTTGGAGCGTTTCAACGAAGTCCCGTATGCGTTCATATACCATTCATCCAATTGCTATGAAACTTGGGTGAGATATTGAGTGCACTCCAGGGAAGGTTTCTGGATTAGTAAATCAATTTTACAACAGGTAGCGCACGAGTAGAATCAACAAATGAGCGACGACGCGTGAAGCGTTTAAACAAAATCCCGTATAAGTTTATATACCAATCATCGATTGCTATAAAACTTTGGTGAGTTGTTGTGTACACTTCCGTGAAGGTTTCTAACTTAGTAAATAAATTTCACAGGAGGTAGCGCACGAGTAGTTCCAACAAATGAGTGACAGCGCACGAATCGTTTAAGCAAAATCCTGTATGCGTTCATATACCATTCGTCCGATTACGATGAAACTTGGGTGAGATGTTGCGTACCCCTAAGGAAGGTTTCTTGCTTAATAAATCAATTTTTCAATAGGTAGCTCACGAGTAGATTCAACAAATAAGCGTTTCAAAAAAGTGCCGTATGTGTTCATATACCATTCATCCGATTGCGATGAAACTTTGGTGAATTGTTGTGTACACTCCAAGAAAGATTTCTGACTTAGTAAATTCATTTTATAATAGGTAGCGCACGAGTGGATTCAACAAATGGGCGATGTCACGCCAATCGTTTCAACAAAGTCCTGTATGCGTTCATATACCATTTATTCGATTGCTACGAAGCTTTGGTGAATTGTTGTGTACACTCCACGAGAGGTTTCTGTCTTAGTAAATCCATTATTTAATATGTAGCGCACGAGTAGATTCAACAAATGAGCGATGGCGCGCGAATCGTTTCAACAAAGTCCTGTATGCGTTCATATACCATTTATCCGATTGCTACGAAGCTTTGGTGAATTGTTGTGTACACTCCACGAGAGGTTTCTGTCTTAGTAAATCCATTATTTAATATGTAGCGCACGAGTAGATTCAACAAATGAGCGATGGCGCGCGAATCGTTTCAACAAAGTCCGGTATGCTTTCATATACCATTTATCCGATTGCGATGAAACTTTCGTGAATCGTTGAGTACACTCCAGGGAAGGTTTAAGGCTTAGTAAATCTATTTACAATAGGTAGCGCGTGAGTAGTTTCAACACATGAGTGACGGCACGCGAATCGTTTAAACCATATCCTGTATGCGTTCATATGCCATTCATCGATTGCGATGAAACTTTGATGAGTTGTTGTGTACACGCAAGGGAAAGTCTTTAACTTAGTAAATCCATTTTACAATATTGGTAACGCACGAGTAGATTCAACAAATAAATGACGACGCGCGAAGAGTTTCAACAAAATCCCGTATGCGTTCATACACTATTCATCGATTGCGATGAAACTTTGATGAGTTGTTGTGTACACTTACGTGAAGCTTTCTAACTTAGTAAATCCATTTCACAGTAGGTAGTGCACGAATAGATTCAACAAATGAGTGACAGCGCACGAATCATTTAAACAAAATCCCCTATGCGTCATATGCCATTCATCCGATGGCGATGAAACTTTGGTGAGTTGTTGTGCACGCACCCACGAATGTTTCTAGATTAGTAAATCCATTTCACGATAGTTTAGAGGCAGTAAACCGAAATTGAAAAAAAATATTGTGTATCCAAAAGCACTTCAAGAAACAAAATTTTAACGCCAACACTTTCTTAGATTGGCATTGCAACGCATGCCGGGTACAGCTTGTAAAAATATATATTTTAAAACCAATGGTTTGAATGTCTTTAGATTGCCTAGGAACTCTCCTCACTTCTAATGCATCCTTACTCCTTCCCCCATGCAGACCCCTTGACCAAACTTTCAGAGTATTTTGGTGAAGTGTATGCCCTAGTGTTCAGTGGAGTTGCGTTCATATTAAAACGGAGTGATGCGTTAAAAGGAAAGGATCTCTTTGTCTTTTTCGTATCTCCAAGTACCCCGGGGGGTAGTCATAAGCATCAAATCATACACCACGACTGCGATTTATGCCCCCTATCAATTCAAACATGACAGAACCGAATTGAACCAATTTGTTACAGAGGTAGCACTAGCAAAGGACACCTCAGTGTCATGTTTTATATCGCCACCGTCTTGACGGAAGCGGAAAGGCGGCCACTCAAATGTTCAAAGCTTAAATCAAATTATGACTGACCTAATCAACTGATCTCTTCCAACGTTTGCAACAATATACCTTCATGTAGGAAGCGTCGTTTGCCTAAACTACAAGGTCATCAACCAAATAGTTTGAAGTTGGGGGTCGTATATGTGTGCAAAACGATCCCCCCTATCAATTCAAACACGACGAAACCAAATCGACCAACTTTGGTACAGAGGTAGCACTAGCAAAGTGCAACTCAGTGTCATGTTGTATATCGCCACCATCATAACGAAAATGAAATGGCGGCCACCCAAATGTTCTAAGCTTAAATCAAATTACGACTAACCTAATCATCCGTTCTCTACCGAATTTTGCAACAATATACCTCAATGTGGGAAGTGTCTTTTGGCCAAACTGCAAGGTCATCAGACAAATAGTTTCAAGATGGTGGATGTATGAATCATGCAATTATTATAGCTTAAGCGTAACTTAAGATTCAACAAGGCCCTGCCTCACAAAATCGTACAGAGGGTGGTTTAAACTGTCCTCATGGAGGTGATCTGTAGGATATTAAAATTTTAAATTTAGAACATTATTCCGCAGTATTGACTAATAGTTGAGACTGACTGTGCCGTATCGTGCTGAGCCGTGCCGTCCTGTTAGGTCAAAATGGACGCTATTCCTTGCTTAATCCATATTTCAGTAGATTGCTATCCTTTTAGGAATATAATGAACAAAAGAATACAAATGTAGTATCAACTCTCTATTCTCTATATATAACAAGAAGTTCCGTGACGAACTAAAGAGCCTACTTTTCTTAAAATTAAGTTTCATGCCAATGATTAATCTACAGTATATGAACCTATCTAGAATAATGACGACATTGAGTTGGTAATATCGAAATGTCTAATTAGTTCGAAATATACCTGGTATAATATAGCCTAATAGAGCATTACAGTTGGCAGCCCTGGTGACTGAATATAATCTTAGTTCCATCTCTTAAGGTACAAAATACAAAAACTGGTTGAAGTCCAATGGACGTCACATGCAGTTAGACATTGGATCTATCAGCACGCGTAAAAGCATGTTGGCAACAAAGTCATGCGTGTGCTGGTCAGATATAGCCTAATCTGAGATATTATGATATCTTGTTGTGCCAATTTTGGACGAAATCCATTTATTAGTATAGAAGTTACATGTATTTTAAAATTGGATTTATCAGCAGCCATAGAATCATGTTGGCAGACTGACTTATATTAATTATTCCAAATTAATCTAGAATGTCAGGTGCTATACGTGTGCAAAGAATAGGGCTGTTGGCTTGCATACTCCCTGATATATTGATATTAGGGTAACAAAAATAGAGACAGCATTTATTAACAGTTGGCAGCCCTGATTGTTCTTAAGAATACGTATAGTCATATCTGTTATGTTACTCATAGCACATACGAAATTTGGTTGAAATCCAACTGATAGTATAGAAGTTACATGTATTTAAAAATTGGCCCTATCAGCAGCCTTAGAATCATGTTGGTAGAACTGAAGTATATAAGTTACTGCAACATTAATCTAAAATGTCAGGTACTAAACGTGTGCATAGTTTAAAGCTGTCAGCTTGCATACTTTATGATATATTGGTATTTGGATAATAGAGAGAGCAATTATTAACAGTTGGCCACCCTGGTGGCTCTTAAGAATACTTTCAGTCATATCTGTTTATGTACACATATTACATACAAAATTTGGTTGAAATCCAATTGATAGTGTAGAAGTTATAGGCATTTAAAAATTGGACCTATCAGAAGGCATAAAATTATTTGGGCAACACTGTCATGTATGGCCTCCTGGAAATTTAACTGAAATAGTGTTATATACATGTGTGCCAATTTTGGAATAGCTCCCATGCATACCTTCCAAGATATCCAACATGGAGCTCAAATGTCTAGTGCGGTTCTTCAGCAGTTGGTAGCAGTGAGATCATTTTCAAATATGGACGTGAGATATTCCGGTATACATCTTTACTCATACTAACTTTGGTTTGATTTCTGCAGCCGTTTAGGAGTTGATAGGGGGGGGGGGGGCACACACACAGCCAGCCAGCCAGACAGACAGACAGACAGACACACATTTTCCCGGATCGATCTCATAAGTCTACTTTTTCCTCATTTTTGCAAAATGTAAAAAGTAGACTAAAAATAAATGTTACGTGATAGTTTGTGTGTGTGTGGGTGTTTATGTCTCCTATGTGTTCATATACCATTCATCCGATTGCGATGAAACTTGGGTGAGATGTTGAGTACACTCCAGGGAGGGTTTCTGGCTTATTAAATCAATTTTACAATAGGTTGCGCACGAGTAGATTCAACACATGAGCGACGGCACGCGAATCGTTCCAAGGAAGTCCCATATGCTTTCATATATACTGTACTATTCATCCGATTGCCATGAAACTTTGGTGAATTGTTGAGTACACTCCAGAAAAGGTTTCTGGCTTAGTAAATCAATTTTTGAATTGGTAGCGCACGAGTAGATTCAACAAATGGGCGATAGCGCGCGAATCGTTTCAACAGAGTCCCGTATGCGTTCATATACTATTCATCCAATTACGATGAAATTTTGGTGAGTTGTAGTACACGCTCCCACGAATGTTTCTGAATTAGTAAATCAATCAAGCAATCAAAAGTTAACTGTTAACTGAAAAAGAAAAAAATATATTGTGTATCCAAAAGCACTTCAACAAACAAAGTTACAACGCCGACACTTTCTCTGATTGGCATTGCAACGCATGCGGGGTACAGCTAGTGGTTTATAAAATGGGAGATAACGCAAATGAAATCGTTCTTCCGAAGACAAAATATGGAAATATGGTATACCGTTATACTAAACCGGTTGTCAACACATTACTAGCATTGGCCATGTTTAGCAGCAGCTAGCGTCTTTAACTCTTAACCTCGAGGATCGTGGATCGAATCCAAGTGAGTACATTTCCCCCCCCCCCCTGATTTCTTTTGTATTTATTGATTTATAACTAGTCACACGTTATAATGTTAAGCATATATAGTGTGCATTTGCAATCGAAAATATTATATAAACTTATTACACCACATATTTCAACACTTGACTACAGCGATTAAAATTCGTTGTCCTTGATCCGCGGTACAGACTGTTGTTGTTGTCGATTCTTTAGGGGATTTGCAGTATCATGGTAATGTAGTCCCGTGTACTTGGGTGTGTGTAGAAGTTGTCTGATAACCTGTGTCACTGAGATGTCTGTGCCAGTGTGTGTACTTGTACATGAGGTAGAATTTGTGTAGGAAGCTGTCCTTCATACGCGTTAGAGTCTGTTGTTGTTGTTGTTGTTGTTGTTGATGGTGTTGATTCTTTAGGGGCTTTGCGGTATCGTGGCCATGTAGCCCCATGTGCTTGAGTGAGTGTTGATGACATGTGTTTTTGTGATGGCTGTATTAGTGTGTGTATTTATAATTCAGGTGAGATTTCAATCAACGTATCATATAGCACGTTATATTTCAACAAGCTACTACAACCAACATTCAATCATACTCCTTGAAAAGGACAAAGAGTTATAACTATACCCATGCAATTAGGAGAAAGTAGAAGTAGAAGGGATGGTCCAGAATATTCGTGACTGAGCCAGAGATGGAAACCTCGAGAAGCCGTGAACCCTGGATGGTTCTAGAAGCATTTATTGAGTCACCGGCCTGCTATGTTCTTTACTGAACATCTTGTCTTTTATCGTATTTTCCATTCCATTTTACTTAATATTATATTTAAGGATGGATCGATACCACTTTTCTCGACACTCGATAACGATAATTTTTTTTTCTCGATACCGCCAAAATTTCAAGTTTCAAAAAATAGATTAAAAATGAAAAGTTGGGTGAACTGTATAATACTGTTACGGCTGTGAGTTTGTTCCATCGCTCGCCGCATGAGTCACAACTGCCCCAGGGCTGGGCTGCTCGGCCTCAGTGTATTGCGTGCGCCTTATGCAACAGGACTACTAGGACAAAGGGATGGTCCAGAATATTCGTGACTGAGCCAGCGATGGAAACCTCGAGAAGCCGTGAACCCTGGATGGTTCTAGAAGCATTTATTGAGTCACCGGCCTGCTATATAAGAGCGACCTGTCAAGCAGCAGTTGTTGTGTTTTACGAGCTGGTGTGAGCGATTATCCTGAGCGACAGAAGTGTGGTGACTTGCGAAACCCCTAGTGAAGCCGTTTCTCTTGACAGCGAGGAAGTGAGAAGCATACAGGGGACTGCCTGTGTTTTGAGTGAGTGTGATTTCACTGAGTGTCTGAGATATTGTGATTACGAAATCCAGTGACATTGTTTCCCAGCTCGTGAACAGCGAAACTGCGCGTAGCAAGTTATCGTAAGTAACTGTAATTTGTGTACAAAAGGAAGAAGTTGCATGTAGTTCTGTCAAGGCCACCAGGCTCATTAGCGGGAGGATTAACTTCTGTGGCTCATTGACAAGTGAAAGGGGGAAGTGTTCTCGACTTGAGGAAACTGGAGTAAGGTTCTAATTCCTTGGAATTGCTGATGAGTAGTGTAACTTTCTGGCCGAAATAAAATTAATTATTTCTTTAAAAGGAACATCCTGTGTTGTGCTTTCTACCCACCGTAATCCAGTTAACAAAAGTGCCACTAGGGGTGGCAGGTAACAACTGGTGTCAGAAGCCGGATTACGAACTCAAGGACAACACTTGACGGTCCTGGTTTCAAAACCCGAGTAGGTCATTTTCTCTAATTTTCCTGTGAGTGCATGCCCTTTACAAGACAAACAACTAAAATGGAGGCGCAATTGGCAGCATTGCTAGAAAAGTTAAATGGCACGGAAACCAAAATGGAGGCCGGCCAGAAGAAGATGGAGGACGGCCAGAAGAATTTAACCAAGGACCTAACTGCCAAATTAGAAGACGGCCAGAAGAAGCTAGAAGACGGCCAGAAGAAGATGGAAAACAGCCAGAAAAGTTTAGCCGAGGACCTAACTTCCAAATTAGAAGACGGTCAGAATAAGCTGGCAGAGGACCTAACCGTCAAATTTCTGGATGGCCAGAAAAATCGGGAAGAGTATCTGCTGACAAAATTACAGGAAAGTCAAAAGAAATTGGAACAGGGTCTGCGTCAGGAAGTCAACACCGTCTGCCAGGGCCTACGTGAGGAAGTCACAGCAGTAGAAAAGAAGTTCGACACCTTACAAGAGGAAGTTGCTGAACTGCGCCAACGCCCACTGACGGGGGTGGAAGAAAAATTCAACGCTTTACAAAAGGAAATTTCTGAGCTGAGCCAACGCCCGTCGACGGGGATGGAAGCGAGATTCAACGCTCTTCAAGAGGAAGTTGCCGAGCTGCGCCGACGCCCGCCCACAGGTACACCGGGAATATCAGGAACGGGACAGAGCAGAGTGACGCCCCCAACCTTCTACGGAAAGATCCCGTGGAGCACCTATTCACGTCAGTTCGAGGCAGCCTCTTCAATAAACAACTGGAACAGCACGGAAAAGGCTACAGCTCTCATTGTAGCGCTGAGAGGGGACGCCATTAACGTCCTTCAGGCCATCCCGACTGGATCCCAGGACTACGCTTCACTAATCGCCAATATGGAGTCCCGATATGGAGATAGCCATCTTCAGCAGGCCTACCAGATGCAGCTCCGGACCCGGGTACAAAAGAACGCGGAAACCCTGCACGAGTTCGAGATGGACATCGCACGTCTCGTAAGGCTCGCCTAACCAACAGCGCCGGCCGACTTTCTGGAGCAGATAGCGACGCAGACTTTCATCGACGGGCTACGGGACTCGGACACTCAACAGGCGCTGCGACTCGCGTGCAATAAGACCCTGACAGATGCGCTGAGCCACGCACTTGAGTTCGAGACGGCAAAACAGGCATCCAGAATGCACGCGCGGGTGCGTCAAGTGGACGTCGACGAACCAGTAAAAACCATCGAGACCAAACCCCTGACCGACGAATTAATGGAGGCGCTAAGCCGTTTCTTCGATAGTCGCGGCACAACCAGCAACGACACAGCCGGAAGGCAACCAGAGAGGCGGCCCGGAAGAGGACTACCTACCTGCTGGACCTGCGGTAAGAAAGGCCACCTGAGCAATGACTGCGGTGATCGCCGCCGCCGAGGGTATCCGACGGGAAATCAGTCGTCTGAAAACCGCGCAACCCAGGGAAACGAGTATTAGCCAGCCTTGGGGGGCAAAGGTTGGCTTGTGACAGTCGTCAAGCCCCGGCAGTCCAGGTTCGTGTGACGAAGTTACGGAGGGACAATAGCAGCCTGATGGTCGACGGAGTCGTCAACGGAGAGAGCTGGCCCATGCTAATCGACACGGGAGCATCGAGGACCATCGTCAGTCCCACCGTGATCCCGAAGTGGAGAGTGCAACCCACACAAAGGAACCTCCAGCTAATAACCACGACCGGAGAGACCGCACCGGTACATGGCGAAGCATCACTGGAGTTCGTCATTGGTCGACGGGCGATAAAGCATCCAGTGCTTGTGGCTGACGTATCAAATGAAGTTATCATCGGACTGGACTTCCTGGACCAGAACAACATCATCTTGGATCTGAGTACCCAAACTCTGCACTTCGGAGGTGAGGAACTTGCTTTGCACCCTGCGCACGAGTCCATCACCGCACGACGAGTAAGGCTGAGAGAAGACGTCATCGTTCCCGCCAGGACGGAGGTCAGCGCTGCCGTAATTGTCGACGGAACTGCTGAGGGAGTGGCGGCTGTCATCGAGCCAAAATATGAGGACATCCAGACAAAAGGATTGCTAGTTGCCAAGACTCTCATCAACACGACGTCTCGGCCGTACGTCCGCCTGTCCAAACTGAACGACTACGACTTTACGGTTCACCGAGACACCAACCTAGGAGTCTGCGAGCCCGTTACCTGGATTGCCCGCATCACAGATACGACGTACGGACACCTGCAGACGGACAACCGAAGAAGACGCACACTGCCAGAAGAACTACAGAAGCAGTGCCAAGGATCCCAGGACCATTTAGACGAGGAGCAATCACGCCAACTTCAGGACCTGCTACGCGAATTCCAGGATGTCTTCTCCGTGGGGAGCAATGACTTCGGTAGGACAAGCTTGGTCCAGCACAGAATCGACGTTGGGGACAGCGCACCGATTAGGGCCCCATTCCGACGTGTCCCGCTCGCCAAGCAAGCCGAAGTCGACCGGATGGTAGAAGAGATAAAGGAGCAAGGGGTGATCGAGCCATCACATAGTCCTTGGAGTTCTCCGGTCGTGCTAGTGAAGAAGAAGGACGGTTCCACCAGGTTCTGCGTGGATTACAGGCGGGTGAATGACGTCACGAAGAAGGACAGCTACCCTCTACCCCGGATCGACGAAACCCTGGACACCATATCGGGGTCGAGATGGTTCTCCACCTTGGATTTGAAGAGTGGCTACTGGCAGGTGGAGGTCTACCCTAAGGACCGCGGGAAAACTGCGTTCTCTCTGGGCAGCGGGCTCTGGCAGTTCACCGTCATGCCATTCGGCCTGTGCAACGCCCCTGCGACCTTCGAAAGGCTAATGGAGTCCATTCTGAGGGGCCTACACTGGAAGACCTGCCGGGTCTACCTAGACGACGTCATCGTTCTGGGGGGAGGCTTCGAGGAGCACTACAACAAGCTGAAGAAGTTCTTGTTGAAGCTACGGGCTGCCCAGCTGAAGTTGAGCCCCAAGAAGTGTCAGCTCTTCCAGAAGCGGGTCCAGTACCTTGGGCATATCGTCTCCGAGGAAGGGGTGCGCACCGACCCAGAGAAGACCGCAGCTGTGAGGGAGTGGCCAGTTCCGAAGGACAAGTCCCAACTATGAAGCTTCCTGGGACTCTGCACTTATTACCGTCGCTTCGTGAAAGGATTCGCCGACATCGCCAAACCTTTACATCGACTGACTGAGAAGGACCAACTCTTCACGTGGACAGCAGAATGCCACAGTGCCTTCGAACAACTCAAGCAGGCTCTGTGCACCGCGCCTATTTTGGCCTACCCCAGACCTGGAACAATGTTCTTCGTCGATACCGATGCCAGCGACTTTGGCATAGGGGGAATCCTGTCGCAAGTAGTGGACGGCGAGGGGAGAGTAGTGGCCTACTTCAGCAAGGCCTTGTCAAAGCCAGAAAGGAACTACTGCGTCACCAGGAAGGAGCTCCTCGCCATCGTGAAGACCATTGAACATTTCCACAAGTACCTGTACGGGCAAGAATTTCTCATCAGGACCGACCATGCATCCCTGCGGTGGCTCCTGAACTTCAAGCAGCCCGAGGGTCAACTCGCGCGGTGGTTAGAGAGGCTTCAACAGTACAACTTTGAGATTCAGCACAGGAAAGACCAACTGCATTCTAACGCCGACGCCCAGTCACGAAGACAGTGCCCCGAAGACTGCACCTTCTGTGCCCGAAGGGAGGAGAACACCGGGATACAGTGCTGAAGGGCTACCGTGGAACTTCAAGGGAGCTGGAGCCGCGAATCTTTTATGCGGGCACAAGCAGAAGATGATGCCCTGGGACTGATAGCCGAATGGAAGGGGGCCTGTGTCCCCAGACCCGGGTGGAACATTGTGAGTGACTGCAGCCCAAAGTTTAAGTGCTGCTGGTTTTGAGGGATGGCCTCATCTGCCGTACCTGGGAGAGCACCGACGGGAAGACATCACGGGAACAAGTCGTCGTTCCAAAGGCTATGACGGAGGAAGTCGTGAAGGAAGTTCATGGAGGATCATCTGGTGGACACCTAGGGATAAAGAAGACCCTGGAGAAGCTGAGAGAGCGGTTCTACTGGATCGGATGCCGAACTGACGTAGAGAACCACTGCGCGAAGTGCCACGATTGCGCAGCCAGCAAGGGCCCAGGACGAAGACGACGGGGTCCACTGAAGACCTACAACGTGGGCGGCCCCATGGAGAGAGTGGCCATCGATGTTGCTGGGCCATTCCCGTTAAGCGAGGCAGGGAACCGCTACATATTGGTCGTCAGCGACTACTTTACCAAATGGCCGGAGGCGTATGCGCTCCCTAACCAAGAAGCCGCGACGATTGCAGAGACCCTGGTGAAGGAATTCGTCAGCCGGTACGGAGTACCCCTGGAGCTGCACTCCGACCAAGGGAGGAACTTCGAGTCGCAGGTGTTCCAGAACCTATGCCTGCTGCTGGGAATCCGGAAGACAAGGACAACGCCGCTACACCCTCAGTCCGACGGGATGGTAGAGCGATTCAATCGCACCATCGAGAACCATCTCCGAATAGTCGTCAGCGAGCACCAGAAGGATTGGGACAAACATCTTCCACTATTTCTCCTGGCCTACCCCGCCGCCGTGTATGAAGCCACCGGGTGCACACCAGCCCGGGCCAAGTTTGGGAGGGAGCTCCGTCTACCTGTCGATCTTGCCTTCGGCCGACCTGGGAATGATCCGGTCCCGGTAAGCCAGTATTGTCAAGAACTGGTCGACCAACTGGAGGACGTGCACGCGTTCGCGAGGAGGAAACTGCGGATCGAGACCGACCGAATGAAGACCCGATGCGACCAGCAGACGGATGCCGGCGGATTCCACGAGGACGACCTGGTCTGGCTCTTCAACCCATTACGGAAGAAAGGCCTGTCACCCAAACTTCAGAAGTCCTGGGAGGGCCCGTACCGAGTCGTGAAACTGATCAACGATGTCGTCTACAGGATCCAGCGGAGCCCGAGGGCGAAGATGGAGATCGTGCATCGAGATCGCCTGGCAGCCTACGGAGGGACACAGACGGACCAATGATTGATCGGGACGATCAGCCTTTTAGGAAGGGGGTGGTGTTACGGCTGTAAGTTTGTTCCATCGCTCGCCGCATGAGTCACAACTGCCCCAGGGCTGGGCTGCTCGGCCTCAATGTATTGCGTGCGCCTTATGCAACAGGACTACTAGGACAAAGGGATGGTCCAGAATATTCGTGACTGTGCCAGCGATGGAAACCTCGAGAAGCCGTGAACCCTGGATGGTTCTAGAAGCATTTATTGAGTCACCGGCCTGCTATATAAGAGCGACCTGTCAAACAGCAGTTGTTGTGTTTTACGAGCTAGTGTGAGCGATTATCCTGAGCGACAGAAGTTTGGTGACTTGCGATACCCCTAGTGAAGCCGTTTCTCTTGACAGCGAGGAAGTGAGAAGCATACAGGGGACTGCCTGTGTTTTGAGTGAGTGTGATTTCACTGAGTGTCTGAGATATTGTGGTTACGAAATCCAGTGACATTGTTTCCCAGCACGTGAACAGCGAAGCTGCGCGTAGCAAGTTGTCGTAAGTAACTGTAATTTGTGTACAAAAGGAAGAAGTTGCATGTAGTTCTGTCAAGGCCACCAGGCTCATTAGCGGGAGGATTAACTTCTGTGGCTCATTGACAAGTGAAAAGGGGAAGTGTTCTCGACTTGAGGAAACTGGAGTAAGGTTCTAATTCCTTGGAATTACCGATGAGTAGTGTAATTTTCTGGCCGAAATAAAATTAATTATTTCTTTAAAAGGAACATCCTGTGTTGTGCTTTCTACCCACCGTCATCCAGTTAACAAAAGTGCCACTAGGGGTGGCACGTAACAATACAGCACCAATTAAATTAATTAAGTCTACATATTTAAGGTGAAAGTATTTTTTTTATAAATACTAGCATTTTCACTCTTTCGGGACCAAGTTTAGTTCTTTTTCTGTCACATTGGAGTCCTGCTGTGCTAAATAGTATTCCAGAACAAACTGTTGCTGGTGGTATACACAAATATTTCACAGCAATTGTTTTTATTTGAAAATTTTTAATTTGTTTTCCGATAATCAAATGCAGTATAGGAGGATACAAATCGTCTTTGAGATATGCTGTAATTTCTTCCTTGGAATTTAATTGGCAGTGAAATTGACACATCATTATTTTCTTGCGAAAGCCTCCGTGGCTTAGGCGGCAGCACGCCGGCCTCTCACCGCTGGGTCCGTGGTTCAAATCCCGGTCACTCCATGTGAGATCTGTGCTGGACAAAACGGAGGCAGACAGGTTTTTCTCCGGGTACTCCGGTTTTCCCTGTCAAAATTTCATTCCAGCAAGACTCTCCACTATCATTTCATTTCATCTGTCATTCATTTAATCATTGCCCCAGAGGAGTGCGTCAGGCCTCGGCAGCCGGCACAGATCATAACCTCGCCGCTCGATGGGGGCTTCATTCATTCCATTCCTGACCCGTTCGGTGACTGGAAGCAGGCTGTGGATTTTCATTATTTTCTTGCATATTGTTACTGTAAAGGTATAACATTCCTGTCAATTTCTCGGGCTTTGAAGTATACGAGATCTAAAATAAAATAAAATAAAAAGTTTGTGAATGATCGATTTCTACGAGTGCGTCAGTATTACGTGAGTATTCCCACATATACTTCTGGAATAAAAATGCAAGTATGGAGAGTGTTGAGGTATCGGAAGGGTCGAGGACCCATCCCTAATTATAATACAGGGAGATTATTTTGCTGGAGCGGGGCTTGCGGCCGGCTGTCAGGCACGCGCGCCTTCCGTCAGCCAACCGAGCTCTGGTCGCGGACAGCGCGCAGGACAGATAACCAGGGTTATTAAAGTAATTAGGTCATTAAACTTTCATCAACGAGGGTGTGAAGTGTCAGCGCACAGCTAAGAAGGTAGCATAAACAACAGCTTCTTGCATGATTTTAAAGAAGCACTGTTTTTTTTATTTGTTTGGAATCTGGATGACCTCGCGTCACCAGTTAAAGGTGAGAACTTACCTTTTCGCAGAAGATGCTGAAAAAGTTCTCCTTCAGCTGATAGACAGTAACTTTGGACGTTCCATCGTTACATTATGTAGATACTCCTGTTCCCCCTTGCGTGTTTACTGCGATTAATCGAAGCACGGACCTAAGCCCGCTTTATGTTTACTTGTATGGTAATTTAAAATAAAAAGTGTACAGATCAATTACCCGTACTCTAGTGGAGCTGGAGAACAATATACGGCAGCAGATATCCCTCACAACAGAAGGGAATTACAACGATTAAACGCTAATTTATTTCTGTAAGCTGAAGGAGAACTTGTTCAGCATCTTCTGTGGAAAGGTAAGTTCCTTAATTATGATTTGCTGGTGAATTTACCATTAATTACTGTACTTTGTTACGGTTTCCACCTGCGCGCTATCCGCGGCCCGAGCACGGTTGGCTGGCGGAAGGCGCGCGCTCCCGGCAGCCGATCGCCGGCCCCGCTCCAGCAAAAGAATCACCCTGTACAATCAAATGGGGCCCTGCATGAATAAGCGTGGCGTGTATCTAAAGGTGTTCAATGGATGGTACCAGAAAGCAAACAAAACAGAAGGTACAATAATACCTCTATCGACTTTGAATACAATCACAATTCACATTAACACACGTTGATGATAATGATTGTTGTCTTAATGGGGAGGAACAGCGAGGTCATCGATAACATACTTTATACAGCTTTTGGAAACTGTCAGCAAAGGCCTCTTTAGGAATCGATCACAGAACCACTGCCACAAGTTCTTGGATTGTCGTCACAGACACAAAATACCTTTCATGACACCCTGTGCCAGCAAGTGTCACACTCGATCGATCATATCTATTTGATGTAGGACGATCTGAACGTGGTTCGTCCTCAGTCGTTTCCTTTCCATCGCGAAAGCGTTTGAACCAGTCAAACCATATTTTCTGCTCACGGCTTCTGTCCCATTAACACCAACATTTTATTGGTTTCCAAAACCTGATATTCACTTGCTGTTCCATTGTACTGTTATTGTTGAAGTCTAAGATAGCCTCTCTGTATCAATTAGAATAAGATTAAGATAATACATAATTAATAACCATTATTAGTAAAAGGAAGAAGTAAGATTGTAGTTTTACCTGACCGTGAATCTTGTGATTATGAGCCACAGGACATGACATTTCACTTCGAAAACCATTATTAGTGTTACTTACTTTTATATTCATGCTGCGATTTATTAATCTTACTTAGGAAGCAAAGAGGATATAAAAAGTAGGTTGGCTCAGGCAACGAAAGCATTTCTACAAAAAAAAGGAATCTGTTGACATCAAATATAGATTTAGGTTTTAGGAAGTCATTTTTGAAAGCCTTTGTCTGGAGCGTGGCACTCTATGGACGTGAAACTTGGTCTGTTGGAGGGGCAGAAAATAGGAGAATTGAAGCGATTGAAATGTTGCGTTACAGGAGAATGTTGAAGATCAGATGGATAGATAGGGTTACAAACGATGAGGTATTAAGGCGAGTGGGAGATGAGAGATGTTTCTGGCGACTCCTAAGAAGAGAAGAGATAGGTTGGTAGGAAACATACGCTAATAAGATACCCAGGAATAACAGGCTTAGTTATAGAAGGAAGGGTCGAGGACAAGAACTGTAGGGTAGACCAAGGTTAGAATATGTAAAACAGATTGCTTCGGATGTAGGGTGTGATAGCTACAGTATACAGAAATGAAACGATAGTTCAGGACAGGGAGGCATGGAATGCTGCATCAAACCAGTCAAAAGACTGAAGACTCAAACAACAACAATAACAACAACACCAACTGAGAAGAGGCTATTAGGGAATCACTGTAACTAATCACTGTATCATGCGATGGTTGTCATAGACAATACTCTCGCCCCAATCTCTGGCCATCGGACATTTGGAACAGAGGGTATTCAATTTTACTGGTACATTATTTTTCACACTGATCACGTTGATGATGACCGCAATGTGGTCGATACTAGTCCAATTAACATCTTCTAGTAATTGATTCTGTTGGCTTTAGGTGGATTACTTTTAATGACATTGGTATTTAATTGATAAACCTGTGTTATTGTGGTGTTTGTATTAGTGTGTGTATTTGTAATTGAAGTGAGGATTGGGATTGCAGCGACCGTAACCGTGGCCTTTCTGCTTTCCTGAAAAAAAAAATGCGATTTTTCAAACAAAACGCCCTTTATTGGGCTCCAATTTCCCCTAATCCATTATAGATGGTGATCTGAATCTTTTACACGCGTTATAAGGAGCTCCTCAAATTATACTTGAACCATCAGACCAAAGATTCTGACATTTCTACAGCACTTCAATAACACTGTCTTACATACACCGAACCTCTAAAAGAGGTTTACTTCTTTTTCTGTCACATAGGAGTCCTGCTGGGTGTCCGGACATAATTTACTGCCCCCGTAAAATGAATTATTTGGGATGAAAATGGGAATATTTTTCGAAGCCCATGATAAAAATTAACCAAGCAATATTGAGGCTGGATGTTGGCAGAAACCAGTCGAGAGGCGACGTTGAGCAGGAGGGAAATTTCGTCACGTGATTGTATTGCGCAATGGAAGTTTCCAGAAGCTTAGAATCGACCTAGCAACAGCGAATAATCCCAAGAATAGTTTAAACATTGTTATAAATTATCCGATTGGATATGAGCTTACATCCATTAAGAAGAAGTTTTGGAGAAGACGGGAGTTCCAGCAACTAAATTTTTATGGATATTTAACACATTTAAGCCCCTTGAGAGTGAATTTATATAATGATAAAGAGAAGAATATGATAATGAAATATTGGAAATATTTTATAAGTCAATAGCAGGTCGCTATTGGAAGGAATAAGCGATTTGCTAGAGCCCGCGCGAATTTGAGAGGGAACGCAAAAAGGCGGCCAGAATCGATAGACTTGGAGGGGAGACGCCAAGCATCGAAGCTCTTTATTATCTGAATGTTAGAGAGGTCAGACGTGTGTTACCGGAAGAGAGAGGAGTTCCGAGTGTTTCACCGAGCTTGTAGAAAGTTGACTCGTGGAGACAAGGTATAAGCGAGGCGAGAGTTAGGAGATTACCGCGCCTTGAAACTAAGTGAAGTTGCGATGAACTTATATGCCGCAATTACTTCGGTCTGATCCACTTCAGAGACATTATTTCGACTACAGATTGTAGCTTACTATCGTATTTAGTATATTACGAACTTTGAGAAAATTGAGAAGAGTATTTCAGAAGATATAAACGTTTTTGTGAAGCGTGAGAAAAGTGTTTGTTTCCAGCGCGATAAGACACTTTTGTTCGAGCGACTACAGCGCCTGCACCAGACACAAGTGAGTAAGAGTGAATGTTAACATTGCTTTTGTGGATCTGTATAACAAAACCAATAGGATGAAGATGTATTCTATGTTGAAGAACATTAAGTCTGCTAATATGAGTTTAATTATGGACTAAATTAGTATCTGCGCCAGGGATATAAGCAGATAGAAGCGATATAGTCAGCGATGGAGCTTCGTTAAAGGAGTTTGTTCATGAATGTCTACTTGATGAGCGAACATGACACTTGATGTACAACTGTATTCTAGTGCATTATTGTCAGACATGAGCTCGACATTAACACCAGCGACTACAGAACTATGTTCATACTCCATCTACATGAATGTTCGTTATGCGAGTGAGGTCTACGACTTTCTTTTCGAATGTCTTTCGAAATGGGAAGCAGAACTTTTGACACTGCTCGTTGTTTTGATGAAACTGTGCTGTGACGGAGTAAGAAGAGACATGAAGATTATCAAGAGGTCCAGGGTAAACCCGGTCACAATGAAGATGATGATTGGAGGCCCGCAGTTCAATCCCGGTCAGAGCTTGCTGTTTTCCAGTAGGGGAATTCGTTCCTTTCCTGAGGTCACGAGTTCTTGGAGACGAGCTAGGATCCATCCCGGATCTTTGGAAGATGTAACATCTGAGTATTTTGTAATAATGTATCTTGAGCTTCTAGACTTCCAGACCAGGTAGCAGTGTTCACTAACCTTGTAGTTAGAGCTTTGTAGTGACATTTTTGAGCAAATCCTTTATCCATATGTCGACACAATATTTATGTACTCCATGCATAGTCATTTTATTCTTCGAGATTATTTGTAGTGATCGTCTTTCGACGCTTTTAGCTTTGTCTGTTTGAAATCCAGTTTCTGAACTGAGATTTTTCTTGTTGGAGGAACAAGCATTTTGTCATTTCCTTTAAGGAATGGTAATTTATTTTCGACGTTAATGAATTCATTTTGAATTCAGGTGATAGACATTTTCGTCTATGTTACCGATTAAATTATTTTTTATTAGTTTAATTTGGGCATTTTATCCGTCGAGAAGAAACATCAAGAGAGAATATATGGGTAGTGATATATTGTAAAATATCATGGCATCATTTGGAAAAGAAACATTTAACGTGGAAACGATTATTATCGTCAGAACTCATAGACATTCGTTCAGAATGGAGATAATACGAATATGACTAATTGTATGTTTTATTGAAGAAAACCATGAACTTTCAGTCATTTAAAATAATTTGAAATTAGAATCTTCTTGGAAGATTTATTATTATCCGACGTTAGGGAAGTTATTGTTTGATATCCTCGTCGTGATCGATTCTTGATGGACACACATATATAATTTTTTGATTAAGTGTTTACGAGGAGTAATACAATGTCACGTTGTAGTCATCATATTCCTTCATAGGTAAAAGTTGAACCCAGAAGTGTGAAGTTAAGATTCAGTATTTTTATTAAATGTATACACAACAGTTTAAATTTATCTGAGTAACGTTTTAAAAGTAATAATGAGGAGGTCTGTATCGATTAGTCCAAAGGTCGTTGACATGTATATATTAATGGTTTAACAATTGATGTTATTGTTCATTAGACCAGCGATTGGTGTGACAACGCTGCGGAATTATGCCCTTTTTAAGGAATGCCAGTTTGAAAGAAGTGAAGGTGATAATGATAACCCTTTGAAAGTGGTTATATATGTATGTAATCCTGTGTGTAGTTGGCATACGAGGTTTTTGCGAAGGTGTTTCCGCATTTTATATTACAGTCATTGCGTGGGCATGACTAGGTTTGGCAAGGCATGAAGGTGTGAGTTGACAGTACTCCTTATTTTATACACGGCTTTGGATTAGAGAAGACAGGAGGGTCACGATTGAAATTGAAACATGGAAATGGATATTGGCATCTGTTATGTTGTACTCTTATTAAGATTATTAAACCCAAGTATGTAAAGACATATGTTTCACCTTGAGTGGTCGAACGTATTTAATCTATTATGACACCAGATCAGAAAGGAGAGAATGGTGGTAGTATTTCTGAAGCTGTAGAAGCTTACGAGGATCCCAGTTAATTGTATTTGACATAACTGTGAGATCGGAGCTCAGGCTCATGTGTATGTAGACACTACTTATTTTAAAGGATTATAGCTTATGCTATTAGTGTCATTGTAAATTCATTCGGTATTAACTTTCTTTGTTTGCCAATCGAGTGTATGCTTTGTTAAGTATAGAAAGTTTATTGATTGTTTAGCGTAGTGGTTAGCGTATGAATGTTGATGTGACTGGATGTGGTTTGTTTCTTGTTCAGTGTGAATGAAATGAACTCCATTGGGACGTCACAATGCGAGAGTATGAAAGGAATAGTGTATAAAAGGTTTGTTTCATTAGCGTGTAGGATGTGTGTATGGTTCGCGTATTTGTCTGACGTGAATCTGTTCCATTTTTAACATAGCTTGTGATTCGATGGAGAGGTGTATTTGTGGGCAAGGATGGAATAGCGAGGGTTTGTTTAAAACTCGTTTTCATCCAAGGCCAGTGATCGGCCGCGCACAAATGTGGAGAGTTGTTGCGGACCGACAAGCAAGCAGCTTTTAAACCAGCCAGCTCTGCGAATGTAACGGAGTTTGTTATGTCATCAGACACGTGGCGAAGGTCGCGTGCTCCTAGCGCCCAGATGTTCTTTGTGAAGCGCGCCAGAGGAATGTAAAATACACAGGAGTTTCTAATTGATGTATAGCTTGTTGTATTGACACAAGCTACCCCAAAATTTGTCACAGCGTTCATGGAATGCAGTATTATCAGTGGCGTAAATGTGAAGAAGAAAGAAAGGGAGTGTTTTTTAATTTACTCTATGAATGTTTAGATTTAGTTTTCATCGTTGTTATTAAATTGTTTAGTTTATTAGAAGCCGCGTCGTTTTGATTTATTTTAGATATAAGGAGATGCAACTGTGAAACCCATTATAGGTCCAGAGGCTGACCACGAGATCCCCGAGAACGAAAGGTAGGTGTTCTACTTCGAGCTAAGTGCATTTTTGTGTAATTCACAGTTGTGTCGTAATTTCCGCCACGTATATTCATGAGGGTCTAGTTGGGGTGGATCCTTGACTAGTATTTGCGCCGGAGCTGTCAGGGTCTACGAATCCTGCCTTGCTTCGGATATCCAGCAGACCGCCTCTAGAATATACGGGGACAGTACCACGGACAAAACGTACCACTTGATTTTCGAGGACATAACGTACCACCTAAGTCGTTATCTACCTAAGAACGGTTTTCCCGTAATCCCCAAATATTTACGCTAGGACATAACGTACTACTTGATGTCAGACAGGCATTCCAGTTACAGGTTCATTACCACAAAAACATCAGTGGCGACCACACTGTGCGGCTTTAAACATATTGGTATTGTAACATGGTGTTGTGTACAACGAATAAGGGCGGTCTATGTGCGCACTTCGACGGATGAATTACGAATTGTACATTGAAAGTTCAAAGAGAAAGAAGAAATATGTCAAGTATGATGAACGGCTTGACAGAATAATGAAGCGGTATGAAGAGAATGGAAACTTGAAATCTTGCTTGAGAGCTCTCTCATATTCGCAGAACTTGGAATGAAACTTCACATAGCGAACTTGCTATTCACTTAGAATGAAACATCCGATGACGAACTTGCTATTCTCTATGATATAAAACCCACAAAAACAATTTAAAATAAAAAATAAAAATAAAAGCAAAGAAAACGAAAAATGACCAGAGCTTAACTACAGCTGATTTCAAACACGCCAAAATGTTCATAAATATTTTTCCAGTCCAAAGCCTGTATAAAGTGTGATGGGAATCCAAAAACTTATCATATTTTATATTAGTTTATGTTATGTTATTGCCCACGTATTTATTACCAGGATTAATTGAGCAATACCGAGCAAGTGACCGTGCGGTTAGGGTTTCATGCACCCTAAATACTTCCCACTCTTTCAAATGGTACGTTATGTCCTCTCCTAAATATTTTGAGGTCATTGGCTGACTCTTCGCAGGTAATCAGCCGGCCAAGTGGTACGTTATGTCCGGTGGTACGTTATGTCCGTGGTACGTTATGTCCTATAATCGTCCTGCTGTGCTAAATCTTAAACAATATAAATATAATCATCTCAAATTTATTCTTCAATCTTTAGCCTCTCCTAAAACAATTTAAGAGTCCAATCCGACACATGTACTATATATTGTTACGTGCCACCCCTAGTGGCACTTTTGTTAACTGGATTACGGTGGGTAGGAAGCACAACACCAATTACTGCCTAAAGAAATAATTAACTTTATTGCGGCCAGAAAATTACACTACTCATCAGCAAATACAGCAATAGGAACCTTACTCCAGTTTCCTCAAGTCTCTTGCTTGTGGAGAGCTCTTGCCCTTTCACTTGTCAACAAACCACAGAAGTTAATCCTCCCGCTAATGAGCCTAGTGGCCTTGACAGTACTACATGCAACTTCTTCCTAAAGTACGCCGACTACAGTTACTTACGAGCACTTGCTGCACGCTGTTCACAAGCTGGGAGAAACAATGTCACTGGATTTCGTAACCACAATATCTCCGACACTCAGTGAAAGCACACTCACTCAAAACACAGGCAGACCCCTGTATGTTTCTCACTTCCCCGCTCCAATAGGGGTTTCGCAAGTCACCACAATTCTGTCGCTCACACTAGCTCGTAAAACACAACAACAACCACTACTTGAGTGGTCGCACTTATATAGCAGGCCGGTGACTCAATAAATGCTTCTAGATCCATCCAGGGTTCACGGCTTCTCGAGGTTTCCATCGCTGGTCCAGTCACGAATATTCTGGACTATCCCCTTGTCCTAGTAGCCCTGTTGCATAAGGCGCACGCAATACAGGAGGCAGGGCACAGCCCAGCCCTGGGGCAGTTGTGACTCATGCGGCGAGCGATGACACAAACTCACAGCCGTAACACCACCCCCTTCCTAAAAAGGCTGATCGTCCCGATCAATCATTGGTCCGTCTGTGTCCCTCCGTAGGCTGCCAGGCGATCTCGATGCACGATCTTCATCTTCACCCTCGGGCTCCGCTGGATCCTGTAGACGACATCGTTGAGCCGTTTCACTTCTCGGTACGGGCCCTCCCAGGACTTCTGAAGTTTGGGTGACAGGCCTTTCTTCCGTAATGGGTTGAAGAGCCAGACCAGGTCGTCCTCGTGGAATCCGCCGGCATCCGTCTGCTGGTCGTATCGGGTCTTCATTCGGTCGGTCTCGATCCGCAGTTTCCTCCTCGCGAACGCGTGCACGTCCTCCAGTTGGTCGACCAGTTCTTGACAATACTGGCTTACCGGGATCGGATCATTCCCAGGTCGGCCGAAGGCAAGATCGACAGGTAGGCGGAGCGCCCTCCCAAACATGGCCCGGGCTGGTGTGCACCCGGTGGCTTCATGCACGGTGGCGCGGTAGGCCAGGAGAAATAGTGGAAGATGTTTGTCCCAATCCCTCTGGTGCTCGCTGACGACTATTCGGAGATGGTTCTCGATAGTGCGATTGAATCGCTCTACCATCCCGTCGGAGTGAGGGTGTAGCGGCGTTGTCCTTGTCTTCCGGATTCCCAGCAGCTGGCATAGGTTCTGGAACACCTGCGACTCGAAGTTCCTCCCTTGGTCGGAGTGCAGCTCCAGGGGTACTCCGTACCGGCTGACGAATTCCTTCACCAGGGTCTCTGCAATCGTCGCGCCTTCTTGGTTAGGGAGCGCATACGCCTCCGGCCATTTGGTAAAGTAGTCGCTGACGACTAATATGTAGCGGTTCCCTGCCTCGCTTAACGGGAATGGCCCAGCAACATCGATGGCCACTCTCTCCATGGGGCCGCCCACGTTGTAGGTCTTCAGTGGACCCCGTCGTCTTCGTCCTGGGCCCTTGCTGGCTGCGCAATCGTGGCACCTCGCGCAGTGGTTCTCCACGTCTGTTCGGCATCCGATCCAGTAGAACCGCTCTCTCAGCTTCTCCAGGGTCTTCTTTATCCCTAGGTGTCCACCAGATGATCCTCCATGAACTTCCTCCAGGACTTCCTCCGTCATAGCCTTTGGAATGACGACTTGTTCCCGAGATGTCTTCCCGTCGGTGCTCTCCCAGGTACGGCAGATGAGGCCATCCCTTACAATCAGCGAGTCCCACTGCGCCCAGTAGGACTTAAACTTTGGGCTGCAGTCACTCACAATGTTCCACCCGGTAGTCCTTCGGCACTGTATCCCGGTGTTCTCCTCCCTCCTAGTACAGAAGGTGCAGTCTTCGGGGCACGGTCTTCGTGACAGGGCGTCGGCGTTAGAATGCAGTTGGCCTTTCCTGTGCTGAATCTCAAAGTTGTACTGTTGAAGCCTCTCTAACCACCGCGCGAGTTGACCCTCGGGCTGCTTGAAGTTCAGGAGCCACCGCAGGGATGCATGGTCGGTCCTGATGAGAAATTCTTGCCCATACAGGTACTTGTGGAAGTGTTCAATGGTCTTCACGATGGCGAGCAGCTCCTTCCTGATGACGCAGTAGTTCCTTTCTGGCTTTGACAAGGCCTTGTTGAAGTAGGCCACTACTCTTTCCTCGCCGTCCACTACTTGCGACAGGATTCCCCCTATGCCAAAGTCGCTGGCATCTGTATCGACGATGAACCTTGTTCCAGGTCTGGGGTAGGCCAAAATAGGCGCGGTGCACAGAGCCTGCTTGAGTTGTTCGAAGGCACTGTGGCATTCTGCTGTCCACGTGAAGAGTTGGTCCTTCTCAGTCAGTCGATGTAAAGGTTTGGCGATGTCGGCGAATCCTCTCACGAAGCGACGGTAATAAGTGCAGAGTCCCAGGAAGCTTCGTAGTTGGGACTTGTCCTTCGGAACTGGCCACTCCCTCACTGCTGCAGTCTTCTCTGGGTCGGTGCGCACCCCTTCCTCGGAGACGATATGCCCAAGGTACTGGACCCGCTTCTGGAAGAGCTGACACTTCTTGGGGCTCAACTTCAGCTGGGCAGCCCGTAGCTTCATCAAGATCTCCTTCAGGTTGCTGTAGTGCTCCTCGAAGCCTCTCCCCAGAACGATGACGTCGTCTAGGTAGACCCGGCAGGTCTTCCAGTGTAGGCCCCTCAGAATGGACTCCATTAGCCTTTCGAAGGTCGCAGGGGCGTTGCACAGGCCGAATGGCATGACGGTGAACTGCCAGAGCCCGCTGCCCAGAGAGAACGCAGTTTTCCCGCGGTCCTTAGGGTAGACCTCCACCTGCCAGTAGCCACTCTTCAAATCCAAGGTGGAGAACCATCTCGACCCCGATATGGTGTCCAGGGTATCGTCGGTCCCGGGATAGATGGTAGCTGTCCTTCTTCGTGACGTCATTCACCCGCCTGTAATCCACGCAGAACCTGGTGGAACCGTCCTTCTTCTTCACTAGCACGACTGGAGAACTCCAAGGACTATGTGATGGCTCGATCACCCCTTGCTCCTTCATCTCTTCTACCATCCGGTCGACTTCGGCTTGCTTGGCGAGCGGGACTCGTCGGAATGGGGCCCTAATCGGTGCGCTGTCCCCAACGTCGATTCTGTGCTGGACCAAGCTTGTCCTGCCGAAGTCTTTGCTCCCCACGGAGAAGACATACTGGAATTCGCGTAGAAGGTCCTGAAGTTGGCGTGATTGTTCCTCGTCTAAATGGTCCTGGGATCCTTGGTACAGCTTCTGTAGTTCTTCTGGCAGTGTGCGTCTTCTTCGGTTGTCCGTCTGCAGGTGTCCGTCCGTCGTGTCGGTGATGCGGGCAATCCAGGTAACGGGCTCGCACACTCCTAGTTTGGTGTCCCGGTGAACCGTAATGTCGTAGTCGTTCAAGTTGGACAGGCGGACGTACGGCCGAGACGTCGTGTTGATGAGAGTCTTGGCAACTAGCAATCCATTTGTCTGGATGTCCTCATATTTTGGCTCGATGACAGCCGCCACTCCCTCAGCAGTTCCGTCGACAATTACGGCAGCACTGACCTCCGTCCTGGCGGGAACGATGACGTCTTCTCTCAGCCTTACTCGTCGTGCGGTGATGGACTCGTGCGCCGGTTGCAAAGCAAGTTCCTCATCTCCGAAGTGCAGAGTGTTGGTACTCAGATCCAAGATGATGTTGTTCTGGTCCAGGAAGTCCAGTCCGATGATCACTTCATTTGATACGTCAGCCACAAGCACTGGATGCTTTATCGCCCGTCGACCAATGACGAACTCCAGTGATGCTTCGCCATGTACCGGTGCGGTCTCTCCGGTCGCGGTTATTAGCTGGAGGTTCCTTTGTTTGGGTTCCACTCTCCACTTCGGGATCACGGTGGGACTGACGATGGTCCTCGATGCTCCCGTGTCGATTAGCATGGGCCAGCTCTCTCCGTTGACGACTCCGTCGACCATCATGCTGCTATTGTCCCTCCGTAACTTCGTCACACGAACCTGGACTGCCGGGGCTTGACGACTGTCACAAGCCAACCTTTGCCTCCCAAGGCTGGCTAATACTCGTTTCCCTGGGTCGCGCGGTTTTCAGACGACTGATTTCCCGTCGGATACCCTCGGCGGCGGCGATCACCGCAGTCCTTGCTCAGGTGGCCTTTCTTACCGCAGGTCCAGCAGGTCGGTTTGTGATGGCCCCAATTAGTGACCAGAATGAAATAATTTTATATTTTATTATTATTATTATTATTATTATTATCAATTTTTTTTAAGTTTACATTTTACCTTTTATTAGTTATTATGTTAACTAATATATTTATATATATTATTATGCGGTAATGTAGTATATTATGGCAATTGAAAGGACTTGGAGCGATACACATTATATTTGAAATAAGTTAAGACGCTTGACTGAATATTATTTCTGAAGAAAATTCGAACAAGTGAAGAAGAGGGTTGTTCACAGAAGGGCGGTTTATTCACGGCTTCTTGGAAATGACATAAATAGACACTTATGTCTGTCACATCAAATATTCTACCAGTATACAAATCATACTAAGAAGAGATTCTATGAAGACTTTCCACTAACAATGCTGGGCCGATGAATGAGTCCTTTGCAACTTGATACAAAAGGTGGGCTGGACCTCCCGAGAATTGCTACAAAGAAGTATTGTCATTGTTGATATGTGAAAGGCGGGCTTATATCGCCTAGCGACTTCTGAAGAGGGGACAGACTCGTGCCATACCTGGGAACGTTATATATATGACGGCCGCCCAAATGGATTATGATTATTGAATTGCTGGAGGAGAGGGAAGGATGCGGAGTGGAGCAGAGGAACTTGTAGCGAGATGGAGTCTATAACGCAGTTCTAAACTAGACAGTTGACTATTAAGTATGTGAATTCGATAAGACATTCTGTCTCATCAAACTGTGACATGGTTGTGTACGAGGCTATTGTCACAGGGATGATTTTTGGAATTTATTCCGTCATCCACATATAAATTAATTACTTCGAGGAACATCAGGAACTCTCTACGCAACAATCCAACTACAAAGATCTTCAATGCGGTGAGCGATGTAAACAGTTATACTCCAGTCAAATCAGAAGGCTCTCATCCATATAAAATTCAATCTATATTTTATTCAATTAACTCAGTATACTCCAATTTCCAATCAAGACTCATAATACAAGTAAATTCAGTAGATTCTTTCATTTAAATTTATTATTATTATTATCTTTAGTATTTTATTATTTTTGCACTTGTTGTTTTTATATATTAAATTCATTTTAAATTCAAATGTTTGACTGGTTTCCTTTAGTAGCTAGAAATTACTATAAGGCATCACCATACTCCTGAACTAATTATCGTAAGGTTAAATTACGTAAGTTTCACTACGGCTGGAGATAGGAATTTCGATGCTCGGCCTCTGTTTAACCGAGGTTTTAATATATTATTTTGATCATGATATATAAATGATCTGGCGCCCTGGCAATACATATGATACTACACATTATGTATTTTTTAATGAAGCTGACAACAATACAAATACACAATTAAATGTTTCATTTTGATCACCCAAAAGTGGGCGACTATTTAAATAATCAGTTTCTTATTAACATTTTTCTTATTAAGTTCTTTAAACCATTACAAATAACGCCCAACCAGTGAGGCAAGTTTAAGTCCCCTAAACCATTACAAATGGCGCCCAACGTGGGGCACGAAAACCTAACGATATTTATGGAAGGAGTGAGTGTAAATTCAGTGCAAATTGTCAGTGATTTTTGGGGAAAGTGAAGTGAATTAGTGTATTATTAGTGATTGATTTTGGGGGAAAGTGAGGTGAATTTTGGAACGGTAAACTTTATACGGTGTACTTCGAGATGGCGGATGAGGAACAAAGGAAATTGAGGAGTAGGGGTAAAGGCGAGAAAGCTAATTATACGAAAGTTGATAGTGGTACTGAGGCTGAGAGCGTAGAGGATTATACAAAGATGTCGGAGGTAAAACTTGAGAGTAATCCTGAGAATAATCCCGAGGTTAACCCTGAGACGAATATAGAGGTACATCCTGAAATAAATCCTGAGACTTGTGGAGGGAAGGAGAAACAAAAGCCTCTGGATATTTCGGAAAATAAATTTGATAAGATCATAGGAATGTTTCTGGAGATAAGTAAGCAAAATCAGGAGAGGAATAGGGAGATGAGAGAGGAAATAAGTAAGCGAAATCAGGAGATAATCAAGGCAATATACAAGAAGATAGAAGATAGCAATAAGGAACATCAGGAGTGGATGGAGAACTCAATTAGAGAACGTCAGAAGCGGATGAGGGAGAGAAGAGGTGAGAGTAGCTTAGATGAGGAAGAACAGTTAGCGAAGATAGTAGGAGAAAACATAGTAGAGTTGGTAGAGACGGTAGAGGATTGTGAAGTAGATATGCAGTATTTAGAGACGAGTGTAGGTGAAAGAATGACAGGCATAGGTGAAAATAGCTTAGTTGAGGAAGAGCAGTTAGCGAAGATAGTAGGAGAAAGCATAGTAGAGTTGGTAGAGACGGTAGAGGATTGTGAAGTAGATGTGCAGTATTTAGAGACGAGTATAGGTGAAAGTATGCCAGACATAGGTGAAAGTAGCTTAAATGGGGAAGAGCAGTTAGCAAAAATAGTAGGAGAAAGCATAGTAGAGTTGGTAGAGACGGTAGAGGATTGTGAAGTAGATGTGCAGTATTTAGAGACGAGTGTAGGTGAAAGTATGACAGACATAGGTGAAAGTAGCTTAGGTGAGGAACAGCAGTCAGCTGAGGTAGCGGAGATGATAGGTGAAAGCTGGATACCTGTAGAAGAGATTATAGAACGTAGTAAGAAGGAGGAGAAAAAGAAGATATTAAGATATGGATTAATAGAAAAAGAGAATAATTTGAAAGAAAGAGCGGAAGTATGTAAAACAAATAAAGTACTAAGCGCTCAAGAAATAGAAATGCAGAAAATCATATATGAAGAGATTAGGCAGACCAGGGAAGAATTCAAAGCCTGTATAGAGGAAGTTAATATGAAATTAACAGAGATAAAGAAGCGTGCGTTAAGTCATAGTCAGAAAGACATAATTATTGAACAAGAAAAGCAGAAGACTGAGATAAGGAATCTCAAGAATAGGAAGAAAAAGCACAAGCAAAGCACGATGTTACAGGAAATGGTGGGGAGAGATAGTGGAGAAATGAAGGGAAGGTATGCAGGAAGAACTTTTAGAAGTAAAATGAAAGAGAAAAGGATTAAGGTGATAGAGGAAAGGGAAAATGGGATGAAAGGGAGAGAGAAAGATTATCAGGTGCAGTGGCGTGCCATAGAAGGGAGAATAGGGGAAGTGATAGGCGGAGATGCGAAACACAGTGTTACTATTAATAAATATAATACGGAGGAGGAAGAAACTGTTGTTATGATGTAAGAGGAAAGTGTAACTATAAATAAATATAGAAGCGAAGAAGAAGGTGATAAGAACTTAAACATGCCAGATAGAGTAGTTATGTGAGTCGGTATTACTATTTTGAGCGAACCGTATGACCTAAATATCCGTAATGATGAATTTATGGAGGTATCTAAAGAACCTACCGTTATTAATTTTAACTCAGTCTTAAAATTACAAGTGTTAGGGGCGTGTATCGATACACTTTTTGATAGTGGCTGTCAGGTTTTCTGCATCAGTGCAGCACTTTATAATAATAGGAAGGAACATGGTATAAAAATATAGGAAATTCCAATTTGAACTACTATTGTGTTAACTGCGGTGGGCAAGAAATCTCACATAATTTCTAAACAAGTGGAACTCATGTTTGTTTAGTGATTCCAAATCTTGTATACTCATTAATTAGGGGTTCTTAGTGGATGTCGCAACATTCTGCACAGCCAAGTTATAAGGAGGGTAGTGTTAAAATTCAGATGAATGGGTGGAGATATGATCATGTCATTTAATAATTGAAGTAAGTTATATGGTGGTTCTAAGAATAGATGTACGCTTGAGGAGGTATTAATGACTAAAGGAGTCGATATTTGTGGTGAGTGGTGAGATTGTTGGGGTATCTCTTGAGAGGGAACCTTGTTTTTTTACATTTTTAGGCAGTATGATGACGAAGGATTATCTAGAGGATTCCTTGCGTGAGGCTGCATTACAGAGTGCGTTAGAGTGTGATCGTGTGGATCGATTGTTGATCGTGTGGATCGAGTGTTAAAGGTGTTGTAAGAGAATTAGTATATATTTGAGAACCGTATTGGATTAGCTAATTGCTACGAACATTCATTATATGTACATGATCATAGTATTTTTGTAGGTCATCGCTAACCCGTATCTTACAAATTTCAGGAAGCTGTGAGTAGGCAGATTGAGAGCATGTTGCAAGATAAAATTATAGAACCCTATAATAATTAGCCCATATATTAATTCGTTAAGGGTAGTTCCCAAATCAGAAAGGAAAGTAAAGCTATATTGTGATGCCCGTAATTTAAGTAGGCAGATTGAAAGCATGTTGCAAGATACAATTATAGAACCCTATATTAGCCCATATATATATTAATTCGTTAAGGGTTGTTCCCAAGTCAGAAAGGAAAATAAAGCTATATTTTGATGCCCGTAATTTAATTAGGCAGATTTTGTGAACAGTTAATATTTCAGTAGCTAGGATAGTAATGCAAGGATTTAAAGGAAAGTCATTTTTTGTAATGGAGAAATTAAATTTTATCGGTCATACGGATTTAGCGAAAGAATGGTAATCTGAAGTATAAAGAAGTGCAATTTTGAGAAATAAAGTAAGTGAATACGGATTCCGCGATAAAGAGGTGTAATCCTGAATAGAAAGAAGTATAGTTTTGAGAAATAATGTGAATAACTACGGTTAAAAAGGTGAGTAACTACGGTTAAAAAGGTGAGTAAATACGGTTAAGAAGGTGAGTAATCAGAAAATGCAGGAAAACGATTACACGGCACGTACAATGTGAGATCCTTAAGGAAATATGTATCATGAGTAATAAGAAGTGAAACTGATGGTAAGTAAGGAAAGTCGCTTAATATTAAGTGAATGATTGTGGTCTGAGCGAGAGGGTAATGGCGAGGGTTTGCATCAACCTATGATATTGTGTGTCTTGGAGAGCACAGATGAAATATAAAGAATAATTTGTCGGCTATAGGCTGGTGTATTTGAGTAGGATATAAATATACATATGTGGGGTAAATTAGCACACTACATTTGCACTGAACGATGTTGCCTTAGGTAATATAAGCTAATAAAGTTTCATTTTTTCTATAATATGCCTGTGTTGCTAGATACATATAATTCCTGAGAGACTGGAGTAGATCTGGTGATTCGCATCACATACCAAGTGTTGTGAAGTGATAAAGTGAATTAATCAGTTGGCAGTCCCAATAAACTAGCCATAGTGTATTCAGTTCGACACCAGGCTGAAAATTGAATTCTACGTCCTCAAGATATAAAGCAAAGGTGTATGCCACCCAAATATACATAAGTGCAACGATGACTTATGTCCAAAAAAGAATATAAAAGTGAAGGGTATTTTGATGTACATTGTTTACAGGTCGCTTTAATTATGTAAAGAAGAAAGAAAAAGACATTATGAACAGTGAAAGACTTAAATGATGAAATTTAAAATATATATATATATATATATATATATATATATATATATATATATATATATATATATATTAAACTTGAAGGGTATATTTTTTGTATGTTGGTAATTGCTTTGAAGAGTATAATATTGTCGACGTGGGTAATTTCTTTTTAGGGTATAATATTTCATATTTGTACAAGTGTTGAAGAGAAGTATGGTGATATGATTGTTGACATATACCATAATTCTCTGGGGCGAATATGTGATGGTCCCAATTAGTGACCAGAATGAAATAATGTTATATTTTATTATTATTATTATTATTATTATTATTATCAATATTTTTTAAGTTTACATTTTACCTTTTATTAGTTATTATGTTAACTAATATATTTATATATATTATTATGCGGTAATGTAGTATATTATGGCAATTGAAAGGACTTGGAGCGATACACATTATATTTGAAATAAGTTAAGACGCTTGACTGAATATTATTTCTGAAGAAAATTCGAACAAGAGAAGAAGAGGGTTGTTCACAGAAGGGCGGTTTATTCACGGCTTCTTGGAAATGACATAAATAGACACTTATGTCTGTCACATCAAATATTCTACCAGTATACAAATCATACTAAGAAGAGATTCTATGAAGACTTTCCACTAACAATGCTGGGCCGATGAATGAGTCCTTTGCAACTTGATACAAAAGGTGGGCTGGACCTCCCGAGAATTGCTACAAAGAAGTATTGTCATTGTTGATATGTGAAAGGCGGGCTTATATCGCCTAGCGACTTCTGAAGAGGGGACAGACTCGTGCCATACCTGGGAACGTTATATATATGACGGCCGCCCAAATGGATTATGATTATTGAATTGTTGGAGGAGAGGGAAGGATGCGGAGTGGAGCAGAGGAACTTGTAGCGAGATGGAGTCTATAACGCAGTTCTAAACTAGACAGTTGACTATTACGTATGTGAATTTGATAAGACATTCTGTCTCATCAAACTGTGACATGGTTGTGTACGAGGCTATTGTCACAGGGATGATTTTTGGAATTTATTCCGTCATCCACATATAAATTAATTACTTCGAGGAACATCAGGAACTCTCTACGCAACAATCCAACTACAAAGATCTTCAATGCGGTGAGCGATGTAAACAGTTATACTCCAGTCAAATCAGAAGGCTCTCATCCATATAAAATTCAATCTATATTTTATTCAATTAACTCAGTATACTCCCATTTCCAATCAAGACCCATAATACAAGTAAATTCAGTAGATTCTTTCATTTAAATTTATTATTATTATTATCTTTAGTATTTTATTCTTTTTGCACTTGTTGTTTTTATATATTAAATTCATTTTAAATTCAAATGTTTGACTGGTTTCCTTTAGTAGCTAGAAATTACTATAAGGCAACACCATACTCCTGAACTAATTATCGTAAGGTTAGATTACGTAAGTTTCACTACGGCTGGAGATAGGAATTTCGATGCTCGGCCTCTGTTTAACCGAGGTTTTAATACATTATTTTGATCATGATATATAAATGATCTGGCGCCCTGGCAATACATATGATACTACACATTATGTATTTTTTTAATGAAGCTGACAACAATACAAATACACAATTAAATGTTTCATTTTGATCACCCAAAAGTGGGCGACTATTTAAATAATCAGTTTCTTATTAACATTTTTCTTATTAAGTTCTTTAAACCATTAAAAATAACGCCCAACCAGTGAGGCAAGTTTAAGTCCCCTAAACCATTACAGGTTGTCCTCTTTCGGGCCGCCTCTCCGGTTGCCTTCCGGCTGTGTCGGTGCTGGTGGTGCCGCGACTATCGAAGAAACGGCTTAGCGCCTCCATTAATTCGTCGGCCAGGGGCTTGGTCTCGTTGGTTTTTACTGGTTCGTCGACGTCCACTTGACGCACCCGCGCGTGCATTCTGGATGCCTGTTTTGCCGTCTCGAACTCATTTGCGTGGCTCAGCGCATCTGTCAGGGTCTTATTGCGCGCGAGTCGCAGCGCCTGTTGAGTGTCCGAGTCCCGTAGCCCGTCGGTGAAAGTCTGCGTCGCTATCTGCTCCAGAAAGTCGGCCGGCGCTTTTGGGTAGGCGAGCCTTACGAGACGTGCGATGTCCATTTCGAACTCCTGCAGGGTTTCCGCGTTCTTTTGTACCCGGGTCCGGAGCTGCATCTGGTAGGCCTGCTGAAGATGGCTATTTCCATATCGGGACTCCATATGGTCGATCAGTGAAGCGTAGTCCTGGGATCCAGTCGGGATGGCCTGAAGGACGTTAAGGGCGGCACCTCTCAGCGCTACAATGAGAGCTGTAGCCTTTTCTGAGTTGATCCAGTTATTTATGGAACAGGCCGCCTCGAACTGACGTAAGTAGCTGCTCCACGGGACCTTTCCGTCGAAGGTTGGGGGCGTCACTCTGCTTTGTCCCGTTCCTGATATTCCCGGTGTAACGGTGGGCGGGCGTTGGCGCAGCTCGGCAACTTCCTCTCGTAGAGCGTTGAATTTCTCTTCCACCCCCGTCAGTGGGCGTTGGCGCAGCTCGGCAACTTCCACTTGTAAGGCGTTGAATTTCTCCTCCACCCCCATCAGCGGTCGTTGGCACAGCTCGGCAACTTCCACTTGCAAGGCGTTGAACTTCTCCTCCACCCCCATCAGCGGGCGTTGGCGCAGCTCGGCAACTTCCACTTGTAAGGCGTCGAACTTCTTTTCCACCGCTGCGACTTCCTCACGTAGGCTCTGTTCTAATTTCCTTTGGCTCTCCTCTAATTTCGTGAGCAGACACTCTTCAAGATTTTTCTGGCCATCCAGAAATTTGGTGGTTAGGTCCTCTGCTAACTTATTCTGGCCGTCCTTCAGGTCCTCTGCTAGCTTAATCTGACCTTCTTCTAATTTGGAAGTTAGGTCCTCGGCTAAACTTTTCTGGCTGTCTTCCAATTTGGCAGTTAGCTCCTTGGTTAAATTCTTCTGGCCGTCTTCTATGCCATTTAACTTTTCTGGCAATGCTGCCAATTGCGCCTCCATTTTAGATGTTTGCCTTGTAAAGGGCATGCACTCACAGGAAAATTAGAGAAAATGACCTGCTCGGGTTTTGAAACCAGGACCGTCAGGTGTTGTGCTTGAGTTCGTAATCCGGCTTCTGACACCAGTTGTTACGTGCCACCCCTAGTGGCACTTTTGTTAACTGGATTACGGTGGGTAGGAAGCACAACACCAATTACTGCTTAAAGAAATAATTAACTTTATTGCGGCCAGAAAATTACACTACTCATCAGCAAATACAGCAATAGGAACCTTACTCCAGTTTCCTCAAGTCTCTTGCTTGTGGAGAGCTCTTGCCCTTTCACTTGACAACAAACCACAGAAGTTAATCCTCCCGCTAATGAGCCTAGTGGCCTTGACAGTACTACATGCAACTTCTTCCTAAAGTACGCCGACTACAGTTACTTACGAGCACTTGCTGCACGCTGTTCACAAGCTGGGAGAAACAATGTCACTGGATTTCGTAACCACAATATCTCCGACACTCAGTGAAAGCACACTCACTCAAAACACAGGCAGACCCCTGTATGTTTCTCACTTCCCCGCTCCACTAGGGGTTTCACAAGTCACCACTCTTCTGTCGCTCAGGATAATCGCTCACACTAGCTCGTAAAACACAACAACAACCACTGCTTGACAGGTCGCACTTATATAGCAGGCCGGTGACTCAATAAATGCTTCTAGATCCATCCAGGGTTCACGGCTTCTCGAGGTTTCCATCGCTGGTCCAGTCACGAATATTCTGGACTATCCCTTTGTCCTAGTAGCCCTGTTGCATAAGGCGCACGCAATACAGGAGGCAGGGCACAGCCCAGCCCTGGGGCAGTTGTGACTCATGCGGCGAGCGATGACACAAACTCACAACCGTAACAATATGTTAAAGGTTCAGTATAGTCTGAAGAGCCCTTTATAACACACGCAAAATACTCAGATCGCCATCTATGATAGATTAGGAGAAATGTGACCCTTAATTAACATTATCGAGATGGGGATGGTGTGGTTCCTTTAAAGAGCGGGAGGGAACCTGTCCAACAATTTCTGTCTGTTGCCAGACTGGTTACAGTCAAAGACCTCTCAAAAAGTGATTGCAGTAACATAAGTTCTATAGATAACCACTCGCCATACGCGGTTCCACCCCAGGCTTTAAAAAGAAAGTCATGCTGAACAATATTTTGTAAACACAAAGTCATAGGGAGAGCAATTAGTCTGCTAGACAATGTCGGGTAAATAATAATGTAACTATTCTATTGTTTTCCGCAGATCTTTGTTGTCGTTCATTTGAGTGGCTTGGACATTGTGGTCATTCAACCCCGTGTACTTGTTTGTGTGTGTGTGAATAATTTTGTCTGTGTTATTGTGATGGCTGTATTAGTGTGTGTTTTTGTAATGTCCATGCCCGTCAGCTGAAATAAAAAAAATACCTGGTGTATCGGTCCTTTCAGAGGGAAGTATCCCGATAAATCTTACGATGGACCCAACAGATCTGAAGAGTTGAAAATCTGATTTTGAGATTGTTCTCCGACTTTCATTCACGAGCCCAAACACAATTCATGGAAAACAAAAACATTTTCTGTGATTTCAATATTTATTTCTGGAGAACTATGGAACTATTTTGTTGCTGAATCTTTAGGAGCTTTGCGACATCATGGTCATGCGTGTAGAATTTGTCTGATATCCTATGTCACTGTGATATCAGCACTAGAATTGAGGTGGGATTTGAGACGGAAGAGGCCGCGGACTTAAGTTAGTTTCCATCCCGGAATTTGCCTGTAGTAGAAGTTGAAAATTACGAAAAACCAGGAATCGAACCAGCCATTCTCAATTTTGCCTCACGAGGCTGAGTGTACCCCGTTCCAGCCCTCAGGCCAGAATTAAATTTCTTGGCTGAGCCGGGAGTCGAACCCGAACCTCAGAGGTGATAGCACGGAACTACATGACTTGAAGCTAGCTTTAATATAACATTTGAACCTTCAGCTTTTAAAGTTCTCGTGGCAAGTTTCGTGAGTTTTGTAGCAGACTGAAAATACTGTACCTCTGCGGATGTGAAAAAAAAAAAAAAAAAAATTACGAAAAATGCCCCTGTTTATATGAATTGATAGTAATTTTTGAAAGCCATTGTCTGGAGCGTGGCACTCTATGGAAGTGAAATTTGGACTGTTGGCGCAGAAGAAAAAAGGAGAATGGAAGCATTTGAAATATAGTGTTACAGGAGAATGATGAAGATCAGATGGGTAGATAGACTAACAAATGAAGAGTTATTAATACGAGTGGGAGAGGAGCGATGTCCTGGCGATTGCTCATGAAGAGAAGAGATAGATTGGTAGGACACATTCTAAGACACGAAACTTAGTTATGGAAGAAAGGGTGGAAAACAAGAACAGTAGGAATAAACCAAGGATAGAATACCTATGTAAAACAGATTGCCTCGGATGTAGTATGTGGTAGCTATGTAAAGATGAAACGATTAGCTCAAGACACGGAGGCATGGAGATTTGCATCAAACCAGTCAAAAGACTCAAACAACAACAACAACAACAATCTAGATATTTTACGCAATTACAGCAGTGACATAACATTATGAGGTTCATTATAGTGAAGGAACCGTTGCTATTGGCCAGTAATTACTGGAGAGAAGTCTAGTACTGCATTATGACAGTTTGAATACAGTACATTGACTCCCCTGCTACGCGCAGAGACCTCTTGAATACAAGATGCATATTTGTTGTTGTTTCATTTGAGATATTTGGACATTGAGGTCATTCATCCCCATGTACTTGGGTGCGTGTGAAATTTCGCCAGATAACCTGGGTTAATGTGATAGATGTATTAGTCTCTATATTTGTAATTCAGGTGAGGATCGAGAAGAGGGCTGCCGAGGCCTTAAGTTAAAAACCATCCCAGTATTTGCCTGCAGTAGAAGTGGAAAACCACGGTAAACCACCTCGAAGATAGCTGAGGTAGGAATCGAGCCCACCTCTTCTGAGTTTTGCGTCACGAGCCTGAGTGTACCCCGTTCCAGCCCTCACACCAGAATTAAATTTCTTGCCAGAGCTGGGTAATAGAGCGCTGTAGTTTGTAGTGTGACGTCACTGCATGGGCATATACATGTGGTTGTGTTCATCGCTTTACAATTTGCAAAATAAGGTTACATGCTTCTAACCCGGCCGAAGCCGTCGGTTGTTTTAAGAGCGTTAAAATCCCTCAGCATGCCTTCCTTCGGAGGGGAAGTAAATCCGGCGGTCCCATGTCATAGATTTATGGCATGTTAAAGAACATTCCACTAATTGCACCTGTGTGAAGCTAAATTGGATAGGTTAAGAATGTAAACAACGCTCTTAGGTGTCTATGTTCGTTGCCAAGAGCCGACTGCGGTGGTGTCTAGTAGCTAAATTCTGAACTTGGCCTAATAGTCGTTGACGGTGGCGCTTGGCGGCAAAAGTAGGAACTATTTGAAAAATTCTAAGTTGCAGTACTTAAATTAAAAAACAGATAACATACACTATTACAGTCATCACAATTAACAGCGGTTATCAGACAGATTCTACACACACCCAAAGTACACGGGGCTACATGACCGCGTTGTCGCAGCCCCTAAACTTAAGAATCAACCAAGGTTATATGCATTTAGTTTTCAACCATTTTGGCACACTTGATATTACGACCTTCGAGCATTGCCTCCGCATTGTGCATTGGCAATATTTTTTCCGTAATTTAGCATTTTCAACTCCAGAAAAATAATAATAATGATGGCGATGATGATAGAAATGATGATGATGATGATGATGATGATGATGATGATGACAATTATTATGATGATAAAGGGATTATGTTAGCGATGATGACAACAATGTTTTATTTTATTTTTTCGAGGGACTGTGGAAAATCTTCAAATTGTGAATGGTCCGCACTCCACAGTAGTGTGGGATTCTTACCCACTAAAAACCACATCCCTTTTCTCACGATGCGTTCATCACCCCGGAACCGCTCTCGCATTACTTCAGGGCGATGTCGTGCTTACTTAGCCTTTCAGACTTCTTCTTTCTCCATTTCTTCTTAAGGGCGTTCGTACGCTTCCAGATCCCGCTTCTTCTGGCGAAGGACATCCTCCACATACACTGTTACATGATCCCATGATTGCTGGTTCTGTAACATCACAGAACCAGTGTCAGTTCTCCCAATTCAGTTTCCACGTATTCTCTCTTTATCGTCCAATGTCCGCACACGAAGAAGGTGTGAAGTACATCATCGATGTCGTCACAATATATGCATGATGCACCACTCGCTCCGCCTACTCTATGCAGGAATTTCCGGAAAAATCCGCGTCCTGTTAGAAGTTGTGTGAGGTAATAATTGACTTCACCATGAACTCTTTCGACCCAGGTGTCCAGGCGTGGTATCAGTCGCTTGGTCCATTTACCATGAGGGTCACTTTCCCATCTGAGTTGCCATCGCCTCATCCGTTGATTAAAGGCACGCTTCTTTGCACATTTCTTTCCCAGCTCTCCTTGGGTACGCCAGATTTCTTGTCGCTCCAATGCAAGTAGATCTATTGGGGCTATTGCTGCCACCGTGAGGATTGCAGGTTCAGAAACCGTGCGGTAATCACATGCAATACGTAAAGCTGCTCTCCGTTGTACGGAAGCTATCCTTCTCCGATACCATGCAAATCTCAAGGATTCGGCCCAAACTTCAGAGCCATACAGGAGCACTGGCTGAACCGTCGTCAAGAGGAGGCGTCTATTACTTGATTTTGGGCCGTTGATATTGCCCATCAGCCTACTAAGTGCTGTCATGTATTTTACTGCCTTATCTGTCGCTCTCTGAATATGTTCCAGAATGTGAGCTTGGAGTCAAGTGTCACTCCTAAATATTTTGTACTCGTAGATGTTTCAATCACTGTATCTCCAACAGTCATTGGTACAAGAGTCTCAATCCTTTTCCTCGTCAGAAGAACTAGATCCGTTTTATGTTCTGATGGTGTTAGTCTGTGACTCGTCATCCAGTTTTTTATGCGCCGCATCACCTGGTTCAATTTGATTCGAGCCATTGTGGGCCACTATCAAGGCAGCCACATCATCAGCGTAGCTCACTAGATTCGTATCCTCTGGCATCTCCAGACGTAACAAGCCATCATACATGATGTTCCAGAGATCTGGACCAAGGATCGATCCCTGCGCTGCTCCAGCCGTTAGTCGTTTTGCCCTTTGTCCATCTTCCGTATCATACAGCAGAGTGCGATCCCTGAAGTATGCGCATAAGATACTGTGGTACTTTGAAAGTCTCTTCAAGAGCTTCCAAAATGTCATTCCAACTTGCTGAATTAAAAGCATTCTTTACATCCAGGGTCACAAGAAGTGTCACTTTACGAGAATGATGATTGCCCGTTTGCGCTCTTTCTACTGTGTTCACCACCTCCCATATTGCATCAATAGTAGAATGTCCTCTCCGAAATCGATGCTGATGAACAGATAAATCCCCTGCTATCTGAACTGCTGAGAGAATTCTTGGCTGCAGAAGTTTCTCTAGGCCTTTTCCAGCTGTGTACAAAATACATAAAGGTCTATAACCACCAGATTTTCCTTTGCTGATCAAAACCAATCGAGCCATTTTCCATCGGGCATTAAAAACACCCGCTTGCAGGCAATGATTGTACATATTCAACAACAGTTCTGGACAAAGTTCTGATATTATCTTTAGCACTTCTGCAGGTATATCATCTGGTCCTGGAGCCTTCTTGTTTCTAGGGGAGCTAGAAGCTGTATTCAGTTCTTCTACTGTGAATAGAGGTATATCATTCAGTTCACTTTCATCGTCACAATCAGTCCTCTCTGGATGTTCGGGAAATAGTGTATCTACAATATTTTAATGGTTTGTGAATCCATGCTTGGGTTTGAGAATTTACCAAGTTTCTTCATTACAATGACAATGACAACAATGATGATGGTGATGGTTATGATGATGGCAATGATGATGATAATTATGATGATAATGATGGCGATGGTGATGATAATGATGATGGCGATTATGATGATGATAGGCGATGATGAAAAGGAAGGAAGGAAGGAAGATTGTAGTTTTACGTGACCGTTAATCTTGTGATTATGAGCCACGGGACCTCCTTTTTATGTGGAATCTGAACCACAGGACATGGCATTTCACTTCGAAAATCTCACATGCATTGACCGGGAATCGAACCCGGACCGCCTTGGTGAGAGGCATACAGCTAGACCGCTGAGCCACCACGCCCCAGGCGATGATGAGGATGATGGCGATGATAGTGATGATAGCGACGATGATAATGATGATTGTGATGATAATGATGATGGCGATGTTGATGATGTTAGTAATGATGATGACGACAGTGATGATAATCAGGATGATGCTGGTGATGATAATAATGATTACTGTGGTGATAGACTAGTAATGATTTATTTAATTTTATTTTATTAGGGAATGAGGAAAGGTGTGGGATTCTTACCCACTAAATACCACATACCCTTTTCCCACGACGTGTGTCTCCTCCCTGGAACCGCTCTCGCATTACGTCAGGGCGGCATCGTGAGTGAAGCCTCTTATGCTTCTTCTTCCTTCAGTTCTTCTTTACAGTATTATCGCTTGTTATCATCTACGTCGCTTTCCTTCTGGCACAAAGTACTTTCCACATACACTGATCCCAGGATTCTTGATTTTGCAGCATAACAAGGACTATGTTGTCTGGAGTCAGTTCTCCTGTTCAGCTTCCATGCATCTTCTTTGTGTCAGCCAATGTACACAAACAAAAAAGTGTGGAGTGCGTCATCGATGGCATTGCAATAAATGCACATCGGACTACTCGCTCCGTGGTTCAAATCCCGGTCACTCCATGTGAGATCTGTGCTGGACAAAACGGAGGCAGACAGGTTTTTCTCCGGGTACTCCGGTTTTCCCTGTCAACATTTAATTCCAGCAACACTCTCCACTATCATTTCAGTTCATCGGTCATTCATATAATCATTGCCCTAGAGGAGTGCGTCAGGCCTCGGCAGCCTGCACAGTTCATATCCTCGCCGCTAGATGGGGGCTTCATTCATTCCATTCCTGACCCGGTCGGAGACTGGAAGCAGGCTGTGGATTTTCATTTTTTCATGACGAAGATGATGATGATGGTGATGATGATAATGATGATGACAATTGTGATGATGATAATAATAATTATGACAATAATGATGATGATAATGATGATGATGATGATGACGATGATGACTATGATGATGGCGATGGTGATGATGATGGGGGAGGATGTGATGGAGAGTGACCACAGCGATGCCCGAGCACGTGAAAGGATGATGAAAATAATAATGATGACGATGATGATTAGAGACCACTGGTGTGATGTAGAGGAGCCACAGCGGTGCTCGAGCACGTGACATATCGATCCCGCTGCGGGAGCACGGCGCGAGAGGGTACCGAGTGAACACGACTCAGAACGGTATAGTGCTGTGCGGGGTGAACACGGCGCGACTTGACATGCTGACCTGCTGCCACAAGGTAGGCATTATTCACAGACCGCCCAGTAATAATACAATTATGTTCCAAGAATAAACACGTTTGAAAAATAAATAATTAAATAAATAAATGATTGAGCGCTCAAAATGTTAATGACTGCATTAATTTAAAATATTTCGTTTAATATTCACTGTATTAAAATAATTAATATTTTACGATGAATGAAAGTTTTCACTGATAATCATATGTTTATGTTTCACAAGTGTATCATCTGTATTAATATTGTTTATCCAATATAACTGGTTCCCATTAGCGTGTTGTCGGACTGAAGCGGTACCTAAGCATAATATTAGCTAGGTAAGATAGAAAGAATATTAGCTTCAATGCTCGCAATATTACTGTGCAATACATTTTATTTTTCATACTGTCACATGCATAGGAAACTCTGATGCACTAAAAATTACCGGGTGACTCACCTACAATCCGTCAGGCACTGTTTCGGAAAATAGAGCATTTAAATTGTTTTTTCGTAATGTGTGGGTAGAGTAAGTCTAAATACTCACTGTACATGGGTTACGTCTAATGACGAAAAACAACTTCGGTTTGCCATTTAAAACAAAATCTGTTTTAATCATAATTTTATTTGACCAATATAGCCCAAGTTAATACTTGATCGCAATATTATAATTATTCATTTTAATAAAAATTATTGTTTTAAGGGGTCTAACATCTAGGTTATCGGCCTTAGTTTAAATAGTGAAATTTACAATTTGCTAGTGTGTAATTTATTTCAGGTATTTCACTAGAGTATATTAACATTAACCGCCCAAGCTAATTTGAATTCCCTATACGTATTGCCCGACTGAAAGGCATTTTACGTAGATTTAAAAAAAGGCAGCACTAAAGAAATGCCTTCTAAGTTCTCTATGCAACAAGATGAACATTTTCTTTGGAATTGCAGGTTCGTGAGGAATTCCTTAGCAAGCTTGGCCGCTATTTGAAATAAAATGTTACCCTTGTTGAATGGTTTAATAGTGTGTAGCCTCCGAAGAGTCTTGGTGCAGGTCTTGTAAATTGACCCCTGTAGGTGACCTGTACGTCGTGATGAGGATGAAATACCTAATGATGTCACAATCAAAGAAAGAAAATTTCCCACCTTTAAGTTTTAAAAAGACCGGCTGAGAATCAAACCCGGGCTCTTAGAACGAAAAGGTTGCGTCCTATCTACTTCACGACAATGCCAGGCTGTTAGCATGATGATCGTCAGTAAATATGCTTGATTTTATATCACAATAGAGGATGGCTGAGGTAGGAATCGAACGCACCTCTTCTCGGTTTTGCCTCACGAGGAAACTGGCCCTGCCTTAGTAATGTGGTTGTCAGTGTGTGCTTTGACACACTAAGCTTTGAATTATTGAATATTTGACTGAATTATAAATTTTCAACAGCATTTGTTTTTTGCTTACTTCCCCACTTTCTTTGACACCTAACTTCTAAACAAATCATAAAATGTTAATTTACAAAAGTCCATGCTTAAATATAATTATCATATTAATAATAATAATAATAATAATAATAAGTTGTTGTTGCGTACTTAAGGAGCTGCGATATCGTGGTCATATAATAATAATAATGGTACTGGTTTTACGAACTTTTAACTACTGTACTGCTACTTTAGAGACGCCGGGGTGCCGGAATTTTGCTCTGAAGGGCATCTTTAACGTGCCAGTAAATCTACTGACATGACTCCTTCGCATTCGCGCACCCTCAAATGCCAACTGATGGCGCCGGGATTCGATCCCGCTAATTTGGACTTAGCAGGCGAGAACGTTACCACTGAGCCACGCAGCCAGTTCGTGGTCATATAGCCCCATGTATTTGTGTGATAACCTGTGCTATTGTGATGGCTGCATTAATTTGTGTATTTGTAAATTGGGGATAGGATTGGGAAGGAGGCTGCCGTGGCCTTAACCATAGAAATAGAAATTATTAATATTATAGTATTATTATAATAAACATGATACGAAAAGTTTCCGAGGAAAGGTGTCCTACATTTGAGGAAAACAGAGTTTGGAGAAACTAAGTTTAAAGAAAACAGTGTAGGCCTATTTCGTATGTGCAGTCAATACATGGAGTTTTTGAAGAAGACTCTTTGCGTTTGCACTCTAAGGAGCCGGTGGTGTTTGTTGTTAGAGAGATAAAACATCGAGGTTATCTGTCCTTGTAGTTTAAAAATACCTTTGTCTTCTCTGGACATGTGTTCAAAAAATTTATTTCGCACGCTTCCAAAAGAATATTCCATATAAATTATATATCAAAGTAATCAGAAAATTTCGCACTATTTTAAGCAAAAACAAGTAGTTCCGTGAAGCACTAAATATTCTATTTTCATATATCCTACTGGTCTTTCTTAGGACATGAGAAATAAAAACAAGATTTTAAAAAATTGCACAGCCGCCATTCTTAAGTTCTCATAAAATTCCATTAAATTCGATCTCAGTATATTAAGGCTTGTATGATGATATAACGTGCCAAGTTTGACAGTGTTCGGATGAAAAGTCGCGAGAAAAATCCATTTAAATATTTAAATTTCGCATCGCCGCCATGTTGGGTTTGTGTTCACCAGAATATTGAATGATTCGTAGGTGAACTTATGTTAATAACCTTTATCAACATACAAAATTTCGATTTGATTGCTGTAATAGATTCGTGGATATTGAGAACCGTCTAAATATTTCAGATGGTCACCATGTTGGATTATTATATGTGTAGGCCATAGAGTTATGTACCATTAGATGAAGATCATTGCGTAGGTTTATTATTCAAACGTTCACTTCGATCGCATGATTATGATGCAATACATAACAAGTAGTTTCGTGAAGAACTATACAGCCTATTTTCATACATCCTACTCATGTTAATTGCCTCTATCAACATACAAAATGTCAGTTTGATTGTTGTGATAGATTCGTAGATATTGAGAACCGTCTAAATATTTCAGATGGTCGCCAGGTTGGATTCTTATTTATGTACTATTACATGAAGATTAGTGTGTACGTGTGGTATTAAAACTTCAATCGCATGATTAGGACACAAGAAGTAAAAACAAGATTTTAAAATTTCGCACAGCTGCCATCTTGTGGTTATCAAAACAATTGAAATAAATTAGATGCCAGTGGATTAATATTTGTATAATCATTTAACGTTCATAATTTCACTACACTCGGATGGTTAAATCACGAGAAACGTCCATTTAAGTATTTATACTTCGCGTCGCCGCCATGATGGATTTGTGCTCACCAGGTTACTGAAAGACCTATAGGTGAACTTATGTTCATAGCCTCTATGAACAAAAAAAATTTCAGTTTGATTGCTGTAAAGGATTCGTAGATATTGAGAACCGCCGAAATTTTTCGGATGCTCGCCATTTTGGATTTTTAATGTAGCCTATAGGCCATAGAGTTATGTACCATTAAAGGAAAAATATTGCGTAGCTTCATTATTCAAACGTTCACTTCGATCGCATGATTACGACACAAGAAATTAAAACTTAATTTTAAAATTTCGCACAGCCGCCATCTTGAGATTATGTAAACAATTGAACTAAATTAGATGCCATTGCATTACAATATGTATAATCATTTATTGTACCACATTTCACTGCGCTCAGATGGTTAAATCAAGAGAAAAGTCTATTAACATGTTTCAACGTCGCTTGGCCGCCATGTTCGTTTTGTACTTTACAGGTTTTTGAAAGTTACATAGACAAACTTGCAGCAGTGCTCTTTATCATCGTACAAAATTTCAGGGTGATATCTGTAACAGTTTCGGAGATATAGAATGCCAGTGAAATATTTTCCACAGCCGCCATTTTTAGGCTATGTAAACAATTGCACGAAATTGAACGCCAGTGCATTACAATGTGAATAAACATTCGCTGTACCAAGTTTCATTACGTTTGGATGGTTAAATTGCTATAAAAGCCTATTTAAAAGTCTCAACTTCGCTTGGCCGCCATGTTGTATTGCATTTACCAGGTTTTTGAACGTCTCATAGTTGAACGTCTAGTAGTGCCCTTTATCACCGTAGAAAATTTCAGGGTGATATCGGTAATAGTTTCGGAGATACTGAATGCTGGTGAAATATTTCGCAGAGCCGCCATTTTAGATTGGTGCGACAGAATAAAATTGAAGGACACGGTCGAGGTCGGCCAGAATGGTGTTATTACTGAGTTTCATTGAAATCGCTCCAGCCGTTTAGATTTTATTATGGGGGGGGGGGGGACATACACGAATCACACACACACGCACACACAGAAAGACACACAGACAAAAGGTGACCTCACTAGCCTTTTTTTTTTTTTTTCATAAAATGAAAATAGGCTAAAAACTTAATTTTAAAATTTTGCACAGCCACCACCTTGAAGTTATGTAAGCAATTGAACTAAATTAGATGTCATTGCATTACAATGTGTAAATAGATTTTTTGTACCAAGTTTCACTGCGCTCGGGTGGTTAAATGAAGAGAAAAGTCTATTTAAATGTTCAACTTCGCTTGACCGCCATGTTCGTTTTCTACTTAACAGATTTATGAAAGTCACATAGATAAACGACTTGTAGTGCCCTTTATAAACGTATTTTTATGGTGATATCTATTACTGTTGCGGGGATATAGAATGCCGGTGAATTATTTCGCGTGGATGCCATGTTGGATGGTGAAAACGTGTTAAAAGTTGAAAGGCACGGTCGTGGTCGAACGAAGTAATAGTAGCTAGGCACTTACGGAGTTTCATTCAAATCGCTTCAGCCGTTTAGATTTTATTAGTGGGGGGGGGGGGGGGGGTCGGAGCCTGCTCCTCTTAATTGATTTGATAATGGATGTTTCCGTTTGGAGATATTTTAAACCTATCGATATGACAGCATTCATTCGAACCCCTGTCTGTGCTTGAAGTATTATACGGTACATTTACGAAGCATTTCCTTATTTGAACAAAATGCACCGATGCGGCTCCATTGTATTTGTGTGTGGTATTGTTTCCTTTCGCTGAAGCATATCATGGCTGTCTCGGTCACTTGCTACATGATGCACAGTGTGTGGTAACATGCACAGTTGTTGTATTCACTAGGGCGAAATAAAAGCTACTAGCTACTTTCCCGGCGTTGCCCGAGAGGTGTATTTACATATTATAGAAAGATACATGCCAATATATTACGCAAGGTATATTCACTTTGCCCCTAAATGAGTTTAAAGCATAGTTCGCCTGGGCTCTGAAGTTAATCAAGTGCAATATTAACTCACTGTAAATCTAGGCGAAAGGTACTGTGGAGTACAATAACGTAGTAGAGAATGCATCAATAACAAAAAGGGCTGTATATGCACATTTCTCAAGGACCTATTCTCACAATTACAGTACTTTCCTGATGTCTTTTTTTTTATGGGTGTAATTTAGACATCTTGTTCACATAGTTCTCTTTCATTTTTAAATTGTTGCATCTGCCTTTTTGAAAGGAAACGATATTTAAATTATTCAATATTTGGATGTCTTGTCTTGGCAGTCAAAGTGAAAGGTTGTGTTTTTCCCGAGCTCTCAGGTGTCCTGAAATGGGTTGTTCTCTGGAGTGTTATCGCGCGAGGATCGGACTGTGGTATGTGCAGGGTAGTCGGGATTTCCGGTGTTTGTGTGTGCGTACGGGCCCTAGTAACTTGTGGTTTATAGCCCTAGTGATAGCTGCATTGCTAGTTATTGGTGGAGTGGAAGTGAATCCAGGCCCTGTTACTCCAAATGTGAATCAGACCAATGATCCAGTGGCAGCTTTAAAGTGCTCGACGTGCAGTAAAACATTGAAGAACGGTGTTCAGTGTGGACTATGCGAGAAATGGTTTCACTTCGGCTGTATTAAGGTCAAGAAGGAGGATTGTGATGTCGGGAATTGGTTTTGTTAAGTATGTGATACGCCGGACTGTTTGAGGGTGCAAATCAAAGTAAGGGATCAAATAATACAGGAACTTAGAACAAAGCTTCGTGAATCAGAAGAAACGGTGAAGGATGTAACTGAACGGCTTTCTACTGGGATCAGTGTGGAAGAGGGCGTGCAGGAGCAAACTGAGGATGACGTCATCATAATGGGTGATTCTATGATACGATGGAGTGCGAATATCTCGAGGAAATCAGGTGCGAAAGTGCGGTGTTATCCGGGGATTAAAATTGACCAGCTTGCCCAACAAGTGGAAGAAGCAAATGTAGAGGACTGTGACAAAGTTAAAGTGTTGTTGCTCCATGTTGGGACGAACGATTTGAAGAAGAGGGCTACAGCTGATTACATCATGGCGGAGCTCTACGAACTAGGCAGAAAAGCTAAAAGCAAGTTTGGAAATGCAAAAATTATAATGAGTGGCATTGTTCGGCGGGGAGATGTTCCGTTAAGGCGAGTGAAGACTGTAAATGACCGCATGGACTGGGTTTGTGCACAACTGGGATTAGTGTACGTAGATGCTGACTGCTGGATTGGTGGCCGTGACCATCCCCGAGACGGGCTGCATTTAAATCGACGGGGCGCTTTTAACCTAGGGAGCCTACATGACAGGGTCATCGGTTCATGCCGGCCATTGTGAGGAGGAGCAGGTCCAGAAGTTGCCAGCCGACGGGAACAGAAGGAGCTACTTCGGGATATTTGCTGCGGAGGTAAGACTCTAAGATTACTGCAGGTTAATTGTCAGAGTTTAGGAAATAAATTAATTGAATTTTGGAATCTTGTAGAGACGTATTCTCCGGACATTGTCATTGCTACTGAATCTTGGTTATATGAGGATATGAAATAATTCAAGGGACCTACGAAATGTACAGAAGGGATCGGGGGAAGCGTGGTGGTGGGCTATTTATTTGTGTGCGTAAAAACATAGCTAGTTTCTTAAAGTGGGCTGATACGGATCATGAAATGTTATGTGTACAAATTTCGGATAAAGGGAATAAATTCACTCTTCAGATGATAGGGGCGTATAGAGCACCGAAAGATAACTTTTCGCTTCTCGACACACTGTATGATAAAACTTGTACGGGTAATGCTATGAAAAAGAGCATAATAATTGCCGGAGATTTAAACCTCCCCAAAGTAGACTGGTCTGGTGAGTCAACTAGCTGTGGTCAAGCTCAGAGCGCTGCAAACAAATTCTTAAGGGAGGGGGGATTTTCCCAAGTAGTTGACTTCCCAACTAGAAGCAATAATACCTTAGATGTTTATCTCGTAAGGCCTGTAGAGCTGTATATTAACTGTCTGAAAGTACCAGGAATTAGTGACCATTCTGGGGTTGAATTAAATATTAGATACGGTAACATTACAAAATTAGACTCTGATGTAGCAAATAAGATCATATTCCAGTATCGCAGGGTGGATCAGGGCAAATTTCATGGGTATTTGAATGAGCTATTTGTAGGATGGGCATCGGAAGGAAATCACATTAATATCCTGTGGACTAACTTTTTGAAAATTTTAAATAGCGCTATTGATAAATTTGTTCCATTTAAATTACTGAAACAAAACCCAGATCCTGAGTATTACACGCGGGAAATCAGGAGCCTTAAACGGAAAATTAGGAAATTATACAATAAAAGACATGATAGTGACAAGTATATGTTGAAATTTAAGTCCTTATCAAGAGAGCTCGTCTTAAAAAAGAGGGCTGCTCATGACAATTATATGCAAGGTTTACTTGGTTCGGGAGGCAATGGGTGGAAAAAAAAAAGTTATGTTAGGAGAAGAAAGGGAAATTCAAATAATTTGTCGATGATAATGTCCGGTGACGGTAAATTAATTACTGAGAAGCAAGCCATTGCTAATGAATTAAATGTCTTATGGTAGTGTGTTCAATAAATCCAATAGCTGTGTGTTGGAACTTAACGATGAATCAGGGGCTCCACTTCTCCAAATAAACCAGTCAGCAATTGTAAAGCTAATACAAAAATTACGTTACAATATATCGAAGGGTCCTGATAATCTTGTGAGTGAAGTACTTAAACTAGGAGGTAGGGCCGTGGCACGATACTTAGAGGTGATTTTTAATGTGTCCATAAACAATGCGCAAATCCCGGATGACTGGAAAAGAGCTACGGTAGTCCCAATATTTAAGGGAGGGAGCAGACTGGAATTGGGCAACTACAGGCCGGTTAGTCTTACGTCCATCGTTTGTAAACAGATGGAACATCTCATTTGCGACTACTTGAGGGAACAGTGGGAAACATTATCATGGTTTAATGATAGGCAACATGGATTTCGGAAAGGTTACTCATGCGAGAGTCAGATGCTATCACTTTTTCAAGATATTAGCGAATCGTTAGACGATGGAGTTTCAGTCGACGCCGTAGTTATAGATTTTGCGAAGGCATTTGATGTCGTGCCGCATGACATGCTTCGACGAAGATTGATAGAAGAGTAATTTTATGGATCCAAGAATTTTTGACGGGTCGTTCCCAGAAAGTGAAAGTTGAAGGCTGATTCTCGGATGAAATTACCGTAACGTCGGGTATCCCTCAGGGCAGCGTAATCGGAACTTTGTTATTTTTGGCGTTTATAAATGACTTACCAAACGGGATTCGCAGTGACTGTCGATTGTTTGCGGATGATTGTGTAATATATCGAAAGATACATGACTCACAAGGCAATGCAGTACTTCAAGATGACCTGAACCTGGTCTATAAGTGGGCGATTGAAAATAAAATTAAAATAAACACAAGAAAATGTAGTCTAATAAAAATAGGGAAAGTGCGAAGGCAAGATTTTCAATATAACATTGGCTCGGAAATACTTGTAGAAGAAGATTCTTGCAAATATTTGGGCGTTCACGTAAGAAATGATATGAAATGGAATAGTCATATAGGATGTGTAGTTTCTAAAGCTTACAAATCCCTGCACTTTGTAATGAGGGTATTAAAAGGAAGTAGTGATATTTGTCACTTGTAAGACATATTCTGGAATACGCCTCGGCGGTTTGGGATCCATATCAAGTAGGGCTCATAAATGAGTTGGAAATGGTACAAAGAAAGGCCGCTAGATTTGTGCTCAGTGACTTTAATCCGAGGAGCAGTGTGAGCCGTATGTTAGAAAAACTTGGGTGGAAATCACTCGAGGCTAGGAGGATGAAATCTAGACTCTGCGCTGTGTACAACGCGTATACAAATCAACCAGCATGGGGTGAGCTTAGCAAACGTATGGAAAAGCCTACTTACATGGGTAGGAGCGATCACCCTTTCAAAGTTAAGGGCCGACCACAGCGAACAAATTATGGTAAATATTCTTTCGTAAACCGTGCCATTGATAGTTGGAACTCTCTACCTGCCGCAGTCTTAGAGCCTTTTCCCAAACATATAGGTGTGTTTAAGAAAAGACTGTCTATTTTTGTAAATACTCCAGTTTAATTGTTAGTGAATTGTTATGTACAATTATTTATTTGTTATGTATATCTAATTTGCCACCGGGGGACACACCCCCAATGCAAATAAACGAATGAATGAATGAATATAAAGTCATCATTCTGGAGTCAAATTTACTTACGATTTTTAACCCCGCACAAATGGTGTGATTATTGAGAAATGGCTTATTCATGTACATAAGTCAGTGTGTAGTCTACTATAGCTGCATATTAGGGAATAGTATTGCTGTATTTGCATGCCTATTATCTCATATTGGGCGGCTTTGGTGGCGTATTTGATAGCATGCTGAGCTTCTATGCCCAAGCTCGCGGGTTCAAACCTGGCCGAAGTCATCGGAGTTTTGAAGAGCGTTAAAAATCCCTCAGTATGCCTTCCTTCGGAGGGGAAGTAAAGCCGGTGGGCCCACGTCATACGACATAGATTTATGTGATGTAAAAGAACGTTCCACTAACTACACTCGTGTGAAAGTTAAATTTGATTAACGCTATTATGTTCCAATGGTCACCGTCTGGTTGCAGGAGTATCTATTAGCCAAGTTTGCAGCTAGGTGTCGTTGACGGTAGCATTTGGTAGAAAAAGTAGGAACTACTTAAAACTGAGTGTCTGTAGTCCTTACCTGAATTACATATAACACACAATAATACAGCCATCACAATTAACACCGGTTATCAGGCAGATTCTACACACATCCAAAGTACACGGGGCTGCATGACCGCGATGTCGCAGCCCCTAAACAGAGGAACCAACTAATCTATCTCACCTTGTTAAAGTAAATTAATTAATAGTATAATTGCGCACGAAAGTGCATTTGGAATAAATACATCATAATATCACAAACACTGTCAGATGAGAAGTTAAATAAATAGACCAGCGGTGCATGGTTTCCACCGGCTTCCACCACAAACCGCGCTCGAGACCCGGATCCCACCAACCCACCGACCAGTGCGCGCCCCATATTACATGATCCTTGGTCTGTGCAATGCAGCAACGTATAATCCCAGTATAATGTCAAATAAGATGCATTGATTGAGAACACATTGGGATTCTTCTTTAGCCCCTAAAGTATTTCGTAAGATAGGTCAAACGCTTGAAATGGCAGACATGGAATATAAATACTTCACCAATCCGTGTATAATTAATAAAGAGACTGTATGCTTAAAGATCCATAAGCATTTTCTAATCAAAGCGGCTTCAAATAACACGACGTGGTGGAAAGTAAAGAGGTTAGCTCAAAGTATATGGTGTCTAAAAATAAAGCAATGGAAAAAACAAATATAATTATAAATGTGACTAAGATTACAAATGTATTAAAATCATTATGCAATTCTAATTTAAAAGACATTGAATGAATATAAATTTAATAAATGAGATCACTTACTTCAGGTTAACACAATGTTTCATTTAGAAAATGATTTGTATATTGTTTAATATTTTATGGGTGTAGCAAAGTCCAACAACTCAAATAGACGGTAGTAAGAAATGAAATAACGTCAGTGCTAGTTCTGTAAAAAGACGTAAATACGACTGAAGCGCTACTGTGGAAAGATCCTGTACGCGTCTGTGTGTTGAATGGGCAGGCAGTTTAAAGCAGCCAGGAGGGATGCGATCCAGATGGCAGTGAAAATGGTGCTGCAACCTATCTTGTCTTGTTTTAAATGAACAGGCAGTTTAAAGCTATTATCAAAGAGAACAAAATATATCTACAATGGCATTACATATGCCAGTTGCAAGTACCGATGGTAGATGTCGCATTCAACACTACTCTTGGTCCCCCACAGGAAGTGTGCTTTCATTTCCCGAGTTTACGTGAGACAGAGTTAGGTGAGATGATAGTCTTACGTGATTTCCGGCGATAACTTTGTTCCGGACACAAACACTCCTTCGTATGTTGTGTGTAGTCGTCATTTTGAGAGTCCCGCACCGTAGATGTGATCGTTTAATCGTGCACCACGGTTGCGAGGGCAGCTGTATCAGGTCCAGACATCGTAGGTTCGAACCTATCCTGAGTGTGGTTTTTCTACACTCTGTCCAGGCAAATGCCGGGATAGTACTTGACCAATGTCAGTAACGCACATGATAGGGACTTCTTTGCCTCTGATACCTACGATGATATCCAATTAACTACGGAATCAACCATCCGGTGCATCTTTTCATCATATCTCCTCCCTTCTGCACGAGGTCATAAAGGAGGCAGGGTGTGTGTAGCCCCACCACTGGAGGTGCTACACCCTCAAGGGCTCACGGCTTTTGAGTTTGGGAGAATACCTGAGCTGGATCTGTTTTTTTTTTTCCTTTTTCCAGTGATTCTGGGGCGGTCTCTCTCCTATTTCCCTTCCTATCTGCCTTTCATGGCACACCTTACCAAATCCGTCAATTCTCATTTTTGGAGGGTTGAGAGCATTTCATTTACCCGCATTTTATTTCCCTTATTTCTTCCTTTTTGTCCTTTTGTTCTTCTAATCCATAATTTGGTTGTAAGTTGTAGTTATTTTTAGTTCTAGTGTTCATTTTATCATCATTCTTCATTTCCATCCCAAAGAATTAAGAGGCCTATAGCCTCCATGTTAGGCCCTTTAAACATCAACTATAATCATCAAATTACTATTTCAGCAATATATTTTTCGACAATGAAAACTGAAAGTCTGGTTTAAGTTGTATTCACAGTGGAAAGAATTTATTGCATGAAATGTTTGGAATGCATTTCTCAGAACTGTAATCCCCTCCACTAATTAGCCTGACCGCAGCAGCGGTCTTCCCAGCGTCATTGCAGAGAAATTGGTATCACCGATTACGAATACTATTGCGGAAGCCGAACTATCGGTTGCTTCCAAATAACTTCTGTACTAACCACTCAGCAGGAAAGTTCATTAAGTTTTATATAAATCGAGTGAACCTAATGGAATTCAATTTTAATAAAGTGCATAGGTATGTTTAGTTTCTGTCATTTATTATCACGCTATTGTATTTTGTGGCCGGCCACGTGGTGATGGGGTAGCGTGCCTACCTGTCACCCAGAGGCCCCGTGTTCGATTCCCGGATCCGTCAAGGATTTTAGAAACTGACGTGAGGGCTGGAACGGGGTGCACTCAGCCTCGTGAGGACAATTGAGTAGCTGTCTGTCAGTGAGGCAACGCCCCAATCACGAAAACCAAGATTAATGGCCGAGGGAACCCGATGCGCTGATCACGCATCACCCCAATATATGAAGACTAAATGGCTGGGCAGCGGTCGCTTGGTAGGCCTAGGTCCTTCATGGGCTGTAGTGCCAGGGGTTATATTATTATATTATTTTGTGATATAATTTGCATTTTGATATTGCGGAAATTATATTTACAAATAGTGTGAAGTTTTCGTTATGCTATACTGGGTTGACAGTGGTGTGTGAGAATTTGAGTAACTGACCGGATTTGATGTAAATTACCTCATTTTGTATACCGGTAGTGCAGAGCGCAACTGGCATCCAGTCGGCCGTGTCTTGACTTGAGCTATGTTGCCATGGAAACGATCTGCCTTGCCATTCCTTCATGAGTATCTTTTATGAATTTATTAGCCTGTGCTCGAGTGCAAAAGGGCCGAAATCAGAAGAATGAGAAAGACTATCGAAAATTCATGTAGGCAGCCGTTCCTTCTGGGTCCTAAACTATGTGTATGCAAAATTTGGTTGAGATTGGTGAAACGGTGCAGATTTGTATACGGAACCAATATACATACATACCCACATACATACATACATACAGACTTTCACTTTTATATATAAGATGACGCTGACCTAAGCCCTTAGATAGCTACGGTGTAGTAAACGGCATTTTTGGCGACAAAGTTTAATCTTATTACAGTACAGTATATAGAATTGAGCCATTTATATACAGAACAGGTAAAAAATTGTTACTTAACGTTTACTCTTTATACTTAAATTCTGTTAAATATAACCAATTCTAATTCTTTACTGTTTCATCTAAGTGGCCTTGGTGGCGATTGTTAGAGCCCTGCATGGCTTTTATCCGCATCCGCACGTTTGTTATCCGAATCCGTTGACATTAAAATAATATTTTTAATTTCTTAGATAAAGCATAACGTAATAAAGCAACATAATTAGGCATTTGAGGTGAAATTCGTTCCCCTAGGCTATGTATCAATCGCAAAACACTGTTGACTTAGTTTTGTCCCTCTGAGTAACGGCAAGTGAAACAGCGGGTGGATAATTATGGGACTTACTTAGTCGTTGGATATACCCATGCAGGCAAGCGCAGGTATATAAGATTCTCTTTTGACATAAGCCAACACTAAATGAGGGTATTTCCATGACTGGTTTCTCTCACTTCCAGGCGAAGGAAATAACAAGAAACGTGAAAGACGCAGACCTCAGCAAAAACTATAATTATTTTTTAAAATAAATCCATTTCAACATTGTATTCTAAAAACTATTCACAAATTTAATCTAAACATTATCCGTAATTTATCCGCAATCTGCACAGCCATGCAAACTATTTTCACATCGCGGAAATAGTTGTGGATATCCGTGGGGTTATCCACGTATATCAGCAACCGAGCAGGGCTTTGGCGATTGTTGTTTCAAGGGACGGAACATTGAGGTCATCTTAACCACGTGGTGACTTTCTAGGGATGATAATGTGACATCTCGATGCCTCGAATCCAAACTTATCAACAAGACACGGGTGTTTAAATCCCAGTCTAAGGATGCCACAATTTTTAAATGAAAATCTACATTAGTTACGTTCTTGTTATTCGAATTAAAGGGAAGGTTTTGGTACTGGGATTCAAAGTTATTATATTTAATGGTGTGGATATTGTAATTGTCAAACCCATGCACTTATTGTGGCGGTTAAAATCTGTTTTCTAACTGCGTTATTGTGATGTCTAATGTGTTTAATTGGGGATAGGATTGAAAAGAGAGTGGGCGTGCCTTTTGAAAAAGCACGATCTCAGTAAAGTTCTGAAATTGAAATTAGTAAGGGGCAGATGACCTCGTAGTTCCGCCCCTTAAAACAACAATAACTAACTAACTAGAAATTAGTAAAACACAGAAAATGTTTTAACAATGGTATACAGTATTATAGCTCCTTCCGTTAGTCCACTGCAGACCCTTGATACTGCCGAACCCAGTTTTCGGCGAAACATCGGGAGTATACATCCTGCCTGGACCACGGCCTACAAGCCCGGACAACTTGTAGCCTACATAGTTATGAACACCGGCCATGAAAGCCTACGCTGTTATACAGTATTATTAATAGTTCTTCATGCGATTGAATCCCAGAAAGAAATTCTTATTCATTATTTTAAATTTAAGTTGAAATTAAATATAAATTCAATTTAATTTTTTATTTATTTAGTCAATTTACCCTCTAGGTTGGTGGTTCCCACGGACTCAGCGAGGGAACTCACCACTACCGCCTCTATGGGCAGTGTCCTGGAGCTTGGAACATCTGGTCGGGATGGATACAACTAGGGAGGTGTGATCAGCACTTCGCCCAGGCGGCCTCACCTACAAAGCGAACAGGGGCCTCATGAGGGAGGGGAAGGGATGGAAGACTGGGAGGGATAGGCAAGGAAGAGGGAAGGAGGCGGCCGTGGCCTTACAGAAGGTACCATCCCGGCATTTGCCCGAAGACGAAGTGGGAAACCACGGAAAACCATTTCGAGGATGGCTGAGGTGGGAATCGAACCCCCTCTACTCATTTGGACCACCCGAGGCTGAGTAGACCCCGTTCCAGTCCTCATACCACTTTTCAAATTTCGTGGCAGAGCCGGGAATCGAACCTAGGACCTCCGGGGCGGCAGCTAACCATGCTGACCGCTACGCTACGGAGGCGACTAAATTCAATTTAAAATCAAATTAAAATTTTTAATTAGCCAATTTATATAATTTTGTAAATGTTTAAATAAATTGAAGTGTTTTATATTCTTACTTTCATTTTTTTTTAATTTTTACAAATCTATACGAGTAACGGTATATTATTCGAATTTTCATGTTAAATATTTTATTTTTACATTTTTTTCTTTCTTTATTTTTCATCCTTACGGTATAATATTCTTTGATGTTACTATACCTGCTATCATGGTTTAAGATTATCGAGGCTATACCGAAGTAGTTTGGCCAATAAGAAAAGACGCAATTCAATGACATCAATACAATTTAGACGTTTCACATTCCAACGTCCGTATTGCTTCACAAAATACTAAGTTTTTGTTTTGTTTTGTTTTGTAATGTTTATTTAGTCTACCCGAAGTTCAGTCTGAGTGATTCATTTTTCTGTCAGACACTTTTAGACTATTTTACTGACGATTTTATACGCCACCTCGCCATGTGTCTAACTTTTCTATATCTCGAGTATCGAACAATTTTAAGGAGTGTAGTGACGTCACCTTTAAATGGCGCGTTGTGAAGGATTAGTTTGTGTTCTGTCACAGCGTCAACCATCGTAACTTGACTCTAAATGTTATTGATCAATGGGGCAATGTGGAGGAATCGCTTGCGGAGCTATGTGAGGGAATCACTTACTTAGGGGTGTCAAGGCATGGCTTGTGGAGCGATATGTAGGAGTCGCTTTACGAAGCGATGTCAATAGCTCGCTTGTGGAACGATGTGAAGAGACACTTAGAGGGGCCTGCTCAAGTACTGTATATACCCCGATTCTTAAGTGTCTTGGGGAATTTTTAGTGTAGTATTATGATGTCACCGATGACGTCCGGGCGCTGATATTCGTTTGTTTGTTTGTTTGTTTGTTTGTTTGATGTAGTGACATCAATTGCTGCTATGTAACTCTGCTGTGTTAATTGTTAGCCTATTAACCTACTTTGAAATTTTGGAAAAGATGAAAGTAGACTTATTTGATCTACACGGGCCAAATGTCCGTGTGTCTGTCTGTGTGCATTAAACCAGAGTTAAATTTCTTGGCAGAGCGAATATCCAACTCAATTATATTTAATTTTTCAATTTTTTGCGGATTGTGGATGGCAAAATCAACAGAAAATTCTCTCAAAAGAAAAGGCACCTGAAATAAATCTGACCGGGTGAACTTTAAAACCATGTAAAGTACTAATTTTAAAATAACCCAAAACCCATTTATACATATAAGTGACCAAATTCAGTAATTTATCCATAATACTAAATTTTTGGGTGAAAGAACTAAGACTGTAGCTCATCTGAAATGATCCATTCATAAATAGAAGCCTATATCCATATGGTGAAAGGGAAATTTAACGTTATCACACAAACATATGGCAGTGAATTTCCTATAATCACTTTTGTCACATATTGATCAATGATCTTGATGCGGCAAAGCCAGGATGATACGCGATAAAAGGCAATCAGTTCGATTAATTGCCTTGTGATGCAGATGATCGTAAAATATGAGCATATCTAGGTCATCAGTACGATTGCTTCTGCATTGTGGAACAAGTCGGCACAGATGGTGATGGGATTAGTTCCTAAACTCGGGGCTTATAGCTTGACTCTCTGCGATCCCGGTCATGAAAAACAGAGTTCCACTCGAGCTCAGAAAATCTGCTTGGGAGGATCAAACTAAACCTGGTATTGTTGACTGATCGATGTTAGCTTTGAGGGTATTAACAATAGGACATACACACCATGGGAGAGAGGGATTAGAAAGTTCTGATGAACACAATAAGAAGCTTCCATTCAACAAGGTCGTACGGTACTTTGAAGTGTATCAAGGTTCAACCCCCGTAATCCTTCGATGTTTTTTTTAATTTCTTAGCTGAATTATCATCAAGTAGGAGGGAGAAAATTATTGCTGAATTATTGGAAGTTCGTATACATTTGAACAATCTTTATTGTAACCGTCCCATAGTTACAAGGGATCGAACCCTCACTTTTGAGACTCATGAGTTCCATAATCATGCGTATATTTTTATTTGATGCTTTTATATGTTGAACAATTGTTTATTGGAGTGTATTATGTCATGTGATTGATTATCATATAATTTGTTAAGGTTTAAGATATTGTTAATAGCAGGATCCGAAGTCAGTTTAGAATCAACTATTTTCTTAACATTGTATGAATATTTATTGGAGTGTCTGGATAAGTACACAGAACCAGAAAGTGTGTCTTGTGAGCGACGGGTTTTCTCCAAGCAGGCCGTGTGCAAGGATGAGTCATGCTGCAAATCGGGAGGAGTAGGTTTGGCATCTATGTACTAGAGGTGTGTATCAGTGAAATTAGAATTGAATTATACAGTGTCCTCATTGGTTGAATGCATTGTTCGGATTGGCTGTACCCCGTGATTTATGGTGTGTAGACCAGGGGGTTGGAGGGGACGTGACTGATACGTATAGTTGTCGTGGCTGGGAAGAGTATTATATTTTGTGGCTCCTGAGGGGATTAGTTGATTATTTTCGTGGCTCCGTTTTGAGGAGTGGTTGTAGGATCGGCTTGGGGTCGGCATCAAGTCAGTTTTTAGGTGTTTGGACTTATAATTAAAGAGGTCAAGTTTGCCTATGCTTGACTGATCTTGGGAAGGAAGGTAATACAAGACGATCACAATATTGTGTTAAGAGTTCTATACGGAGTTGCAGGTTGGATTATTCTCACGGGAATAATTCGCCTAGTTTCAGATAAGTCGCCAAGACTTCCTGTCTCGAAAAGCATGACGTATTGAGAACTTAAGTCTGTTTACTGAAATTCAAGGGCCATAATGATAAATTTGTTAATCTACGAATACTGGTGAAATATACAAAGTATTGTTCAATTCAGGTGCGAATTAGTTGCGATAATCCACCAAACGGATTCAGAGCACTATTATTCAGTCCACGAACCAGTATAAGTCGATGGATTCTGAAAATCAGTAATCTACAGTAATTAACATTTGTAATAGAAAATCATACGAGTGAAACAATTACTAACTGCGATGCAAGTAACTAGGTCTGATTCTCTGGGAGCATTAACCCCAGAATCGGTAGATTTAGCCTTTACATCTGAGACCAAACATCTGTAAGTACCAGTCATCATCTTCTTCTTCCAAGGGTTCATCAATGTAAGTCATAAGTGTGACTGTGTATATATGATAAGGAGTGTTAGAGTAGTCTGTATCGATGAGGATCCAGCCAAGTGTATATATTTTGTCTGGTATCAGAATACATGTCAATTTTTACCAGATTTCCAATGTTTTTATTTTATGCGGTCACCGGTGTAGTTGGGTGTGAATGTTTATTGCTGTTGTTAGTATCGTACAGGTGTTTAACCCCCACGGACCTCGATATATAGTTATTGATTAGCGGGAACGTTACAATTGGTCGCCCAAGTGGGACTGATACGTTACAGTATGTCAATGGCATTATCTTTAAAGAGAAGCAAATTCCTGTAGTCTTCGAAATTGAGACCTCTTGAGGTATCTGCATGTGAACTATATCGTTCCAGTATTTCAAAACAGAATAAAATTTGGCTGAGGCCGGAATCAAACTCAGACTTCCGCGTTGGTAAGCCAACCCCGAGACGTACAATAACAGATAATAACACCTGCTAAACTTAGAACCAACGAGCAGCCTTTCGTGTTTAGAATCTGAGCTTGAGTGTTAATTTTCTTAACCTGTCGGTATTTATTTATTTCGAATGTATTATTAATGGGGGGCGAAGGGGATAGGGGAGGTTTGAAACCTTCTCCAAATTTACCGTAACACCATACTAGTTAACGAAACATCATAAAACTCACATATTATATCGAAAATACCTGTACACTCGCAACAAATCCTCCATGAATGTACATTGGTGCTTTCTATACCCACAATCATAATGAGAGATTTAATTAATGCATTTTTTATTAATCGTTATATTAATTTCGATTTAGCCTATACTTTGTTGATTTCTCTTCTTCCTTATGGAACATTCTTTACAACATAATTTCTCATTCAACTAGACCATTTGTTATTATGAAATTTTGTTGTTGTTGCTTCAACTAGGAGCTTGGAACATCTATAGTTATCAACCCTGTGTATTTGCGGATGTATGATAAATGATAACCTGAAGCCTTAAACTGTATGAGAAACTCTCGGGTTAGATACAAATCAGGAAAGATGTGTCGTGGATAGAAACCAAATCAATTTTCGTAAAGGAGTTTCAATGTTGGTGTCCGTTCCTGCACAAGGGCAAATGTGTAATCCTCTAGAAGGAATGCACCCTCAGACAAGAGATGGAATGGTCTGAGCAGCTCGGAATGGAAGGAGGCCATAAAGGTAACATCCACCGAAAGTGCCGGGTTGGTCCCAGAATGACAACCTCTGTAGGCGATGCTTCACTTTGAAACACTCATTGTTTGGGTTGATGCTCGTATCGAAATACTCTCATAATACGATCAACCGCTGCCAATTCTTAGAGAGAAAAAGTGTATATGGATCATGAATAGGTGCATGGAAAATCAGATACCATAAGTACCCAGAGTATTGATATGATAGTCCATCTCGGGTCAAGGACAGGAACCATCATTGATCGTACTATCATACAGTACGTGGAGTATGCTTCTGATGCATTATACACATTGAGAAATGTTCCATTTATGATCCAACCGTCCCATACTACAAGTCCAAATATAACTTGGACTGCAATAACGTGAATGGTTCGATGGTCGGTTCAAGGCTCGCATTCCCGACATTTGTAATGATAACCATGGTCTGCAAAGCGCTTCGTTACGAACCTCAGGTTTACATACATAGCAGCTGAAACTATCATGATTCAGACGTAGTTTAATTGCACTAAAAAAAAACTAGATTTTAAATTTTCGGGAAATAGAAGGCTTTTCGTGCTATTAACTCGCATTATTTAATTAAGTTTACAAAAAGACACCTGTTAATGCTATATTTTTATTGAAACAAGTTTTCAACCCTTCATTGGGGTCTTCGTCAGCTTGGGTCGCATTGCTATAACATACTTGTACACTAAACTGGTTATTTCTATTTTAAAAAAACCAATAGGGTCTCGAAATTTTGATTCTCGGAATTACGAGTTTTCCATAAATTCGAGCCTCGTAAAACAAATTTGTTTCTTGATGTCTAAAACGCAAAACGCGATTGGAAATAGCAACAATCCGTTTTCGATCCATTTCCCCCATCCGCTCACCTGGAAGTGCACAGACTCTTCTGTAATTGACATGATCAACACCCCCAACGCAGTGTGAGAGTGACGAGGATGACGAGACCGAGACTGTACTGCTGGCTACGCTGCACTTGAGGCCACCATGCACTACGTGGAACAACAACCTAAGGCAACACCAACCAACATCCTGCTCTTCAGACGGTGTCGTGACATCGCTGCTTCACGAAAAAAAAAGACAATCCACAATTTTTCAAGAATTGTATCTTGTTACCAGACTTAAGATAAAACTTTCATTTCGCGAATGTAAATGTCTACTGTAAACACTTTGTTTTAATAAAGTTCATTTTTGACGCCTGTATTCCTTTCAATATCGTTTTACAGCACAGTATTTCTTTTTCACACATAAATTTCGATAGACCGAGTTTTCAATAGTTCTAGATGGTCGTGGTCCTGTTCACCTCGAACTATTTAGACTCTACTCTATAATAAATAAAAATCAACTCTAAAATATCTACAATATCCAAAATATCCCCTAGCAGTTAAATATATTTTAGAAGTTTTACTTACTTTACTTAATTCCTGCCGCTCCTTCCGGAGCATAGGGCCTTGGCGAAATTTCTCCACGCAGTACGGTTCCTGGCCATTCTCTTCACTTGACTCCAGTTCTTGTCCACTTCTGCAATTTCATTTTCTCCATCAAGGTCCTCACATTCCAGAAACCGATTTTCGTAGTCCTCTTCATGCCAAAAGTCGTCATCAGGTCATCCGTCCGGTTTTGTAATTTCGCTTCAGTTTCCGTATTCAGTTTATTTAAGAGGAGTGAGTGATTAACCCACTGCCTCCGAGTGCCTTGGAGGGGCTGCCACCTTAAGCCTGAGGCACCAGGCTGATTTTCTGTCAGGGTTTCTTCCCTTAGCCTTTGAAGAACCAACTACAAACTACAAGGCAGCAGTTGTTTCACCAGAGCCCCGTTAGCCGTAATTTCTTCAGGGTTCCTGTAGGGCCTTCACAGCTACCGTAGCGGTCTTGAGGCACACAAAGTCCCCACTGTACTTCACCCCTACATGCAATCCCCTACTTAATTACGTTGCCCATCTCCCACGACGAGGACGAGGGGTTGGATTTGTGAGAGACTTAGAAGTATTAGTTGCCAATATAAAATTTCAATAAAATACTTTAAAATTAAAATGAATTGAAAATGGAATACTTGAATACTACACGGTTCTTTTTAAAGCCTTATCGTAAACAAACACAACTTTGAAATATAACATGTGTGGGAAGTCAGCTGTCTGCAGCATGTTCAAAGACTAAATATTATTTCTGGCACTTTTTAACGACCTACCAAATGGGATTCGAAGTGACTGCCGATTGTTTGTGGATGATTGTGTACTAGGCCTATGCCGAAAAATTTAAACAATACAAGACAACGCTCAGTTACAAACTGACCTCAACCTGGTTCATAAATGGGCGGTTGACAACAAAATGAAGATTAATACGAGTAAATAGGGAGAATAGGGAGAGGCGAAGGCATGATTTTCAATATAATATCGGCTCGGAAATACTTGTAGAAGGAAACCAATACTAGGGCATCCATGTAAGGAATGATATGAAATGGAGTACTCATGTGGGTTGTGTCGTCTCCAAAGCGTTCAAATCACTTCATTTTGTAAAGCAAGCATTAACAGGCAGTGGCTCTACCGCAAAAGAATTAGGATATTTGAACCTGGTGAGGCCAATCTTGGAATACGGCTCAGCGGTTTGGGACCCATATCAGGTAGGGCTCATCAATGAGCTGGAGACGGTACAAAGGAAGGCTGCTAGATTTGTGCTCATCAATTTTAATCCTAGAAGTAGTGTAACTCGAATGATGGAAAAACTAGGGTGGGAATCTCTGGAAGATAGAAGGATGACATCCAGACTATACGCTAATCAGCCAGCATGGGGAGAACTAGGCAATCGTCTGGGAAATCCCACCTACCTGAGCAGGGCAGATCATCCACATAAAGTCAAGGTCCGACCACAGCGTACAAATTATGGGAAATATTCTTTCATTACCGTGGTATTGATAATTGGAACTCATTACCTGCCTCAATCTTAGAGCCTTCCCTAAACATATTGAAGTGTTTAAGAGAAGATTGAAATTGTATGCAAATACTACGATGTAATTACTTTAGTTCCAAAATTGCGAATTGTGTATACTGTGCTTGATGTAATTGTTTGTGATTTTCTGTATTTGTACAATTTGACACCGGGGAATTACCCCCATTTGCAAATATTATACCTGTGGGTATAGTAATAATTAAATTATTAATCCACTTATTCGCGTAACTTAAACATAATAATAATAATGTTATTGGTTTTACGTCCCTTTTAACAACTGAGGCTTTTAGAGACGCCGGGGTGCCGAAATTTGGCCCCGAAGGGTATCTTTAAACGTGCCTGTAAATCTACTGACACGGCTCCCTCGCATTTGCGCACCTTCAAATGCGAACTGGCTCCGCCAGGATTAGATCCTGCAACCTTGGGAACAGCAGGAGAGAACGTTACCGCTGAGCCACGCAGCCAGCCTGGAACTTAAACAGGTCGATATGTACAGAGAGAGGGAAAGATTCCCGCATTGCCTTGGTTACAACATTGATAGCATTGCGTATCCAGAAATAACAATATTAATAATAAACATTTTATGAAAGCCTGAAGCACTATATGCTTCTGAAACGCTGATTACTGGGGGCAGATCATTAATTATAGATGTGGAAAAGCAAGAAAGGAAAATCATAGGAAGAAATATTTGGACCAGTCTGCACAAGGGGAATCTGGATGAAAAGAAAATCCCAAGACTTATACCAACACTCGGAGAAAACCTCACACATTTAGGAAAACACGATTGAAATTTTATGGGTATATCCTCAGGATGGGCAATCAGAGACTGTCCAAAAGGATTACTAACCTTGCCCTGTCAATGAAAGTTAAAGTTAAAAATGAAAGTTAAAAACACCTGGCTGGTTGAAGTTGGAAAAGATTCTCAGGAAATAGGCATCACAGATGACATTGTAGTAGACAGAACTAAGTTAAGAGAATAGTCGATAATCACCGCTTTGCAGACCATCCAAGCATTATCACCAACAAAACCTGGTCAGAAGATCGCAAGAGAAGCCACAACGAAGAGAAAGGCAATGCCATCAGCTAAATAAGTTCAATCGCGCTCCTTACAGTTAGTCGGGCATGACGAAGAAAGAAGAAGAAACATTTTATGAAAATGGAAGTTCTGTCGACCAATATATCGGCTCAACACATATTAACAATGTTAAACACATATTCCTTCATGGCTAATGTTTTAGCTTCACTTCGCATTCTCACTTACGAACATCTTGTAGACAGCTCCTCTTCAGTTAATAACAATAGCTCACACAGTTGAAGAGGCGAGTAATGGACAGCCCGGTGATTTATGAGTCTTTATCTCGAGTAACACACGCGTGAAGTGTGGCTACGGTTTGCTGAAAGAAAGTAATTTGTAACTTATTCATTAGCGCATGGCTTCTGTTGTTAGTCGTATTTTTAGACAGAGAATTAAAAGGGAAATATTTATTACTAGGGGACCAGTGCGAGAAATCTCGCATGTGCATAAACCACTCGCCCGGCTTGGCTGTTATGCACATTTTAAATAGATTGTTGATATTTATGAAATTAGAGTGTAGGACTGGTTCGTCACTGTTGAGGGCAACTCTATTTCTTTTGAATGCACAATCGGTTAGTTGTGAGAGCGCTCCGTGTGTACAGACCACCCGCCGGCTCTATTGTTATGTGGACTGGACACGATAAAGTTCTGGCAGGGGTTTACTTGATTTAACTTATTTCTTAAACAAATAAATATATTTCCATTGACTTTTCAACATTGAAGGAAGTGGGAAAAAACCTGAGGCGGTATGCTATCCGAAGATATTTCCCTGTCATACCTCAACTTCAAAAAAGCATACCCCTCCCTTACAACGTAACGTGATAATCAGGAAATTGTTCTATTCACTCAGAATTGCATCATGCTCAAGTAATAAATTTTATTTTTCACTTAAAAAATATATGTGTGAATTATTATTTAGGCTATATAGATAAATAAAATTAAATGAGTGAAGTGGGGAACTAAATTAATTTTTGTTTGTTTGTTACTGACATATAATTAGCATCCGTATAAGAGGAAACATTAACAGTAAATGTGTCATAAGTCACAATAGATTGGTCTGAAAATCACACAAAGATAGCATCTGAAAATACAGTACAGCAATATAAACAGTAAAGTTTATATTGTAAAAAATACATAAAATTAAGACTGATAGGCCTAACTTAAATAGGAAAAAATTATTAAATGCACTTATCATTAACTTAACGAAAAATAGTCTTTCGAAATTTATGCTTTTGCAGAAAGGTTCATTTTACTTGTAGCCTATCATTTTATTCCTGTAGAAACTCCCAGATTACTTTTAACCCTGGAGGAGAGACATCTGACATGTTTCGCTTCATGGAGTTGTTGTCATCAGCACTGTGACGTCCCTTACTTAGCCATGCCTTAACATATCTCTCAGGCTTGAACTTGTGAATTGGGGTCCCAACCAGCTTCAAAAAGACTAACTTTCCAGCAGTTTTCACCTGAAGCTGATTCCTTTCAGGTGAATATATTGCGTTCATGGCACTAAAAGATCGTTCACATTCTGCTGTGGATATGATTATGGTTTTCACAGCCCTAAGAAGTGGTTTCAGATCATCAGATACTGTTTTGTCTGATGCATACAGCCTGAAACCAGTTACACTTTCCCTGATGGAACCTATACAAAATTTCTCACACAGATATTTTATTTTACTGTTTCCAAAACAAATATCACTGGCCACATCTTCTGGCCACTTTGTTTCATCAAATACTTCTAAATTACTTGAAAGCTCTTGATACTTTGCTGCAAGAGATTGTGCAGTCGAAGCAGAAGATCTCGAAGATTGGCTGTTTAGCATTCGTTTTTCCATTTCTTCCATACGTTGACTGTAGAAGGCTTGTTCATCAATTCTGTGCACTCTTCCAGGTCCATGCAAGTTCACGCCATTTAGTTTCTTACACTCGGCTGCACTTCTTGCTAATTCTGTATACTCCCCAGGTCGGGTTTGTAAAGAGTGGAAAACTTGAAGTTTTTGGAGTACTAGCTTATGAGCCTGAATAACAGACATCTCCCTCTTCTGCAATTGAAGCGACAGATCCTCTAATTCACTCAGAGCATCTATCACCAAACCCATATTCAGGGTAAAGTTTATATCAGTTAGACAATCCAGTAGTTCTTTTTACTGGGGCCTTTCTTTAGAGTCTCTTGGTTGATCCTCCATGGCGCTTTTAAAATGGAGGGAGAGTGCTGCAAAATCTTTCCAAATGGTCCTAACTGATCTAGCACTTGACGAAACCCATCTAACTCCTAAAATTCTTCCTATGACCTAAATTTTAGTACTCAGATTTGATGCACAATGCTGCAATTGGTTTTTGTTCTTTGGTGATGCATGGTATAGAGAATACAATTTATCAAAAACGTTCCTCATGTGGATGATAGCTGTCAGCTTGGAAACATCACCAACTGATAACTCGAGACGGTGGTTAGCACAGTGCCATATAAAAAGCCGAGGGAATTCTTGATGGAGTCTCACTGCCAATCCTGATACACTCCCTAGCATATTAGATGCACCATCACAAGCAAATGATATAAAATTGCTGGCTAGAAACTCTTGTGAAAAATGCTGAAGAAGATTAGACGTTAAGGAATCATATAAACATTGAGCTGAGATGTTTGGAAGTTCAACTAGATCGAAAAATATGCTGCTGGTTTCTTCAGAATTATTAAAATTCACCCGAAGACAAATACAAAGAACAGATTTTTGACCCACTGAAGTTGACTCGTCCACCATCACACCAATCTTGAGGTCGTTTTCAACAATTTGTTTTACAACAGTTTTCCTCATTTCTTCACCAATCAGATTGGTAATGTCAGCACAGAAATGTTTGGAATGCAAAATCTGGTCCATGTCTAAACCATTTGCTCTTTGTGCATCAATCCAGGATGGTAGATCAGAAAATGGCCTTCCTAGCTTTGCAAGATTGTACACAGTCCGAAAAACTCTGCATGTATTCTCGTGTTAAACCCCTTCTTGTTTTGCAGTTGTGTTTGAAGAACTTGTTTCTTGGCCTCCTCAAGAATTTAACACACTGACCATGGGCATGGGAATTCTTGTGATCAAAGATTTTTTTTCTTATTGCCTGACGCATTTTCACATCACTATCACCAAAAGCCTTTACAGAATGAGAACACCACTCATTTGATAAGCGAGTTCGTTCTGATTTAAAAGCACCCAAAGTTCCACGTGCTCTGACGCATACTTTGCAACCGAATCCTTTTGTTTCGGTTTTGTAGGATAACCATTCGTGTTCTTTGAATTTAGTTTCCCACTGAGCAGGGCTCAGAAATGTTGGCCAACATTCAAAATCTGCATTATATAGGCCTACATTGTTGGTTTCTATTTCACGTGTGCTTTGTTGTCTGTGAGAGGTGAGAGACAAAGCCGATTTCGTCAAATTTTTCCCAGACCGATTATCTTCAACTCAATCACCAGTTTCGCTGAAATTTCTCTTTTGTCCTCTTGCGGCAAATTTATCCATGATATCAGCTCTGCAGCCGATGCTGATAAGAATACTTTAGTTGCAATGATGCTACTTGATACACAATCGTACTGACCATACACCACAACACTAGTTTTTAACCCGACAACGAGGCGGGAGACTATCGTCTTTTTAATTAAGTTCCTCCACGAGTAACCAACCTTGCTTTATAGATTTTCGCCAAGCAGGAGCCCAAAAGTCAAGAATATTATGTCCTGTCGATTGAGCGTAGATATTTTAAAAGTAAATATATATTTAAGCAATGTAAAAGTTATATTATCTTACTGAGAAATATGATTAAAAACATCAGATGTAGCGGTATATTCTTAAGGTGGCGACTATGGTCATCACAAGTTACCGGTCAAAGCCATGTTTTTTTTAAGCGCTCTGCTGCAACGATGGTGAAGAGATCTCGCTTTATGAGTTTTGCTGCATGGACGGCCATGGCCGTTCTTTATTTTCCACTCTGGTTTGCTGCAGCGATGCTAAAGCGTTTTACGGGTTGGCTTTAAAAAGGACCGCACGGTTCTATATTTGCGATGTCTACAGGGGAATGTTTATCGATGAAGGTAGGTTGGTACTGCCCCCGTAAATTGAATTATACTGAGACCACGGTGGCTGTATTGGCATATGTGAATAAAGTTATGGCCGTCATAGTTGTGACGTGTATATTCATGACGTAGGCGTGGATGACGCAACGCTCGAGCAAGTAGGCTGGCTGAGCTTAGATTCTTGCTGACGTCACGATTTTGTTCGAGAAGGATCTTAGATTTACGACGCAGTCGCAGGGAAGCAAGTAAACGTGCTGAGGAAGAAGTTACGCTATTGGAGGAGAGGCTCGAACCAATGAATGATAGCTTGAAGGGAGACGGAGATTACTGAAACTACCATATTTAATAACTTTTGGCATGCAGAATTGTGGAAAACTATTTTCAGTTATGGCATTGATTTGGAATTTTGAAGAAATTAATTATATGTTTTTGAAATCTGAAAATCCGTCAAGAATAGCCAAAGTTGGAACTTCGAGTAATGATGGAAGAAGAAGCTATGGTAGGGATGGATACGCCCCTTCAAAGTTGATAAAAGGCCTTGCACAGCAGAGAGGAGCTTCTCACTTCGTGGTTTTATTCTGACTTCATAGTCTGACTTCGTGCTCTGATAGAACAAGCATATCGTCATAAGCAAGCGTGGCAGAGCCCACCGCATCGAACAGTATTGGGTATCCAGCAGTGCAATTTTACTGTTACTAAAACTAGGTGAAGTTGGAGCGCACACATAAACGATTCTACAAGTTTATCTATCAAGAATTAGCTACTGCATTTATACTAATTCAATAGTGCATTACAATATTGAGGCGTGTGCGAAAGTTGAACTTTTTCATTATAATACTTCAGAAGATATTCGCATTTAAAGACTGCAGAGAAAGGTGTTTTTCTCGAATCCTGAGAAGCACTTTTACTAACACATTCTACGCTACGGCAGACACGTGTATTGCAACCGTGATACTGAAGATTACATTTGGTGATACAACGCTACATTCTACAATGAAACTATACAATCTGGCAGTACTTTCGACTAACATTATAATGGAAGTGGAGATGGAAGACTAAAACTTTAATGCAATTGGGACATACATCAGTAGTGTGAAGTAGCAACATGGAGCTTTGATAATCGTCATTCTACAAAGACGAGCATGTAGTGAACATTCAGCTACACTCATGCATCGTAATCCATCGCTGAATTACATCAAATGGCAGTGGAAATAAATTCATACTCCACAATTATGAACATTTCTGCGGAAATATTTGCAATGAACTTCATGGCTGATTTCTACAAGAACTTCAGGGAACTTTCAAGAGTGGCAAGGGTTTTTCCCAGCACACAAAGAAGAGTTTTGCCAGAAGGATGTCTATCGTCTACACGGAGCAGTGCGATTTCCGGAGGAGGAAGCTGTTCTATTCTCCGAGAGCGCAGGTTCCAGGTTCGAGGTCGGTGCACATCTATCCTGTGGTGAAATGGAACCAGCAGCAGTCTTCTTTGAAATTTTCTTCTAGAACTTCAATCCAACAGATAAGGTAGCCGTGAACGTTTCTTGATTTATTTGAGCCATTTTAGTGAGATCTGAGCAACTATCTTTCCCATATTTTCTGTCATATATTTGATTGCCCCATATTCTTTTGCTAGATGTTTCTGTACTCTGTACACTTTGCAGCTTTATGCCATTTTCTTCGATTTATTGAGACATTATTATGTCATTTGCATATTTAAACATTTTGGATCAGTTTATACTGAAGTTAAATATTCTTTCGAGAATTTGAATTTTTCTTGTAGTCACGATTTGACTGTAAAGTTAACGATTTTCTATGGCAAGTTTGAATTCAGACAGCGTGTCGTTTTATTAAAGTAATTCTTTCCAGTAAATTACTTTGACCAATTTTCTGTCATCCTCAAGAAAGAAGAATGATTAAAAGATTTTAGAGCGTTAAAATCTACTACTTTATCGACGATCTTGGAAATACTAGTCGTTTTTATGAACATGATTGAAACACAGACATTTTTAGTCAATTCTGAAATACCATTGCATTATAGACAATTTTATGAAATATGAACTTTGAATACGATTTATTCAGTACACTATAGTAATGAACATTTGATAGGAGATTTTCTCAATTCTAGATTGAAACAATAATGTTTGCATTTTCTAGTCTATTTGCATTCTATTCGACTATTTCTGCAGTTAAATGAATTTTGCTTGAATATAGTATTTTTATACTGCGATAATTATGATGAGATTAATTCATTTTGATAGACCAGGGAGGCGTGTCTAATCGTATTTGCTATTAAATTTATTTGTGACTGGCAAATTTTTACTTCATATCGCTTCATGAATGAAACCCACGAAGGTTAAATATAATAACAGTTTTCGATACAATTGATGAATATAAGAATTTTTAAAGAGGAACTATGGATGTATAATCGTTAGTTCAGTGGACGTGTAAAAGTCGCTGATGAATAATGCCCTTTAATAAGTGAAGGAGGTTCCCACAGTAATATTGATGATGATGATGATGAATTTATAAGTGGAGTTTTTTTTTGTGTATTGTGGAAGATTTTGATGCCATATATAATGAGATATATGTTGAATTATGGGCCAATTTTGTGCGTTTGTGCGAGGTATGTTTCCGCTGAGTTGTATTGTTCAGGTCCATTGAAAATTATTCATGTGAAGTTACTGTTAAAATTAACAAGAGTGATAAATTGATTGAATTATAGATTTTGAATGGAGTTTACCGTCACAAATTATAATTATTAAATCTTATTAAACCTGAATCTAAAATTTAAATATAAGTAACCTTCATCGGTCGATTATATTACCACGATTTAAGAAAATATCAACCGGATAAACGTGTGGTTAATGTATTTCAAATATAAATAAAATATAAATAATGTAAATAACTATGTAAATATCTATAATAATAATTTGAAACAAACGGGATTAATAGAGGCATGTAAAAAATTTTCAATTGGCGTTTGACTAAGTTATGAACAATCTAAATGTTATAAATAATTATTGAACACTATGATATAACATTATGCGTTTTGCTATTAACATTTAAACAACGCTAGTTCGATAATTGGAATAAACATTTAAATAAGATTTGAGATTAACAGAGTAATCCATTGCAATGTGAACGGAACTTGTATAAATTTTGCGTGATAATATTTGAGTTCAGATGTGAGCATTTAAATTGTTTTGAATGAGAGCTAGACTCTGCGTTGGCCAGCATATGGTGACACTGGTTAGGCAGCTGCGTCCATTTGACGAAGCAAGCATGCAACACTGCTTAGGGTGTATTGCAGGTGGCCAGATAACTGAATGGTGGAGGTCAAGGTCAACTACTTAGCGGCCTTGCGGTTATTAATAAATGTGTGTCAATGAACTAAATTATGAAGTTCATGAACAAGGAAACAAATACTATATGTCTCGTCCCAGCTTCCTTATCCATTCCAATGTGCATTGTTGTTATTATTACGTTCTTTTGAGCTAGAGAAAGCTGAATTTTTGTATGTGAAGTCTACAGTCCTACAGGAGGACATGGTTGCATTGACAATGGCTTCAGACAGCCATAACTATTTTGTTGTTAAATTTTGTTAAAATATTTTTTTTCTTTATGTGAAATAAATTATTGTGCAGTTTAAATTTTCTGGTCTCCGACTTGGTTCATTTTAAATATCGTGGTGGAGGTTATTGTGAGGGCATACTATTAAGTGATCCAGTTGAAAACCCAGACCCGAGATTAAATTGAATAGGTAAGTAAAAGGTAAGTATGAACCCCCGTATATTTTGGTGTGTTCCACAATAATTTCATGTTAACTACTGTGCTCTAATCTCGGTAGTATCTGTCAGTGCCATTTTCATTGATGTAGCTGTGCCGGTGCAATCGATTATTGGCAATCCGATTGAGGGGGCGGATTTCTGACAGCCTACTATCCGGATTATCGGGGACAGTACCAGTGGATGAATGATCATGAAAAGTAATTATATTAATTCCTACGGCGCAAACAAGTTTAAGATCCACTGGTTTTCAGTGGCGGTATGCTATTTGACATTGAAAGCAGTGACGGTATGCCATTGGGCCTTTGAAAGCAGTGCCGGTATTGCATACCGGCGCATACCGCCTCACTTCCCTCCCTGCTTTTCAAGAAATGCAACATTTTTCCTGTACTATTGAGACGATTTGGAAGATTTTGACACCTTCTAACTCCCTCTGGTTTAAGAGTTGAGGTTTGTGAAACATACACCTTAGCGTTTTTTATACCGTACGGTACGATTATCGTGTTGAAACCCATTTCTCAGTGTTGCCTTAGTAAACGAAATGTTAAAATACTTTTCAATCGGTCAACATGTTTGTACCTTATTGTAAAGAGGGTTGTTCCCTAAACCTGCAAAAGATTACCTGAGATGAATAAATGCATTTAATATATTTCATCTATTAATCTAATGTAACTATTTTCAAGTTTAGGGGAAAACCCCCATTACAATTGGGTAAAATCGTGTTGAACAACTGAAAAGCATTTTAAAATGGGATATATTTGCTAAAACTATGAATGCATTTATTAATAGGGCCCGTTTCATTGTGGTGTTTCAACATCACACCCAAAACAATTGAACCTGGAGTATCGGTACTAAAATTATGTGAAATTGCAACCATAGTGTATGTATATATTTATTGTGTTGAAGGGTACTATACAATCATATGTTCATTTTCATCCATCCTTGTAATAGACGTCAACCTGGGCTTTCAAATAGTAAATTTATAACCCCCTCCCCCCAATATATTTCTTGAGTACGTGCAGCAAGCCTGCACGTCACAATATACACCGCAAAAAGGAAACTTGGAATGCAATAAACAGCTTAAGGAGATACCGGAAGAAGCTCCAAAGGTGCAGCAACAAATAGTTCACTCTCGGCAACCAAGAAGATAATTCTAAAATATGTCGGAACAATAGACTCCACATCTTTTTAGAATAAATAGTTTTATGATTATAAAACTGGAGCCTTCATAACTTTTTAAGGAAGATACCGCTACATGACACCAAAAGAAGTGTGTCACTAGGAGAGACCTTCACCAAAATAACAGATAAAGGAATTATTTCAGCCAATAAGGAAGAAGCATCACATCAAGAAGAATACCGAGACATTGAAGTTGGCGGATCCTCTCCTGCTGGTGGGAGGTATAAATGCCATATATAAGACGGGACGGGAGATTCAACACTCAAAATTCAATACTCAATCATCTTGATTGAATCATGAAGTATTAACTAGTCAATTCAGTGGATACTTAGATACGATATTTGCAACAATGTGTTGAATATGAAAGTAGGGTGGGACAATTCCATTTCACTCAGCTAGGCGACAGCATCTGTTCAATCAATGATCAGATAGCTTTGCTAGGTAGGATTGGTAGCTGGAACGATGAAAGGCCATCCGAGATGCAACTTCAGGAACGAGATAGCTACCCCAACATCGCCCATGACGATCTACAATCCGGTGAGCTCATTTACATCTGTCATTTGCAAGTCGGACTTAGTTTCTGTTAACTTCACTGATTTAAACCAAGAAATTCCCCTTTTTATTTCACTGCTTGAAAGGTCGCAAGACATCATTCACTTCATCCCTTGTTTAATAAATTCTTTTTAACTATCTATAACTTTCAGTCAATATTTTCACAACTCTATACCACCCAGATGTCAAGATAGTAGAATAAGGTGTTTTTCAGCTAGCCTCGGTTGCCCCTCCCCCGAAATTAAAGAGTCTCATTTTAATAACAAGTACAAATTTATCTCACAACCGTCTGTTGGAGATTAACCGAGTTATTTACTGTACTCTTTCACAATCACTAGGTTCGGCACGCTAAAACATAGCACCCATCTGTGGGACGAGATTGTTAACCACCCTGGAACGTTACATCATTTGTAAAATTCCCAAGTGTATCGTCATTAATGACCTCAAGTATGAGCTCCCACTTCGTGGATATCAAGAATTGTATCTTCATGACCGCGATGACGACAAATGAAGGCTCTAAGGGGGAACATACAGCTTAAGAAGCCAAAACAATAGCCTAATTTTAATATTATGATTGTGGCTGTCAAAGATTTTGCACAATAATTATACACATTTCCAAGGAAACAAATACATCTTGCTATTAAAAGGGAAGTTTTACATTTTCAAAATTAAATCGTAACTGCTGTATATTTATCCATTTTTCCTAAGTGTGTAGGAAAGTTTCGAATTTTCTTCTTTGGTGAGAAACACCTGGTTTGGGGGTGGAAAAAACGAAATATAGTTTTTTATTGTTTTCGAATAATTAATATGTGAATAACTCAAATACGTTGAAAAAAATTAAAAAGTCTTAAAAATGTGCATGTTAAGACACTTTTTGTAATCATGTTACTCTTTGAAAAGACTCGCGCACGTTTACCTCGGCTCATTCTTTTGCAAATAATGTCTGAACTACTGGAGGTAAATTTTTGAATGCACTACCATTCCGCTTGGTAAAGATTAATTTTCAATATGGTAGCAGTAAAACAGCATTTTAAAAATATTCACTGTGTTGTATTCAGTCTCATTTTTAAGATATTTTGTCACATCAGCTTTCCCCTTCCCTATACATCTCATGGCATAAACGTACCTGATATTGACTTCATAACCATAATCGGTAGACTTTGATGTAATAAAGTTCATCGAAGAAACTAGCACACTTGCACTCGGATGGTTAAATTGCAAGGAACGTCCATTTAAATATTTAAAATTTAAGTTTCGCGTCGCCGCCATGTTGGATTTGTGCTCACCAGGCTATAGAATTAGTGGTTGAAGACATGAATAAAAGGGAAGGAGAATAAAGAGCAATCTTAAAAGTACTGAGGTGATGCAATTAATCCAGATTATGGGGCAGGAAAGTTCTGAGAACCTTCACAGGTAAGAATTTCCACTGAAAAACTTTAGCTTCAATTTTCTCAGTTGTATATTGTTTTGTTCTTTGGTACAATTTGTGAGAAAAGTTCTTATGCTAGGCCGGTGAAACATTTTCTGTGGTTTAATAAGTCATCTGCGAATGGTAATGGGAAGGGACTTTTCAGTATGTTACCTAAGAATAAAGTTATGATTTCTTTTTAAAGAAAATATTTGGGGGGAAAAATTAATGCATTTTTAAAACTTCATTCTGAAAAAAAAAAAAAAAAAAAAAAAAAAAAAAAAATCCGTAAATAATCCTTCCTATTATTACAGAGAAAGATGCATATAACAATCTCTGAAAATTTCATTGTAATAACCCAAATAGGTTTTGAATAATCTCCACCAATAAATGGAAAGTTTAACATGGGCAAGATAGGGAGGTGGTTCTCACCTGAGTGTGTTATACCTTCAGCTACAAAATGAATCTCACACATTTCCAGATCATTAAATAGTTAAGCGTTATTATTTCATCTTTATTCTGAGCAAACTCAAAAAATATTTTTAACGTTTTATAGAAAGACTAATTAAAAGCCACGAAGGTTTGGATGAGTTCCATTTTGTAGCAGAAGGGTTAGCACCCAATTTAAAAAAAAAAGTCCTAAAGTTCCTATAACATGGGAAATTTCAGGGAAACGGTGAAGATCAGCACAAAGCAAGCACCAAATTTTTAAAAATGGATAAAAATAGTTACAATTTGAATTTTGAAAATTTAAAACTTCCTCCCTATTAACAAGATGTGTGTGCTTCCTTGGAAATATATATACTTGTTGTGCAAGATTTATCACAAGCATAGTTATAATATTAAAATCGTTGTTTTTGGTTCCTTAAGCTGAATGTTCCCCCTTAAGATATTAGATTGTGTAATGCACTTCGTCTTTTATACCATTGCTCTTAACCACTCAGCTAATGAAGGACACTCCACTTCGTGCTGAGGGTTGCTCAATGCATTATTTCTGTTTTCCCAAACACACTGTTGTTCTTACCTATATCAGCACTTGGATTAATCATTAGTCTCTTTACAGAAGAAGAACTAACACAAGAACAGCATACTTTCCTTCGTATACCTGGTTTTCCCTTCAAATATACTCTGAGCCGTTGAAGATATCTACATTATTAATGATAATAATTTACAGCGATATCATGTGGTATTATTAAAATCTGAAGAGGTAGGCGATACTCTATGTTTGAAGAGAAGATCTCCCCCTCCCCACGCGTGCTGTATGGTAGGAAACTATGCGAAAGTCGATGCTACGAGTTTGTGTGTTCAAAATGTTCATCATTTCAATACAAATATAACGCATATATAAATGAAATAAACATGGTTTAAAAGAACAAGATTGAAAGAATGTCGCGTAACATCAAGCTTGAGTGAATGGCATCACATACTGCCACGAGATGGTCGCCATATTGCAGTGGAAAATTACCGATTCGCCCCTGGGGGAAATTAGGATACCTCCGGAATATATACGAGTGGGCCTTTGTGTAAAGTGTGATATAATATACATGGACAACGACTATAAAACAATAATAATAATAATAATAATAATAATAATAATAATAATAATAATAATAATAATAATAATAATAATAATAATAATAATTACAATAATGAACGGACTTAAAACGGTACACAGTTTCAAAACGTTGAACTAAATTTATTTAAAATTTCAAAAATGTTCAAATGTCCCAAACAAGAATGTTTAACACTTACAAAGTAAAAGAATAATAATAATGAAGAATCAAAAGTATCGCAGCAACAGAGCGAATGTGAAGAATGAGACAGCGCAGACAAGTAGAGGTCAAGGTAAGCAACGTCTTACGGTTAATAAATCTATATATATATAAAGGAAGATGTCCTGACTGACTGATAATCAAAGCAGAGCAAAAACTACTGGAGATAATTGCATGAAACTTTGAAGATATGTTCCTACCGTAGTGTACATGCGCACTGAGAAAGGATTTTTAAATATTCCGATTTAAAAGGGGTGAAATGTGATTTTACATTTTTGTTATACTTAACTGAGACAAAATATCGAATTTGTTCCATAAAGACCGGACATAGCTCATTTTACGTCCCTCGATGCGAGAAACAATACTCGGTAGGTCCCTGTGGGATACCGAAAACCACATTTTAAGGCCCTAAAACCAACAGTTTCAAAGATATTCCCAGAAAACTATCTTCGCTCTGATAACCCGATGAACTAATGGCAAGTCCGTATCCATGGCAACAGTACGCTCTGATAGACTGATGAATTAATCGCAAGTCCGACAACATGGCAACAGTAGTTCAAGACATGACATCCAATTATCCATCTATCCCTGCAGGAGGCATGCCAACCCACTTATTATCTAAAACACGATAGACTAGCTGCGAGGCTCAGCGGTAACGATCTAGCTTGCTGGGCCCAAGGTTTCAGGTTCGTATCCTGGCGCAATCAGCTGACATTTGAGGGTGCGCAAATGCAAGGGAACCATGTCAGTAGATTTACTGTCACGTTATAAATCCCCTTCGGGGCAAAATTCTAGCACCCCGGCGTTTCTAAAAGCTAGAGTAGTTAAAAGGAATGTAAATACAATAACATTATTATTAAAACACGATAAGAACATTAGAAATCTAAACGGTCATCCCATTTTCAAGATATATCTAAACACGATAAGAACATTAGAAATCTAAACGGTTATCCCTCTTTCAAGATATATCTATATCATAATTAAAAATCACATTCTATGTTTTAGAACTAAAATAATGAACATCAGTGTGAGATAGCGCCATCTAATACCACCTTTAAAGTTGTAACACTACAGTAGCGACTACTAAAATAATAAAGGTAGCTACGTTCAATTCCATAAACACAGGGCTCACAAATCCCGTATAGTTAAGTACAAACATATCAGTCTGGTCGTTATGTCAGTAGCAACGAAGCTATGTGGCGGCTATTGCCGTTTCCGTAACACTAAAGGCACCCCGCCGTCACATACCTCGATATGCACTTACAGAATTGTGAACCAGTCTATTTTACTGAAAATAATTTCTACGAGCAATTATCATTCCACCAAAAACCACATTCACTACCTTTTCCAGCATTTACAGAAGACGTGATTTTGAAAGCAATTTTCTGTATGTTGAGGTACAGAGATATTACACTTGGAGAGTTTCTATAAAATGTTGGCAAATCTGAATTCAAGGAACTGCTGTTCAGAATAGGTCTGGTGTTAAATCTGCAGAAGCTTTCGGTACAGGTTATACGGTGCATGTTCGTAAGATGGAATGTTTTCCTTTGACAATGCATCTATAGATATCGTGCCAGGAGATGGCAGTTGGGTTTGAACTGCGGATGTCTTCCCGCTCACTGTGTATCGTGCATTCCAAAACACAAGGCCAACGTTTAACATTTGCAGGAATCGACCTACGCGAAGACTGTTTCTCCCACGGACAATTTTATGTTGCCTGTTCCAGAGTAAGTTCTCCAAGTAGCTTAGTCATTTCTTCACCAGAAGGAAGAACGGCCAATATTGTATATAAAGAAGTTCTAAACTAAATTATTATATTTAAAATTCTTCTTTTTTTTCTTGTTATATGACGTACGATTTTACGTTACTTATACATTGATTAAGTATATTAAAGTTCATGTTTTCAAAATATATTTAAGTTATTTATGGTTAGGTTAAATATATAGTTAATTATAATACGTTTCTTTAAATCTTTAAAATTAAAATTTAGTTCGATAGCAAATATTTGTATTTTAACTCTGTATTTTGATTTCATATTTAAAAGTTAATTTTCAACATTAAGACAATTTAATTAAGCTCTTTCATATCTTTAATATTTCATTATTTCGTTAAATTCATAAAGCAGTCAAAGAAATTGTTACAAAAGAAGTAATGTAAAATGTTATTATATTGGCATTTTGATATCACGAGGAATTTTAAATTTCATTTAACAGCGAACTCAGAATGATAATCGGTTTAAATAGAATATCTCTTTATGATATAGGCTAAGTGTTATACATAAAACGTGAAACTTTTCAATTCCGCGGCCGAAGTCGGACGGGAAAACACATAATCTACGTCCACGTCTTACATTTCTGACGAAAGTCGATGAACATCTAACGCTTGGTTCGGTGGCATTCAAAAGAAAATGGAAAATAACAAAATATATAATGGGACATAACTCAACTATGACGCGAGCGAAGCCGCGGGTACCTCCTAGTATTAAATAAATAAATGAATAAATAAATGAATAAACAATAAATCTATTATATACAAATGAATGTTTGTATGTTTGTTCGTCTTTTATGCGTTCATATACCATTCATCAGGTTGCGATCAAATTTTGGAGAGCTGTTGAGCACGCTCCCGGGATGGGCATAGTAAATCTAATTTGTAATAGATAGCGCGCGAGTGTTTTTAACAAATGAGTGTTGGCATGTGATTTATTTCAACAATGTCCCACACGCGTTCATATACCATTCGTCCCATTGCGATGAAATATTGGTGAATTGTTGTTCCCATTCCCGCAAAGGTTTCTAACATAGTAAATTCATTTTACAATAGGTAGCGCACGAGTAGATTCAACAAATGAGTGACGACGCGCGAATCGTTTCAACAAAATCCCGTATACGTTCATATACCATTCATCCGATTGCGATGAAATTTTGGTGAGTTTTATGCACGCTCCCACGAATGTTTCTGAATTAGTAAATCCATTTTAGAAAAGTTTAGAGGCAGTCAAAAGAAAAAAAATATTGTGTATCCAAAAGCACTTCAACAAACAAAGTTACAACGCCAACACTTTCTTTGATTGGCATCGCAACGCATGCCGGGTACAGCTAGTAAATAAATAAAATCCCTAGTTTAGAACTATCGAGGATCTACAGTATATTTTGTAAGTGTTCATTAGAACATGAAATTAGATGGCTTTTTACACCCTTTAACGTTTCGGAGTGGTCTAAGCCACGTATCATGACTTGATTGAGTTGTTGGCATTTGGATATCCGAGGTTTTGATAGCGGCCATTCTCAGTGTTAATCATTCTCTCCCTGCGTTTTTCTACATTCATTACAGGCGAATTCGGGAATGATATCTTCCCGGGACATGCTCAACAACCCTGAACCCAAATAATTGCAATTGATGGCAACGATGTCCCAAACCTTTAAATGAAAAAGAAAATATCAATAATGGAAAGAGTCAGTGTTGCGCAGTTGTATGTTAGAAATACTCAGATAAAGAATGTTGGCTCCTAGTCATTGATCAGAAGGCTCGTCGATGGGATATGATTTTTTAAGAGTATTATGCTCTACAGTGTTCCACTCATATATAGGAATAGCACAAAGAGTAGCAGCTTATCCATGAAGAAAAAAGTCCTCTCGGCAAGCCGGAAGGCGGAGGTAGATTTCACCGGAAAAATAGGCAGAATATGCAGGTTTTCGTAGAAGGATCAGACCTCATTTATCGCGTGAAAGTATTTTATAATTGGAGATTAATTAACTTTGTTTTTCGTCATTTTATGCATATTTTAAACATTCTATTGTCTTATGATGACGGTAACTTTCTTGTCATTTGGAGTCCATTTTTATACTTGTGGTCACACTGTCCTTATGCAAGGTTTCGACACTGATGTGTAACTATGTAACGGTCTGTTACTTCTTCACGCAAAATTATATCTCCCGCAGAGATGTTGGTTGGTTCCTCAGTTTAGGGGCTGCGACAACGCGGTCATGTAACCCCGTGTACTTTGGGTGACTGTAGAATCTGTCTGATAAACGGTGTGAATTGTGATGGCTGTATTAGTCTGTAATTCAGGTAAGGAATGCAGACGCTCAATTTCAAGCAGTAGTTCCTAATGTTGCTACCAGATACTACCGTCAACGCCACCTAGCTGTGAACTTGGCTACTAGATGCCATCTCAATCAGCAACTCGCAACGAACGTTGGAACTTCCCCTCCAAAGGAAAGCTTACTGAAGGATTTTTAGCGCTCTTAGAAAATCCGACGACTTTGGCCGGCTTTGAACCCGCGACCTTGGGCATAGAAGTTCAGCATGCTACCAGTTACGTCACCGAAGCCGCTTCACACTTAGTCAGATAGCTTGCCACGGTGGGTGAGCGGATAGCGTGTCGGTCTACTAACCCCAAGATTGCAGGTTCGCCCCTGGCCGTGGTAAGTGATTTTTGAAAGGCGGCAAAAATACGATACGCATGTCATACGATGTTGGCATGTCAAAGAACCCATTTGAATTCAGTAGGCCGAGTTCATAATGGCAAAATTAATCTCGGGAGTTTCCGCCAACACAAAGTTCCTCATTTCTCTACTAGAAAGCACTATAATTTTCAAGGAGCTTAGCTATCTATTATCTAACCTCCTTGACTTTCATAGTGATTCAAGGAACAACGAAATTCGACATGCAAGCTACCCTCTGGGTGTCAAATTACAAAGCTTGCACCAGGCACCCGAGGCCAGACGATATTATTATTATTATTATTATTTAGTCAGATGGAAATCTGAATCTGATCTCGCGCAAGTGCGTTGTCATGGCAACGTCTGATGGCTCATCCCTCATCAATTTAGTAGTGTTGCCATGTCAACCACTGACAGCTCTTGGCATTTTCTTATAATTCCGAAATCATTTTTCTCATCCCTTGGCGTAATGGTGGCTCATATCAAAAATTCTTTCAGACAAACGTTTTAGGTAATTATTAGGGGAATATTGTCCATTTTGTACGGTTTTGATATTGTGCCTATTAACAGAGATATGATTAATGTTTCCCGAAAAAAACACTTTTTCCCACCCCTTTGGTCAATGGTTGGTGCTATCAAAAAACGTTTCAAACATAAATTTTTGGGCTTTATCCGACACATAGTATGAACTTTGAACGGATTCGATATTTCACATATTAAGAGAGTTATAGCAATATTTCATTTTTTCGAAAGAAAAGTCCCCCATTTTCATCCCCTTCGACCGATTTAGACCAGTAACGAACTCGTCCGAGATTTTATGGGTATACATATTCCGTAAGAAATTCAAAGTGATTGGTGCAAAATTACGGCAGTTATCGTGTCCACAAGAAACTGATATACATATATATATATATACATATATTACATAAATTATATATAAACTTATGAAGAGACGGTGGTTTTGGGGTCTGGGGGATGTGAAACGCGAAGATATGTCGAAATTTTCCGGAAATCGAAACATGGTACCCATTGCAATAGTTAGCTTTCTAATGAAATCTACCTAAAATACTACCATCAACGACACCTAGCTGTGAACTTGGCTACTAGATGCCACCTCAATCAGCAACTCGCAACGAACGTTGGAACTTCACCTCCGAAGGAACTCAGTTTTTTTAGCGCTCTCAGTAAATCCGACGACTTCAGCCGGGTTTGAACCCGCGACCTTGGGCATAGAAGTTCAGCATGCTACCAGTTCCGATACCGAAGTCGCTTCCCACAGACAGATGGAAAACTGAATGTTATCTCGTGCAGTGGCGTTGTCATAGCAACTGCTGATGGCTCATCCCTTATCAATTAAAAGTAAAGTTGTCATGGCAACCTCTCTTGGCACTTGGCATTTTCTTATAATTTAAATCATTTTGTTCACCCCGTGGCGTAATGGTGGGTCATATCAAAAATTCTTTCAGACAAAAGTTTTAGGTAATTATTGGAGGAATATTGTCCATTTTGTGCGGTTTTGATATAGTGCCTATTAAAAGAGATATGATTAATGTTTCCCGAAAAACCCACTTTTTCCCACCCCTTTGGTCAATGGTTGGTGCTATCAAAAAACTTTTCAAACATAAATTTTAGGGCCTTGTCCGACACATAGTATGAACTTTGAATGGATTCAATATTTCACATATTAAGAGAGTTATAGCGATATTTCTCTTTTTCGAAAAAAAAGCCTCCCATTTTCACCCCCTTTGACCGATTTTGCCCATTAACGAACTCGACCGAGATGTTAAGGGGATACATATTATGTAAAAAATTCAACGTGATTGGTGCAAAATTACGGCAGTTATCGTGTCCACAAGAAACTGATATACATACATACATAAATTATATATAAACTTTTGAACTGACGGTGGTTTTGGGGTCTGGGGGATGTGAAACGCGAAGATATGTCGAAATTTTCCGGAAGTCGAAACATGGGACCCATTGCTATAGTTAGCTTTCTAATGAAATCTACCTAAAAAATCCTGTACTTTCACGAAATTCAAAGTTCAGTTTTGCATTGGAAATTGTTATGCACTGGAATATACGTAGTCAGTTCTTTTCCTCAAACACCGATGTGATGGCTCGTGGTATCTAGGCGTGTCTGCTGAAACCTTACGTTATCACAAAGCTCTCCCATGATTAATTTTGATTAAGTAAACTTAGGTAATCGTTTAATTTACTTTAGACTTGGGCTGCTAAAGTCTCTTCTACAATATGCAGTATTTTGGGATGAACGGTTGAATACTTCTTCACGTACGGGTTGTAAGTCCTAATCGTCTCCACGACCGAAATCACACAGTCATATAATCGAATATTGATCAAGAAATGACAACGTCTTGTCCAAAACTCACATTATGTCACGTTTGTAGTAAACTTTAATTATCCTATGAATTTCATCTACACGCTGCTACCGAATTGTATTTATGAAATCTGTAAGTATGTAGGCCTACATGTAATGTATTCAAGTAGGCCTAATGTTATTTAATGGAATTACTGTTGTGTCAAGTTTTGCACTCATAGATAACTATCTACAGACAATGTGCTGGAAGGTAAGATAAACCGCATGCTCTGTTGTACCAAGTCTAGCTTTCATCTCTCAATTTGATTATTAGTTATCGTTGTTGTTTTTCATGAATTGGTTTAGGGGCTTTGCGACATCATGCTATTGTACCCCCGTGTACTTGGGTGTCTGAGTGTGTGGAATTTGTCTGACAACCTGCCGGTGCTGATGGCTGTGTTAGTCTGTGTGTTTATAATTCAGGTGAGGATTGGGAAGGAGGCGGCCTTGGCCTTAAGTTAGGAACCATCCCAGAATTTTTATGGAGTAGAAGTGGGGAAAACCACGGAAAACCACTTCCAAGATGTCTGAAATGAGAATAGAACCCTCCTCTTCTCAGTTTTGTTTCACGAGGCTGCGAGAGTACCCCCTTCCAGCTTTGAGACCAGAATTAAAATTAAATTAAAATGTCTTGGCAGAGTCGGGAATCGAACCTGGACTCCCGGGGCGACAGTCAAGAATCCTAGGTGCTACACCACGAGGTAGTCTAATCAGTTATCAATAATAATGTTAATACCAAGATGGTGGCTAAGCGTAATATTCAGTATTATTATCTGACAACTCTCTGGACCCTCTCTTCTTCAATCAATACATTTATGAGTCCAATTTTTTTTTTCGTGTGGTCTCCTCAGAGACCTAGTGCAGGTCTTTCTATTCGACGCCCGTGGGCGACCTGCGCGTCGGGATGAGAGATGGAATTGATTAAGGTGAATGAAATTGGAGAAGGATGTGGAAGGAAGCGGCCGTGGCCTGTCAGAAGGTACCGTCCCAGCATTTGCCTGGTGTTGAAAATGGGAAACCACGGAAAACCATTTCAAGGACGGCCGACGGTGGGGCTCGAACCCACGCGTCTACCGAGTCAGCAGAGAGCTTGGCCCCATGACCTAACACTGCGCTTTAGCCAGCGTAGCCACTACTGTCGGTATGAGTCCGATGACTTAGGCAAACAGACAAGCCTTATTTTTATGTCTGGAGAAAATAGCTGTATTCGATATTTAGTTGTGAAATACGAATATTGAATGTATTAATCAATAATCTTGACATGTATTTAACCATTTAAACGATCTAACGTTTTGTCAAGTGCGATGCTGATGTTCAATATTGAATTGTAAGTCATCAACTTTAATATTATATAAGGATATGAGAAGTCGGAAAGACAACCGACTTCGATGTGCTCACAAGTGTTGGTTGGTTCCTCAGTTAAGGGGCGCGACAACGTGATCATGTAGCCCAGTGTACTTTGGGTGTGTGTAGAATCTGCCTGATAACCGGTGTTAATTTTGATGACTGTGTTAGTGTGTGTTATCTGTAATTCAGGTAAGGACTGCAGACGATCAATTTCAAGTAGTTCCTACTTCTGCTACCAAATGTTACCGTCAACGACACCTAGCTGCAAACTTGGCTACTAAATGCTACCGCAACCAGCACCTGGCGACGAATGTTAGAACTTAATAGAGCGCTAAGGTTCTTTTACATGCCATACATTTATGACATGGGCCCGCCAGCTTTACTTCCCCCCTTCCCGAAGAAAGGCACACTGAGGGATTTTTAACGCTCTTAAAAATCCGCGATGCGTACATCACACTCTCTAGGTATGGGCCTGGTGAAATTGGGGATAAAATGCCGCAGCAGATGTCTTACTTGTGTTTTGATCAATATGAATGCAAAGTTTCAATGTGATCGAGAGATTCCTTGTCAGCTAAGGGCCTTCATGGAGCATTAATCATCTCCAACATATTGGTTTACTGTTGTGCTTCTAGCTGGACAGTTATTAATGTGTTGTGTGATAATAGCCAGTGTTCCTCGGGAGCTACCGCTGTGTAATGGCGCCTGAACCAAGGATATCCGGCCCGGGGAGGCACTGATTTATGCCGGCATCTCTGATTTTGATGATACGCTTGGCATGACAGCTATGCCATTCGCTTCAGGAACATGAGTTTTCCCTTCCTATTGTATCCACGTTCACATCAGATTAATAATTTATGTGTGAGTAAAACTGATCGGATATGTGATGATGATAATTGTTATTTTAAGGGGCCTAACATCAAGGTTATCGGTCCGTAAGACAGATCCTATATGTCTTCCTCGTATTTTTTTCACGAGAGAAGTGAAAGGCAGTGAAAGGGCATATCCTCAGTTGATTAATTTTTCAAATACAATTCAAGACAATCACAGCAATGGTTGTTGTTAATTCATTTTAGGGGCTGGGGACATTTTGGTCATCAGCCCCGTGCACTTGAGTGTGTATTCAACCGTCCAATAACCTGTGTTCCTGTGATGACTTTACAGACGTGGCCAAATTATTAGAGATAAAATAAAATTTATTGAATTCAACTTTTTGTAACCCAAATTAATAATGTAAGCTTGGCCTCCATAAATTTGATTTTAGTCTCCGATTAGGCTAGAATTTCTAAAATTGGATCTATTCGATATTTCATGGAAATATTTTAAGCCAAACATGTTCTTTCTACGTCAATGTTTTGTGAAAAATTTTCATATTTCTTGCTTCATAACCTAAAAATACTTTTATTCAGCAAACACTCACATATGCCACCTTACAGAAGCCAGAATGTCCTTGGCTGTCCAAGTTAATTATCAACTTTTATTTACCAATTTCTCAGGATCTATTAACAGAAACTAACTGAATTTTTTTCATGGATGTTCCTTGATAATCTCGCTTTACTTTAACGCAGGTGTTTGAATAAGGATTTAATTTTGTTTTTCGAGGATTTGTTTTCAAAATGGCGTATTTTGACAGCATTTTCATGCACATTTCCATGACGAAAAATTAAACTAGAAAATTTTGAAAAACGGCTGTGTTAAAAATATAACACACATAGGGAGGAATTACTTGTACAACTTTCAGCTTTCCATGTTGAAAAGTTGCGGAAAACGAGAGTTTTAATAGTAAGAAGTGCATTTTAGCAAGAAATCGGAACCAAAGATTTTCCGCTAGGTGAAAAAACGGCGGCAGTTTCGGTTTTAGTACGAGAGTGCTCCGAAACCACAACACGCGTTTTGCTTTCTCATAATGTTTTTATGCCCATTGGATAAAGGAGAGAAAACTAAGAATCTAGAGAGAAATCTAGTGAAAAATAGAGAGGAAGATGAGGCATGTTTTTAGAAAAATATAAGGAAAGTTATCTTAAAAATTATCCATGAAGAAAATAAACGTATCGTTAGAAAGCTAAGGGTCCGTAGCTTAATATGACGTAATAATGAAGTTTTGAAAATGTTGAAGATTTTCAATATCAGATATTCCGAGGCCCCTTGAACATACCTCAAATATTCAAAAGAAATGAAAGAATGCATTTACTTTTAGATAGCCAGTCTATCTATGTCCACCCCTTATTAATCCCGTTTCCAACGGGTTCGGGAATGAGATGCAATAAAATGCCACGTGGCTGATAGGTTCTACGGCCGGATGTCCTTCCTGACGCCAACCTCACGAGAAGAGTTAATAATAGTTGAAATGAATGAAGATGACTGTAAGATCAATTTCAAGTAGTTACAACTTTGGCTACCAGACACTACTGTCACCCAGCGGCAAACGTGGGAACTGATAGAGCGTTTCTAAACCTAATAACCTATAAATTTAGCTACACATCACCAATTGTAATGGTAGGTTCTTTTTCATGCCATAAATCTATGACATCCCCTCCGAAGGAAGACATACTGACGCTCTTAAAAATCCGACGACTTTGGCCGGGTTTGAACCCGTGATCTTCGGCATAGCAGTTCTGCATGCTACCGACTACACCACAAAAGCCAACTTTTAGGTATGCAAATAATAACTCCTCGCATTACAGCCCATGAAGGGCTCAGTCTTTAGGCTTGCAGATATTGGGGTGACGCCTGGTCAGCGCATCGGGTCCCCTTGTCCTTCTATGGACCATGCTTAACAGTCTTTACATTATGTTTTGCCTTCTCTGCCTTGACTTTCTGCCAGTATCTTCTCATCCTTTCTCCTACTTCCTTCTTCAGCTCTTCTGTTCTTTTCTTGGTCACAGGCTCCTCCCCCGTCTCCTGGAAACCTCTGTACTTCATTTGACAAACGCTCTTAAGTTCCGACGTTCGTCGCCAGGAGCCGACTGCGGTGGCGTCTAGAAGCCAAGTTCTGAACTGACGGTAGCGTTTGGCGGCAAAAGTAGGAACTACTTGAAATTCAATGTCTACAGTCCTTACTTGAATTAAAGAAAAGTCCTCTCGGCACGCCGGAAGGCGGAGGTAGATTTCACCGGACAAAATTGGGGATAGGCGAAAATAGGCAGAATATGCAGGTTTTCGTAGAAGGATCAGACCTCATTTATTGCGAGAAGGTATTTTATAATTGGAGCTTAATTAACTTTGTTTTTCGTCATTTTATGCTTATTTTAAACATTTTATTGTCTTATGGGAACGGTAACCTTCTTGTCATTTGGGGTCCATTTTTATACTTGAGGTCACACTGTCCTTATGCAAGGTTTTGACACTGATGTGTAACTATGTAACGGTCTGTTACTTCTTCACGCAAAATTATATCTCCCGCAACAACGCGGTCATGTAACCCCGTGTACTTAGGGATGGATGTATTAGTCTGTAATTCAGGTAAGGACGGCAGACAGTCAATTTCAAGCAGTAGTTCCTAATGTTGCTACCAGGTACTACCGTCAACGACACCTACCTGTGAACTTGGCTATTAGATGCCACCGCAGCCAGCAACTCGCAACGAACGTTGGAACTTCTCCTCCAAAGGAAAGCATACTGAGGGATTTTTAGCGCTCTTGGAAAATCCGACGACTTCGGCCGGCTTTGAACTCGCGACCTTGGGCATAGACATTCAGCATGCTTGCTACCAGTTACGTCACCGAAGCCGCTTCACAATTAGTCAGATGGAATTCTGAATATGATCTCGTGCAAGTGCGTTAGCTTGGCAAAGTCTGATGGCTCATCCCTCATCAATTTAATAGTATTGCCATGGCAACCACTGATAGCTCTTGGCATTTTCTTATAATTCCGAAATCATTTTTCTCATCCCTTGGCATAATGGTGGGTCATATCAAAAATTCTTTCAGACAAAATTTTAGGTAATTATTAGGGGAATATTGTCCATTTTGTACGGTTTTGATATTGTGCCTATTAAGAGAGATATGATTAATGTTTCCCGAAAAACCCACTTTTTCCCACCCCTTTGGTCAATGGTTGGTGCTATAAAAAAAACTCTACAAACATAAATTTTTGGGCTTTATCCGACACATAGTATGAACGTTGAACGGATTCGATATTTCACATATTAAGAGAGTTATAGCGAAATTTCACTTTTTCGAAAAAAGCCCCCATTTTCACCCCCTTCGACCGATTTAGCCCAGTAACGAACTCGACCTAGATTTTATAGGTATACATATTCGGTAAAATATTCAAAGTGATTGGTGAAAAATTACGGCAGTTATAGTGTCCACAAGAAACGGATATGCATATATATATATACACATATACATACATAAAATATATATAAACTTTTGAACTGACGGTGGTTTTGGGGTCTGGGGGATGTGAAACGCGAAGATATGTCGAAATTTTCCGGAAGTCGAAACATGGTACCCATTGCAATAGTTAGCTTTCTAATGAAATCTACCTCTGGTTGGTTCCTCAGTTTAGGGGCTGCGACAACGCGGTCATCTAACCCCGTGTACTTTGGGTGAGTGTAGAATCTGTCTGATAAACGGTGTGAATTGTAATGGCTGTAGTAGTCTTAATTCAGGTAAGGACTGCAGACGGTCAATTTCAAGCAGTAGTTCCTAATGCTGCTACCAGGTACTACCGTCAACGACACCTAGCTGTGAACTTGGCTACTAGATGCCACCCCAACCAACAACTCGCAACGAACGTTGGAACTTCCCCTCCAAAGGAAAGCATACTGAGGGATTTTAGCTCTCTTAGAAAATCCGACGACTTCGGCCGGCTTTGAAACCGCGACCTTGGGCATAGACATTCTGCATGCTACCAGTTACGTCACCGAAGCCGCTTCCCACTTAGATGAAAATACTGAATCTGATCTCGTGCAAGTGCGTTATCATGGCAACGTTTGATGGCTCATCCCTCATCAATTTAGTAGTGTTGCCATGGCAACCTCTGATAGCTCTTGGCATTTTCTTATAATTCCGAAATCATTTTTCTCATCCCTTGGCATAATGGTGGGTCATATCAAAAATTCTTTCAGACAAAAGTTTTAGGTAATTATTAGGGGAATATTGTCCATTTCGTACGGTTTTGATATTGTGCCTATTAAGAGAGATATGATTAATGTTTCCCGAAAAACCCACTTTTTCCCACCCCTTTGGTCAATGGTTGGTGATATAAAAAAACTCTTCAAACATAAATTTTTGGGCTTTATCCGACACATAGTATGAACGTTGAACGGATTCGATATTTCACATATTAAGAGAGTTATAGCAATATTTCACTTTTTCGAAAAAAAAAGCCCCCCATTTTCACCCCCTTCTACCGATTTAGCCCAGTAACGAACTCGACCGAGATTTTATAGGTATACATATTCGGTAAAAAGTGATTGGTGAAAAATTATGGCAGTTATCGTGTCCACAAGAAACTGATATATATACTTTTGAACTGACGGTGGTTTTGGGGTCTGGGGGATGTGAAACGCGAAGATATGTCGACATTTTCCGGAAGTCGAAACATGGTAGCCTACCCATTGCAATTGTTAGCTTTCTAATGAAATCTACCTCTGGTTGGTTCCTCAGTTTAGGGGCTGCGACAACGCGGTCATCTAACCCCGTGTACTTTGGGTGAGTGTAGAATCTGTCTGATAAACGGTGTGAATTGTAATGGATGTATTAGTCTGTAATTCAGGTAAGGACTGCAGACGGTCAATTTCAAGCAGTAGTTCCTAATGTTGCTACCAGGTACTACCGTCAATGACACCTAGCTGTGAACTTGGCTACTAGATGCCACCCCAACCAGCAACTCGTAACGAACGTTGGAACTTCCCCTCCAAAGGAAAGCATACTGAGGGATTTTAGCGCTCTTAGAAAATCCGACGACTTCGGCCGGCTTTGAAACCGCGACTTTGGGCATAGACATTCTGCATGCTACCAGTTACGTCACCGAAGCCGCTTCCCACTTAGTCAGATGTCAAAGTCAACCCCTGGCACCATCCAGCCCATGACGGGCTAAGGCCGACCAAGCGACCACTGCCCAGCGTGATCAGCGCGTCGGGTCCTCTCGGCCGTTAATATTGGTATTCGTGATCGGGGTGCTGTCTCACTGTCAGACAGCTACTCAATTGTCCTCACGAGGCTGAGTGCACCCCGTTCCAACCCTCACGTCAGTTTTAAAATCCCTGACGAAGCCGGGGATCGAACCCGGGGCCTCCGGGTGAGAGGCAGGCACGCTGCCCCAACACCACGGGGCCGGCTTAGTCAGATGGAAATACTGAATCTGATCTCGTGCAAGTGCGTTGTCATGGCAACGGCTCATCCCTCATCAATTTAGTAGTGTTGCCATGGCAACCTCTGATAGCTCTTGGTATTTTCTTATAATTCCGAAATCATTTTCTCATCCCTTGGCGTAATGGTGGGTCATATCAAAAATTCTTTCAGACAAAAGTTTTAGGTAATTAATAGGGGAATATTGTCCATTTTGTACGGTTTTGATATTGTGCCTATTAAGAGAGATATGATTTATGTTTCCCGAAAAACCCACTTTTTTCCACCCCTTTGGTCAATGGTTGGTGCTATCAAAAAACTTATTTGACATAAATTGTTGGCACTTATCCGACACATACACACTTCAAAAAAAGTTTTGCATCACCTCGGTTCCAAGAGTTCCGGAACCGTTAAATACAAAGGGAATAGAGATCAACACAAACAACATTTCAGCTCGTTTTATTGCTCATGAGACCCACACATTGCATGTTGTACCATCATACAGCTAGACTTTCAGCATTTGTGGTCCAGATTGCAGTACACACCACTACCTCTAATACCCAGTAGCACGTCCTCTTGCATTGATGCATGCCTGTATTCGCCGTGGCATACTATCCACAAGTTCATCAAGACACTGTTGGTCCAAATTGTCCCACTCCTCAACGACAATTCGGCGTAAATCTCTCAGAGTGGTTGGTGGGTCAAGACGTCCATAAACAGCCCTTTTTAACATATCCCAGGCATGTTCGATAGGGTTCATGTCTGGCGAACATGCTGGCCACTGTAGTCGAGCGATGTCGTTATCTTGAAGGAACGCATTCACAAGATGTGCACGATGAGGTCGAGAATTGTCGTCCATGAAGACAAATGCCTCTCCAATATTCTGCCGATATGGTTGCACTATGGGTCGGAGGATGTCATTCAGGTATCGTAAAGCCGTTTCGGAGCCTTCCATGACCACCAGTGGCGTACGTCGGCCCCACATAATGCCACCCCAAAACATCAGGGAACCACCACCTTGCTGCACTCGCTGGACAGTGTGTCTAAGACGTTCAGCCTGACCAGGGTGCCTCCAAACACGTCTCCGACGATTGTCTGGTTGAAGGCATATGCGACACTCATCGGTGAAGAGAACGTGATGCCAATTCCGTGGGGTCCATTCAGCATGTTGTTGGGCCCATCTGTACCGCGCTGCATGGTGTCGGGGTTGCAAAGCTGGACCTCGCCATGGACGTCGGGAGTGAAGTTGCGCATCATGCAGCCTATTGCGCACAGTTTGAGTTGAAACACGACGTCCTGTGTCTGAACGAAACGCATTATTCAACATGGTGGCATTGCTGTCAGGGTTCCTCCGAGCGGCAATCCGTAAGTAGCGGTCATCCACTACAGTAGTAGCCCTTGGGCGGCCTGAGCGAGGCCTGTCATCGACAGTTCCTGTATCTCTGTACCTCCTCCATGTCCGAACAACATCGCTTTGGTTCACTCTGAGACGCCTGGAAACGTCCCTTGTTGAGAGCCCTTCTTGACACAAAGTAACAATGCGGACGCGATCGAACTGCGGTATTGACCTTCTAGGCATGGTAGAACTACAGACAACATGAGCAGCGTACCTTCGTCCTGGTGGAATGACTGGAACTGATCGGCTGTCGTACCCCCTCCGTCTAATAGGCCCTGCTCATGCATGGTTGTTTACATCTTTGAGCAGTTTTAGTGACATCTATGAACAGTCAAAGGGACTGTATCTTGGATACAATATACACAGTCAACGTCTATATGCCGGAGATCTGGGAACCGAGGTGATGCAAAACTTTTTTTGATGTGTGTATTATGAACTTTGAATGGATTCGATATTTCACGTATTAAGAGAGTTTTAGCGAAATTTCAATTTTTCGAAAAAAGCCCCCCATTTTCACCCCCTTCGATCGATTTTGCCCATTAACGAACTCGACCGAGATTTTATAGGGATACATAATATGTAAAAAATTCAAAGTGATTGGTGCAAAATTACGGCAGTTATCGTGTCCACAAGAAACTGATATACATATATACACATATATATATATATATATATATATATATACATACATAAATTATTTATAAACTTTTGAACTGACGGTGGGTTTGGGGTCTGGGGGATGTGAAACGCGAAGATATGTCGAAATTTTCCGGAAGTCGAAACATGGGACCCATTGCAATAGTTAGCTTTCTAATGAAATCTACCTAACAGATAACACACACTTATAAAGACATCATAATTAACACCGTTTATCAGACAGATTCTACACACACCCAAAGTACACGGGGCTACATGACCGCGTTGTTGCAGCCCCTAAACTGAGGAGACAACCAACCTACCAACCTCTGTACTCCTTAATTAGTCATCTAAATTTCTCCCTCTCTGCTATGTCGTCTTCTTTTGCCCCCATCTCAGCTAGGTCTGTTTTCACTACTCAAAACCATTTGAGCTCTATCTTTCTCTTCCTGAAAAATTCGAAAATTCTCTTTGTCAGTCTGTTGCCATCCATTCTCAGGAGGCATCCATAGAACTGTAATCTCCTCTTCTTCATCAGTTCAAGCACACCTTCAGTTTTCTGGTACAATTCTTTGTTTGGTCTTAGTCTTCTCTCTCTATCTTTTATCTTTGGGGCCAGGATTTTCCCAGCATTTTATCTCTTTTTTTCTTACATTCTCAAGCCCACCTTTCCCAATCATGTCCCACGTTTCTGCTGCATACAGACATTCGGGTTTGACGACAATGTCTTAGTTTAGCCCGTAAGATAGCACTTTCTTGAGGTAAGTATCTTTCGTCAATTGGTAAGCCATTTCCATTTTTCTTATCCGGTCTTTGATACGTAGCTTCCTTATCTGACCCATTCTGCTGTATTCTTCTAACTCTCTTAATTATAATATTAATACGATAAATAATACAGTTAACATTATCCTGGTCACTCATTCTCTCACTTACGCTCTTCCATCACCTCACTCCCTCCATTCGTCCATGCATTTTCTTCGGACACTCAGCGAGACAATCAATCACACACAGAAGTTTATTTACACAAGCTACTTTTTTATGAACGACTTGATTTTCTGAAGAGGCGAGTTCTTTCTTTCCTTTATTTACATTTATGGAATTAGGCCACATGCAGCCATCAAAATGCATGTATGGTGCAGGATTCAAGTACTTGAAATAGACAAAGACACAGGAGAACAAACAAACTGGCATAAAAATCTGAGAGAGCTGTAAAGAAGAATACATGAAATGAAGTAACGTCTAAACGTTTGACAGAGTTTCATTATTTGTCATTGTTCAGAATCACTTGAGGCTGAGAACACTAAGAAATAATCACCACATGCACACTGATACACACTCAAATGTTGATGTCAGACATCTTCAAGCACTGTGCGAGGGCAAGGCAAAAGAGTCTGTTCGGGTTCTGAAGTAGGCTATGTATGTTGGTGGGAAAGGGCTTACGTAAGTCTTGTAGATTTCTGTACATATTGGCTATCGATTGTTCATATTTGCTGCAGGCGAACAGAATATGGTTCAGGTCAGCGATTTCGTCTTGATTGGCATCACAATGAGGTTGAGTGAGATCCCCAATTATGGTAATGTGGTCCGATAACATCCATGGCCTAATCGCATGCGAATTATATAGGTGAGGTGATGTCTGCCCATGGGTATGTCTTGAAACCATGGTCTATTTGGAATGGATGCTTGATGTGCGGAATTAAAAACGCCCTCTATCTCTCTGAGAAATGGTCCAATCTGATATCCAAGCTTAAAGAGCACGGCGACGAATCGACGTAAGGAAATCAGAATATGGTAAAGGAATAGACTCAAAATGTCCGTCCGTAATACGTTTTTTTTTTGTTTTTTTGGGGGCAAGGAGGTCCACTGTCTTGTTGTTTTCAATGCCGGCATGACCTTTTACCAACAAGGAGAGGACGCCAATGCCGTTCATCTTAGCATCATGGATGAAGAATGTGCAAAATGTACGTGTGCGTTCGCGAATTCCATTGCGGAAGTTGAAGGCGTAACAGGGAACTCTGAGAGTCTGAAAGATTAAGACATTTCTTGAATTGTTCGGAAATGCCAAATTCAATGGCTGAAGCAAGTTCTTCGAACCCCTGGCAGTGCGTTCCATAACCACACAGAGCGGCCGTAGAAACCTGTCAGGTAGGCATTGCTAACAGAGAAGAGCGGAACGAGAGTCCCTCTTCGAACTGAGTGATATGCCAAAGACAGTCGACCAAAGAGATCAATAGCAACGGAACCTGTGAGGGCCTTTTTGAGGAGAATCTAATAGGTTTGTTGATGTGTAACATCTATCCACTAGGTTGCTGGATATTTTTGTGGGAGTAATTTTGGAAAAGGGTCGGAAATGGGACGGAAATGTGTAAGAGAAAACTTCGCTTACTCTTTACTTCAAGGTTTGGAGGCCCCATTAAAGATATTCCTACAATAAATCATCTTCAAGTTGTCGTTCTTTGGTGTGAAAATTTTCATTATATCATATTTGCTGAAAACAATTATGATTTATTAAATCTTCATACTTTTGCTGTGGAATGTATATCGCATACGGTTTACTTCAAGGTTTAGAGGCCCCATTAAATATATTCCTACAATACCGTAAATCATTGGTACCACGACGTACCTCGCGCATGCGCACCGGTCAGGATCTGGCACTGGAGTTTTACAAGCAGTTATTTCAATGACCATCAGAGTTCACTGACAACAAGGGATTTGCGCTCCCGGAAAAACTAATAGGTCATCGGCTATTTAATATCTCGCGAACCAATAATGCTTGGGACTTGTATGTGGTGTCCTAGGACTCGGGGTGACACCCCCTGTTTTCCTATAGCCCCCTTAATTTAACAAAAGGACCCAAAACTAATAGGTAATCGGCTTTTTAATACCTCGCGAACCAATAATGCTAGGGACTTGTATGAGGTGTCCTAGGACTCGGGGTGACACGCCCCGTTTTCCCATAGCCCCTTAATTTAACCAAAGGACCCAAAACTAATAGGTCATCGGCTTTTTAATATCTCGCGAAACAATAATGCTAGGGACTTGTATGAGGTGTCCTAGGAGTCGGGTGATGCCCCCCTTTTTTCTATCCCCCTCTTAATTTAACCAAAGGACCCAAAACTAATAGGTCATCGGCTTTTTAATATTTTGCGAACCAATAATGCTGTATGAGGTGTTGTAGGACTCGGGGTGACGCCCCTTTTTTCATGATTTTGTAATTTGCAGAGATGAGTGAATCCAGAGCAGAATATATGCGAAATTATCGACAAAAGAAAAAATTAAAAACTGGAAGAGTACGGCCGAAATTAATTGACTTCACATATTTTCATAGTAGGATAACATGTCAGATGTTACTCATCATATGCGACTACTGTAAGGCTCGTTTTGTTTTCTTATGTTGTCTCTATGAACGGACATTTTGACAAAGGAAAAGAGGGAGGGGAGTCTTATGACTGCTGAAGCCTTAGGCCAAGTTTAGTTTTATTGATCAACTACATCGTGATATATTGATTTTAGTGTTTTAATCGTACGCCCATAACCATCTTGAACATACACACATCAAAAAAGTTTTGCATATTGCTGTCCAAGAGTCGTAGTGGCCTCAAACCCATTAGTCGTTGTTGCGGTGTGTATATCGGCTGTGTACACTAGCCTGTGTCAATCAGAATAGATCTGTGCGAATGTGGAGACGACCCGGTGGACGTATGCACGACCAATACATCCGAGACCGATACCAACAATGTGGAGGTGGTGCAATGTATTGGGATGGCATCATGTATGGTCAGCGAACCTCTCTTGTGTACATCCCAAGGCATATGACAGGCATACATTAGAGGTATACTATCCTGGCACCTCTAGTGAAAGGCTATGCTGACAACTTCGGCCAAAATTTCACTTTCGTGGATGATAACGCTCGCCCACACAGAGCTGACATTGTCGCTGCCTTTCTTCAGGAGAATGGTATTCACAGAATGTAATGGCCTGCCTATACTCCTGATCTCAATTGTGTAGAGCAGGTGTGGACACTGTTTAATGAATAACTCCATCCTCGCTTTCATTCCCACTGTGTTCCTTGCCAACATGCAAAACATGTTTTGATGTGCGAATAAAGTGGCTGTTCTTTTGTCTTGGACATTCGAAGCCACTTGCATATTTCTACCTCAAGTAATTACTATTTTTTATAGTAGCTGTACATTATTGAGAATTATTTATTCTTAATTTTGTAATTTCAAGATTTCAGATGTGTGTAATATTTAATCTGATTAAACCACCACTTTAGCAACATACATTTTTTTCTATACAGAACTACCTGAATGCCCACTGCTGTGAGAATTGCTTTACTGGTGCATGAGTAACCGATTATAATGTTCGAATATTTCTCACGGGTGCCATGTACAAAATGCATAGCCATTGGCCTTGTAACTTAGACCTCTAACGCTTTCACGAAATTTGGTAGTGATCGAATGATCAATGTAACCGGTACTCTATTTAGATCTTGAATACTCGTAAGGCCACCATTTTGGTTTCGTTCAGATGGAAGCTATAGACAGATTACTGTGGTAATCAGGTACTAGTGCTACCCCGGTGCAAAATTTTATTTGATTCTGCTTTCTCGTTTGGTAATTGATAGTGAAGGAAGCGGGCTGGGGAGGAGGAGGAGACTTTATTTTTTTTGCAAAATTCAAAAGTAAGCTAAAATTACCTACGGCGCCTTATTTGAATTAATTAGCCGATAATGTTCTTACTTCTTAATTTATTGATACTGTAATTCGATGTTTGATTTAGCCAGAAGTCAACTTTGGCAATGGAAATTGAAGTGGCCACAATATGTTTTAAGTTTTCGCTAAGATTACGCCAATATGAAAAGTGAGCTTAAGGTGTGCTTTGCAGCAATTTTTGTCCATTTTAGCTCAGGCATTTAGGAATCGATAGGGGTGGGGGACATAGACTACACACACCGGACGGACACACACAGACATAAGCCTATTTCATTTTTATGAAAGTAAGCTAAAGATACGTTATGTTCAATATTTTAAGATTTGTATTACGTCAAATACATAAACTGCTTGATTTTGTATGAAGAGGAATACAGTATAAGAAATTCGTCCATAGGGGCAGATGACCTAGTAGTTCCGCCCCTTAAAAACCTCAATAACTATCTAACAAAGTCGTCCATATGCTTATAGTTATGCCCATACATTAAAAGAAACTGTCATTGGATTGAAAGAAAACCCAAGCCTACATGGAAATGGATCAGTTATTTAATACCACGTCCAGCTGTTACTCTGATATATGAATTCCCAGTAATCCTCCACGCATATTATGCTGTGTTACTAATTACTGGACAGCAATAAAATGCAAATACAGCGCTTGGCACGTGGCTGGGCATGAAATTCGAATTACATGATGCCACAATGTCTGTGCAATGAAACGGATCCATTTCTATGTCACAACTGGGCATTCTTTTATAAAACTGGTTTGGCAAAATTAAAATATCCATGTTGTCGAAAGAGGATCCTCAATCTCATAACATTGTTGTTGTTATAATAATATCGTATGGTTTCGGGTGCCGGGTGCAAGCTTTGTTATTTGACACCCAGGGAGCAGCATGCATTGTCGAATTTCGTCGTTCAATGGAACGATATGAAAGTCAAGGAGGTTAGATATCTGAGCTCCTTGAAACTATAACGCTTTCTAGTAGAGAATGGAGGAACTTTGTGTTGACGGAAAATCCCGAGATTATGCCATTATGAACACGCCTACTGAATTCAAATGGGTTCTTTAACATGCCAACAACGTATGACATGCGCCTTTCAAAAATCACTTACCACAGCCAGGACCGAACCTGCAGGACGTGGTACCTGGACACCAAGAGCCCGCTGATGAGCCAACTTGGTGTTCCTAGGTGAAACTCCACACAAGACACAGCATAAACCTAGAAACACTGCTGAGTTTTAATTCACGGGCCGTGAAAGCCAATATACCATATTATTGTTTTTCTTTTTTCATTATAGGCTTTCTTAACCTTTTTGAGACCGTGAGCACCGCCTTCATGCCATACCAGGTGCCCGAGTAGGCTACTGAAAAATGAAAATCCACAGCCTGCATCCAGTCGACCGACCGGGTCAGGGAATGGAATGAAATGAATGAAGCCCGCATCTAACGGCGAGGATATGAAATGTGCCGGCTGCCGAAGCCTGTCGCACTCCCCTGGGGCAATGATTAAATGAATGACATGAAATGAAATGATAGTGGAGAGTGTTGCTGGAATGAAATTGTGACAGGGAAAACCGGAGTACCCGGAAAAAAACCTGTCTGCGTCCGCTTTGTCCAGCACAAATCTCACATGGAGTGACCGGAATTTGAACCACGGACCCAGCGGTGAGAGGCCGTCGTGCTGCCGCCTAAGCCACGGGGGTTCTCCGAGTTGGCTACTATTTATTCGAATATAATAATAATAATAATAATAATAATAATGCAACAAGCATGCGCCCCGCTTTTTTTCTCTCTCTCTGTCTCTCTCTCTCACTCTACCTCTGAAGTAGCTAGGGATTCAGCGCTCACCAGGCATGCTGCAACTGCTTGCCTGACTTATGCAGATGAGATACATTTACGTGTGGACAATCGAGTCGATTCACTATGATTCAGGTTGCTCTTAAAACAGGGATGTCCAATATTTTCATAGTAGATTAAAATAATACTATTTGGCAAAATGATAAAATTTCTGGCTGTCAAAACTTGTAATGAAAGCACTATTAGACCGGTTCGTGGAAAAGAAGATTGAAGAATGTTTCTCAGGGGAGTTTTTGCTCGCGAGCACTTTTTGGCTCGTATGACGAGAGCACCAAATTTCATTTAAAGAACACCAGGTTGAGAACGCATTGACTAATAGCTTGGTACATCTTTGGTCATCAGCCCCCAGAACTTAAGTATGCTTCTGTTCTTATAAACTGTGGTGACTGTACTATTGTGTGTAATTATAATTATCAGGATCTAGTGTTGGCATCTCGTCATTTTCCAGAAGTGTTTGATAATACCACAGTTAGTATGGCCACTATCGGGCCGAAATATAAACCTCTTATCGTCGAACAGCAGTCTCTTAACTTACCACACTTGGCTATGCTGCTGCGTCTATAAGACTTGGGGACGTACAGTATACATAACAGCTCGCAGCTGTGGAGAGATTATTTGGAGGAATGTTTTTATCTTGAACGTGCTTAAGACGGGCTGACGTCAGAAGGAGCTCCTCGCCCGCTTTGTGATTGGCACCAAGACTGGAATCAGTTTATTTTTCTCGCGCTTCCTTGCACGTCAGTCGTTAAAACTCGCCTTCTTAAAGGGGAACTCTGTCCCTGCACTCCAGGCATCGCCATCATAGCCTCGTAAATCATGAGAAGTGAGTTGGGAAGTAAAATCATGCTACTTTCATTCATACACTATTTCATTCTCTCATTATCCAATCACTCATTATTTCATTGACTCATTCATTCATTGTTTCATTCACTCAATATTCATTCCCTCAATATTTCATTCACTCATTATTTCATCCACTCATTATTTCATTCACTCAATATTCATTCCCTCAATATTTCATTCACTCATTATTTCATTCACTCATTCATTCATTCATTCATTATTTCATTCACTTATTATTTCATTATTTCATTCACTCATGCATTCATTATTTCATTCACTCATTATTTCATCCACTCATTATTTAATTAATTCATTCCCTCAATATTTCATTCACTCATTATATCCTTCACTCTTTCATTCAGTCATTATTTCATTCGCTCATTATTTCATTCACTCATTATTTAATTAATTCATTCCCTCAAATTTTAATTCACTCATTATATCCTTCACTCTTTCATTCAGTCATTATTTCATTCGCTCATTATTTCATTCACTCATTATTTAATTAATTCATTCCCTCAATATTTCATTCACTCATTATATCATTCACTCACTATTTCTTGCATTCACTTATTATTTCATTCAATCATGCATTAATTATTTCATTCATTCACTCATTATTTCATTCGCCCATTATATCATTCACTCATTATTCCATTCATTCACTCACTCATTATTTCATTAACTCATTCTTTCACTCATGCATGCACTGTAAAGTTTTCAAGATATCTTTTCAGTGCTGTCTGTACAAACTGTTAGTTGTAACTCTTTATTCGGTCAACACTAATTTTCCCAAGTGACAGGGCGGGAATACAACTAACAGACTGCTTTCATTCATTTTCATTGTAGACTGTTGTGCCCTTCAGTCTTTGTAAATGAACCGGGTGATTCCACGATCGCCTGTTTACATTTAGTATTTCAACGTAGGCATCACAAGGCTGGATTACGTTACCAGCGAGAACATAAGGAAACGATCTGAAGTCGTACCATTCCAGGAGAAAATGCTCGAAGGTGCTGTGGTTCAGGCATGCGATGCGAGCAAAAGTCGACAAAACTGCAAGACTTCGGAAAGCGGCCCGAAGGACGAGCAAATCAACGGTGGGCCGATGCGCTACATAGCGACTTGAAGAGCGCGAGTCTTCATCGTGACATGGTCCACAACCTGGTTAAATAGAGAAAACGGACCCTGCCAACTGGCGGGACAAACGTAGAAGATTACAAATTTTCGGCATCCGAATCTTTTAACTCAAAATAGTTTAAAACTGAACCGAACCATCGTCTTCTACGTCTACCTCAACTTCTCTTCATCTTTACACCGCGCAAGGGAACATTGCGAACCACCCGATATTTCTAAATATATACATACTGTAGCTTGCGCATAGGTCATATCTCGAGGATGACATTTCATCCCCAAATTCATTTGCGTAGAGAGGGCGCATATGGACGCAAGGCTTGGAGCGGATAGGATGGGTATACACATTGGGCTCTCATATCCTCCCCGACATATTGCAGTCCAAAAATCAGAAATCCTCCCCCAGCACTGTACCGCTGGCCCTTGTCACTATAAGCAGACTACTGACAGGACTGGCTTCCGTATGCGGTTTATCAGAAGTAAATTTCTTCGTAGAGCCGGGAATCAGCCAACAATGCCAACCACTACACCAAGAGCCGCACATAATAAAAACAATAATAATAATACGAAAACTATAGGGACTAAAATGAGTGAGAATTTTGTCAGTGGTGATTTCTTCCACGGGAGTTGTTCCAAAGACGTTGGTAATGAAATTGGAAGAACTGCAAATGACACACCTGATTACCGGTATACAGAGGGCAGTGTTGCTGGATACTTGTCATATTGTTAGGTTATTTTTATCACAGTAAGATTTACATGATACTTGATCGCAAAATCCGTATTCTGTAGACTGAATTGTACCATATTGATGAGAAATTAGAGATGATGATAATAATAATAATGATAATAATAGACTAACATTCATTGAGCGTGATTGATTTTGTCTCCATTGTATATACCAGCTGGAAATTTTTATCAGCTAAAGAGCATAGCGAAAAAGGAAACCGACCAACTACCAAGTGTATGTGCCGTGCCGCGTTTCTTCTACCGCCATCAGAAAGGTCAGAGCTGTTGAGATCTAGAAGGCCTTCATTCAGCCTCATGAGGAATACTGAGATGAAATTTGTTCGATTCCTGTCTCAGCCATCCTTGAAGTTGGTGGAAGAGTACGAATTGCTACTCCAGACAGTATGGTATCTAACTTAAAGTCACGGCTACCTCCTTCCCAATCCTAGCCCTAAGTAGGAACACGCACACTACTAAAGACAGGGGTTATTAGACAGATTCAACACACACACCCATGTACACGGATCTGATGACCACGAAGTCGCTAGTCTCTGAATGATACTACAACAATCTATATTTGGCTAGAGTGTAGGGGTGTCACCTGCTGAGCCCAAGGTTGCAGATACTCATCAAGTCACATTGGCGTTTCATAAAACGCAGCAGTTAAAAGGAAAGTTATTATATTATTACATAACAATCACCATTGCGACCTCCACCGTACAAGGACTTCACTTGGTACTGTCCTATCAAATATAGGCATGCAAATGGGAGTTTTGCATGTCTATGATTTACGAGAGCCGAGTACAATGGGTATGACTCAGACGGGAGGTTACTATTAAAATAACACTGATTGAGTTTTACTGCGACATCACATTAGACAACCAATACTGTTATACGCCCACGGGCGTCGAATAGAAAGACCTGCACTAGGTCTCTGAGGAGACCACACGAAAAAAAAAATATTCGAAGGATATTTATTAAGTAAAGTTATGTTGTCATTTATTCACACGAAGAGGCACTTAGAAATCAGTTCGCTTCTGTGGTGGTGGTGGTGATGGTGATGATGATGATTATGATGATGATGATGATGATGATGATGATGATAGTTGTTCTTATCATTTTAAGGGCTCAACATCAAAGCTATCTACATCTCAGTTCACCTTCTGTTAAACATAACTCGCAACGGGAGACGGGATATGATGTACTCTTCTCACCATATTCGAAACCGACAGTACTGGCTACGCTGGCTAAAGCGCAGTGTTAGGTCATGGGGCCAAGCTCTCTTCTGACTCGGTAGACGCGTGGGTTCGAGCCCCACCGTTGGCCGTCCTTGAAATGGTTTTCCTTGGTTTCCCATTTTCAACACCAGGCAAATGCTGGGACGGTACCTTCTGACAGGCCACGGCCGCTTCCTTCCACATCCTTCTCCAATTTCATTCACCTTAATCAATTCCATCTCTCATCCCGACGCGCAGGTCGCCCACGGGCGTCGAATAGAAAGACCTGCACTAGGTCTCTGAGGAGACCACATGAAAAAAAAAAAAATTCGAAGGATATTTATTAAGTAAAGTCATGTTGTCATTTATTCACACGAAGAGGCACTATCTACGATATACGAATACAACACTGAAAATTTATGAACCAGAAATATTAGTTCAGAGTACTGCTTTATCAACTTTCCTAAGATCGATCCAATAGAACATCAGTAGAAGATTTTCCTTTTCAGAAATCAACATGCGATCATCTAAATTATACGATACCTACAGTAAAAAAAATTGGGAGCAGAAGACCTCAGTGTTCGACTCCTTAAAACAATCACCACTACTATCACTACAAGAAATATATAACATTCAGTATCGGCTAACGATGGCTCCTCCCGTAAATATGATACCTTTCTGTAACGAGTCACAGAAGTTCATTTTAAGTAATATGCACGAATTCTATAATTTATGAAATGTAAGCTAGATAACTCAGTGCCAGTAGATAAAGATTATAATGGTGGTTTATTGCACAAAGCTTCACTTCGATAATTCATTGAGATACGAAGAACAAAATTTAATTTCAAAATTTCGCACTGCCGTCATCTTGAGTTTTTAAAAGTAAGTGAGCAACATTAGACGCCAATAAAGTATATTTAGCTCTAAATTAGGATTCACTGTGCCAAATGTCACTGCACTCGGTTGATACATCGAAATTGCTTGGCTGCTATGTTGGTTTTGTGCTCATTAGGTTTTTAAAAGACACACATATGTTCTTACATAATAATCCTCTATCACCATACAAAATTAAGTTGGATTGCTGCAATAGTTTCGGAGATATAATAAGAATATATTTCAGTGGGAAGGCCATAAAATTCTATACATAAGATCTGATATAACACAGAATGCTCTATGCTTTGCTGTAGTCGTTAAGCATCTTAGTTATTTTCTGGCATTTCACAAAGTGGCACCGTTCACATATTTTTTCACAGAGGGTACACACACACTGGTCCTCTTGCACATCTTATACGATGGAAGCCATGCACTGCTAATCTAGCAAATGCGCTCCTCACCCGACAGATTGGTCCATACAATTTCTATCTGTGCCGTAAAAATCGCTTTCTATTTGTTTTACCTTCTCTTTCCGTATCTTGAGGAGTTCTTTATCTGATTTTGTGACTGGCAGCAAAAGTTGCGTTCTAAGTTCTTCTATGTGGAATGATACTCATGCTAATTCATAAGCCAATCTAGAGTATGATGGTTTTGCTATTTTGCTATTCCTAGTATGTTTTTTTCTGGTTATCTGGCTTTGACCCTTTCTATTGCTTTCATGTCTGTTATTGTTAGGTTTTGCCATATCAGGCGTAGCCCATACGATATTATCGGTACCACACTCACCGGCATAAAAAGTGAAACACTACGAATCTCACACAAAACGCAATATTTGACAGTTTCATATATGTTATAAATTGAATGTTGTAACATTGCAGCGACATGGCGCTGTGTAGTGAGTTAATCAGGAGTTAATTAGCTCATTTGAGAAGTTTCTTCGCAATAATATTGATAAACATTGTTGATCGTGACAATCACAACACTAACGTTACTTTTTCCCGCCTTTGGACAAGAATAACCACAAATAGCTGTCTTAAGGTTTATTGCTGTAAATTCTCGTTTCCCGTATTTTTGTGGACATTACTGTTTGTTTACGACATTCGTAATCATACAGTGCAACAGTACGATGGATTCCCGCTTTCGATATTCATGTTTGTGCACTGTTGTGATTATCTTGATCAATAATGATTATCAATTATTGCACTAATTAAGGTACAGTAATTAACTTATGATACATTGCCACATTGTTGTAATGTCATAGTACAGTATTTGGTTAATATAAGGTTTGGAACGGTCCAACATTGAGTTTAGTCTGAAATTCGAAGTGTTTCGCATTTTTTGCCGGTGAGTGTATTTTGGCGTGGTAGAGGGCCATGGCTGTCCTTATTAGGTAGATTTCATTAGAAAGCTAACTATTGCAATGGGTACCATGTTTCGACTTCCGGAAAATTTCGACATATCTTCGCGTTTCACATCCCCCAGACCCCAAAACCACCGTCAGTTCAAAAGTTTATATATAATTTATGTATATATGTATATATATATATATATATATATATATATCAGTTTCTTGTGGACACGATAACTGCCGTAATTTTGCACCAATCACTTTGAATTTTTTACATAACATGTATCCCTATAAAATCTCGGTCGAGTTCGTTAATGGGCAAAATCGGTCGAAGGGGGTGAAAATGGGGGGCTTTTTTTCGAAAAAGTGAAATGTCGCCATAACTCTCTTAATACGTGAAATATCGAATCAATTCAAAGTTCATAATATGTGTCGGATAAGTGCCAAAAATTTATGTCAAATAAGTTTTTTGATAGCACCAACCATTGACCAAAGGGGTGGAAAAAAGTGGGTTTTTCGGGAAACATTAATCATATCTCTCTTAATAGGCACAATATCAAAACCGTACAAAATGGACAATATTCCTCCAATAATTACCTAAAACTTTTGTCTGAAAGAATTTTCGATATGACCCACCATTACGCCACGGAGTGAGCAAAATGATTTAAATTATAAGAGAATTCCAAGTGCCAAGAGTGGTTGCCATGACAACTTTACTTTTAATTGATACGGGTTGAGCCATCAGCAGTTGCTATGACAACGCCACTGCACGAGATCACATTCTGTTTTCATATGTCTGTGGGAAGCGACTTCGGTATCGGAACTGGTAGCATGCTGAACTTCTATGCCCAAGGTAGCATGCTGAACCCGGCTGAAGTCGTCGGATTTACTAAGAGCGCCAAAAAACCCTGAGTATGCTTTCCTTCGGAGGGGAAGTTCCAACGTTCGTTGCGAGTTGATGGTTCCGGTGGCATCTAGTGGCCAAGTTCACAGCTAGGTGTCGTTGATGGTAGTATTTTAAATTATGTAGCCTATTTTAGGTAGATTTCATCAGAAAGCTAACTATTGCAATGGGTGCCATGTTTCGACTTCCGGAAAATTTCGACATATCTTCGCGTTTCACATCCCCCAGACCCCAAACCACCGTCAGTTCAAAAGTTTATATATATGTGTGTGTATATATATATGCATATATATCAGTTTCTTGTGGACACGATAACTGCCGTAATTTTGCACCAATCACTTTAATGTTTTACATAATATGTAACCCCTTAAAAAATCGGTCGAGTTCGTTAATGGGCAAAATCGGTTAAAGGGGGGGGGGGGGGGGAAATTGGGGGGGCTTTTTTTTTTTCGAAAAAGTAAAATGTCGCTATAACTCTCTTAATACGTGAAATATCGAATCAATTCAAAGTTCATAATATTTGTCGGATAAGTGCCAAAAATGTATGTCAAATAGGTTTTTTGATAGCACCAACCATTGACCAAAGGGGTGGAAAAAAGTGTTTTTTTCGGGAAACATTAATCATATCTCTCTTAATAGGCACAATATCAAACCCGTACATAATGGAAAATATTCCCCTAATAATTACCTAAAACTTTGTCTGAAAGAATTTTTGATCTGACCTACCATTACGCCAAGGGAAGAGAAAAATGATTTCGGAATTAAAGAACATGCCAAGTGCCATCAGAGGTTACCGTGACAACGCTTCTAAATTGATGAGGGATGAGCTATCAGAGGTTGCCAAGACAACGCCATTGCACGAGATCACATTCATTTTTCCATCTGACTGTGGGAAGCGGCTAACTGGTAGCATGCTGAACTTATATGCCCAAGGTCACTGGTTCAAAGCCGGCCAAAGTCGTCGGATTTTCTAAGAGCGCTAAAAAACCCTCAGCATGCTTTCCTTTGGAGGAGAAGTTCCAACGTTCGTTGCAAGTTGCTGGTTGCGGTGGCATCTAGTAGCCAAGTTCACAGCTAGGTGTCGTTCACGTTAGGATATGGTACAAAATTAGGAACTACTACTTAAAATTGACCGTCTGCAGACCTTACCTGAATTACAGACTAAAACAGTCATCACAATTAACACCGTTTATCAGATTCTACACACCCGGGGTTACATGACCACGTTGTCGCAGCCCCTAAACTGAGGAACCAACAAAAATCTCTGCGGGAGATAAAATTTTGCGAGAAGAAGTAACAGACTGTCTGATAGTTACACATCAGTTCCAAACCTTGCATAAGGACAGTTTGATCAGAAGTATAAAAATGAACCCCGAATGACAAGAAGGTTACCATCCCCATAAGACAATAAAATGATAAAAATATGCATACAAAAACGAAAAAAGTTGATTTTTAACCTCCAAATGTAAAATACTTTCTTGCAATCAATGAGGTCTGATCCTCCTACGAAAACCTGCATATTTTGCCTATTATAGCCAATCCCCTAGTTTGCCCGGTGAAATCTACCTCCGCCTTCCGGCGTGCCGAGAGGATTTTTTGATAGTCTGCATGGCTTTTGAATATCGTAAATTGCTTTTATTGTTGCAGTTAACTGTTATTTCTACAATGTGGTGTCTACAGAATATTACTGTTGTTTGTAGCGTTAGTTCTACGCATTTAAATGAGTTGACTGTTTTTATTACATCTTCCTCCAGGTTCAGTACGTCATGCGCTGATATCTTTCCACCATTTTGGAATACCATTTGAACTGTTTTTGTTTTATGTATGTTGAGCTGGTTCTTCCTTGCTTAATGAGTTATTTTGGTAACTACCTCCTATATCTTGTCCTTGTTTGTTGAACCAATCGCAATGCCATGTAAAATATATAAATATATTCGTGTTTTCATCATTGATGGTTTCAGTCCTAACCTGAATTACAGATAACACGCACTAATACAGCCATCACAATTAACGCCGATTATCAGACAGATTCTACACACACCTAAAGTACACGGGGCTACATGACACGTTGTCGCAGCCCCTAAACTGAGGAACCAACCATCAATAATATCCGCTGTAAAGATATTGAAAATAATGGGGCTGAATGGGTCTCCCTGTAGCACCCTTTACTCTGTCTCACTGGCCCGGATTCGTCTATGGAGTCCATCGGAGATATTGAGTGGTGTTGAAATACTTCGCATGGCCTCTAAGTTGGATTGGTGACACTTATTGTAATTTGAACGGTACGTTCGGGGTTGGACGGGGTAGTAGCAAGTTCTTACAAATTACATTGAGGTCACTTCTACCAATCAGAAATTATTATGGGGACATGGTGGCCAGGCCTCGTCAAGAACAGCGCTGCCAACTCCAGCAGGCTCGTGGTGAACAGGTCTCATGAAGAGCACTGATGTCATCATCAGTAGGCTCATACTATTGTGGATTAATGGCTTGATTAGCACACGTACACATGGCTGAACTAGCCTCTAAAGTGTAGCAACAAGATCAACGGAATAGCCTTGTACCGCAAGCCAGTACGATTGACCATTATGCGAAACTGTAACTATATGTCATTTGTTGATTACGATGTTATACACAGTAAGTAATGCAAAACCATGCAGTTAATTGTTAAAATAAGCTACAGCTACGATAAAAACTAAAAAAGCAATGTATTTTCTCCAATAAAGTAATAAAACCGTGATAATTGCTACCATGTCAATAAATCAATTAAGACAATTACGTTGTCATACTGGTAATTACAGTACCTTGACTCTACTGAGGATAAGGAAATACATATCTTAAAGTTACAAATTGCTATCTTCTATTTGTGCTGTATCTATAAACATCAACGTTTGTCTGGTTTCCTTTTCTTTCTGTCTTTCAAATTTCTATAGAGTTTTACACTGTCGTTGCTGAAGAATGTGCGCAAAGATGATTTTTATTTGTCTGTCTGTTTGCATATTTGATTTGGGAACGGTTGAATGGATCGAAGTTAAATTTGGTATATGTATCCACTACAGGCATGATTCCAAACATTGCTTACCCCGCAGCGTAGCCGTGCACAACGGCCGCGAGGGCAGCTGCAGTAAGTCCGGAGATCAGAAGTTCAAATCATGCCGCTGTCAGCGGTCTTTGGTTTTCCCGATCTTTTTCCATACTCCCTCCAGATGAATGCCAGGATACTCCCGGGGCACCTACCTCATCCCGACCCTAATCATTACAGCTACACATACAACTACAGTCACCACAGAAACACAGGTTATCAGACAAATTCAACACACACCCAAGTACACGGGACTAATAACCAAGGATGTCCCAAGCCCCTAATATGAATTAACAACAACATAACAATCATTCCTGAAATTCATCGTACCAATTGGGCTAGGCCTACAACCTCAAAACTAAGTTTGGAGAAAGCTGAATGTATGATGATTAGACCCATACGCCCGTAGATAAACCACCAACTTCAACGAATGGATTCCAAAACCGATAGAGAACCAATACAACATACTTCATTACTCTGAAAACCAGTCTTCAGCCTAAGGTTGTTTCGGAGATAGTCTGACCTAACACACTCTTGTAACAGTGCCACGGGTTCCTTTGACTGCTTGTTGACAGATGAACTTCCAGAATGTACATGGTGGATCCCGCAAGTGTTGCCGACATTCCTGCATGCCGCAGAGTGCATTCGCCGTTACACCAGACCCATACGCCCGTAGATAAACCACCTACTTCAACGAATGGATTTCAAAACCGATAGAGAACCAATAAAACATACTTCGTTGCTGTTTTGAAATTTCTTTCTTGCAGTCTGCCGACAGGCGTTGTAGTATTTAATGATTTTCCTGTTCACTCACTGCAATTTATCCTTTTGAATCTTCAAAATTTCGGTGCGACTTGCGTTTCTTCAGCTCTTGTATGGTGTGGGGGTTATTTCGATACACTATATTTCGTACTAACACACAAATATAAGTTACGAGGTGATAAATCGAGTTAGTCATAAACTACAGTTTCAGTTTTCTAACCACTCGCCATGCATTTATCTGAAAGATCTTATTTTGGGGGGATCGCTTAAGTCTTTCACAAGAGGTCTATCTTGAATGTGTTCATCAGTTTCGGTAGTCGGCTGTTTGTCTCGCTTTTTAAACACTAAACCCACAGTTTTGGATTATTCGCAATGTTCTTAATTCCGCAACGTGTTGGCACTTGCACTTCAGGGAATTGTTCGCGGAATTCTCTTCTCACTTTCCCAGCAGAATCGTGTTTTAAACATTTACAGCACGCCAAATTACGTTGTCCAACACTTAATTCAAAAGCCATGATACTCACTAAACCAATCAATTACAAGCAATAACGATGTTAACTGTGCAGAAACTTATCACAGACTAGCTGACAATGAGTCCATTTCACCACCGGGAGAGATATATGGGCCTAGCTGCTATTGCATCATCCGTTCCTCAGACTTAGCATGGGGAATTACCGGCAACTCAACAGAGGCTCTCCCTGTACTTCTGCATCAATTAACTACTGTATGCAGTCAAGCGGCCTGTACTCCTTTAACTAGGGGCTAAACAATAAAATGTTCCCCATTCGCTGCCATACATAATCGGCATCTCCTTATGAAATTTCCGGTTACTCCGGTTAATTTAGCTTCAGTAAAGAAATAACGACCTTTACGTTTATTGTTATGGTTTACTGAACATGTACGTTTGAATCTCTTAGCCAGTTGTTTTATTGTCCGTTTTATAGGAACGGGTCTCCATGGATATTTCACTCGAAACTTTTGTCTTGTTCTAGTGCACGATTTCTTGCACTTTATGTACCTATTGTGCAGATGTACACGTTCACGTAACGAATATTTCACATAAGGCATTACAGCACTAAACACAATCAGAATAAAGCACTATACAATACGATATACAGTACACAGTAGCTTTATAAAACACCCAATTAGCTCGGAGCTCGCACGTCTACCGCAGCAAGAGCATGGGAATACGGCCGGCGACCGCACGCGCCAACCTGTAACAACCGGCTATAGGTCGGGGACCGCCGGCCAAGGTCGAGCGGAATCGCCTTGCCAAGCAAAAATGAAGACCTTGTATATTATTATTATCATTATCATTATTATTATTATTATTATTATTATTATTATTATTATTATTATTATATCATCACGTGATGCAGTAGCACCACCATTGTGTAGTGACTAAAATCACTGTGCCGTGCGGCTAATAATAACTTAAATATTAACAAGTAGTTCCGTGAAGAACTATACAGCCTCTTTTCATATATCCTACTTACTGTATATTAACTGCCTCTATCAACAATCAAAATTTCAGTTTGATTGCTGTAATAGATTCGTAGATATTGAGAATCGACTAAATATTTCGGATGGTCGCCATGTTGGATTTTATATATGTAGGTCCTAGAGTTAGGTACTGTTACATGAAGATTATTGTGTACCTGTAGCATTAAAACTTCAATCGCATGATTAGGACACAAAAAGTAACAAGGAGATTTTAATATTTCGCACAGCTGCCATCTTGTGGTTATGGAAACAATTTAAATAAATTAGATGCCAGTGGATTAACATTCGTATAAGGATTTACTGTACCAACTTTCACTGCACTCGGATGGTTATATGGCGAGAAACGTCCATGTGAATATTTATACTTCGCGTCGCCACCATGTTGGATTTGTGATCACCAGGTTATTTAAAGTCCTATAGGTGAACTTAAGTTCATAGTCCCTATGAACATTAAAAAAATCATTTTGATTGCTAGAATAGATTCGTAGATATTAAGAGCCGTCTAAATATTTCGGATGGTCACCATGTTGGATTGTTAAATACATAGGCCATAGAGTCATGTACCATTAAAGGAAAATTATTGCGTAGGTTCATTATTCAAACTTTCACTTCGATCGCATGATTACGACACAAGAAATAAAAACTTAATTTTCGAAATTCGCACAGCCGCCATCTTGAGGTTATGTAAACAATTGAACTAAATTAGATACCAGTGCATTACAATGTGTATAAACATTTGCTGTACCAGATTTCATTGCGTTTGGAACATTAAATCGCGAGAAAGATCTATTTAAAAATTTCAAATTCGCTTGGCCGCCATGTTCGTTTTATAGTTAGCCAGTTTTTGAAAGTCTTATAGATGAACTTCCAGTGGTGCCCTTTATCTCCGTACAAAATTTCAGGGTGATGCCACTAATAGTTTGAGAGATATAGAATGCCGGTGAAATATTTCGCACATCCGCCATCTTATGGTTATGTAAACAATCGAACGAAGTTAGATGTTGATGCATTACAATGTGTATAAACATATACTGTACCAAGTTTTATTGCGTTTGGTTGGTTAAATCGCGAGAAACGTCTATTTAAAAGTCGCAAATTCGCGTGGCCGCCATGTTGGGTTTGTAGTTACCAGTTTTTCAAAAGTCACTTAGGTGAACTTCTAGTAGTTCCCGTTATCACCGTAAAAAAAATCCAGGGTGATATCGGGAATAGTTTCGGAGGTATTGAATGCTGGTGAAATACTTCGCACAGCCGCCATGTTGGATTGGTGAGACGTAACAAAATTTGAAGGGCACGGTCGGGTTTGTCCGGAATAGTGTGCTATGAACTTACCTAGTTTCATTGAAATCGCTCCATCCGTTTAGAAGTTATTAGGGGACACACACACACACACACCTCTCTCTCACACACACACGCACACACACACAAACAAAAGGTGATCTCATAAGCCTATTTTTTCAAAATTGAAAATAGGCTAAAAATTAATAATTCACCGTCTAGTAAATTTTCAATTACGTTACTTGATAATTATTAGACGCTACTACCCCCCATATACTGCCCTGTAAACATTAAGCATAGGACATAGTTGGAATTAATATAAATATAGGTTTTGTGACACAGTAGGGCTTCCAATTTGATTTGATAACACTGATTGGAACACACAAATAAGGAGATGTGGGGCTTTAACCAGTCCAACTTCACCCCATACAATTCCTTGCCATCTGCGCTAGATCCATTAGTGTGAGTTTAAACAATCTTCCCACCGATCTTGTGGCAAAGACTACCCTCAACGAGTGTCAAACAATGTTCGTGCTAAGTAAATGTTGCAGTGGGCTTCAACAGCCTCGGACTGTACATCATGAATGCGGTATTTTTAGGTCAGCTTATAACAGAGCTCAGCGCAGCGCCACGCCACTCAAAAAAAGAATATTTCTCAAACTTCACTTCTTTCCTGGGCTTTCATTCTCTATTTTTATGAATAATGCGCTACTGCTTATTCCGTCATCACTCTTATGTACACACATCAAAAAAAGTTTTGCATCACCTCGGTTCCAAGAGTTCCGGAACCGTTAAATACAAAGGGAATAGAGATCAACACAAACAACATTTCAGCTCGTTTTATTGCTCATGAGACCCACACATTGCATGTTGTACCATCATACAGCTAGACTTTCAGCATTTGTGGTCCAGATTGCAGTACACACCACTACCTCTAATACCCAGTAGCACGTCCTCTTGCATTGATGCATGCCTGTATTCGCCGTGGCATACTATCCACAAGTTCATCAAGACACTGTTGGTCCAAATTGTCCCACTCCTCAACGACAATTCGGCGTAAATCTCTCAGAGTGGTTGGTGGGTCAAGACGTCCATAAACAGCCCTTTTCAACATATCCCAGGCATGTTCGATAGGGTTCATGTCTGGCGAACATGCTGGCCACTGTAGTCGAGCGATGTCGTTATCTTGAAGGAACGCATTCACAAGATGTGCACGATGAGGTCGAGAATTGTCGTCCATGAAGACAAATGCCTCTCCAATATTCTGCCGATATGGTTGCACTATGGGTCGGAGGATGTCATTCAGGTATCGTAAAGCCGTTTCGGAGCCTTCCATGACCACCAGTGGCGTACGTCGGCCCCACATAATGCCACCCCAAAACATCAGGGAACCACCACCTTGCTGCACTCGCTGGACAGTGTGTCTAAGACGTTCAGCCTGACCAGGGTGCCTCCAAACACGTCTCCGACGATTGTCTGGTTGAAGGCATATGCGACACTCATCGGTGAAGAGAACGTGATGCCAATTCCGTGGGGTCCATTCAGCATGTTGTTGGGCCCATCTGTACCGCGCTGCATGGTGTCGGGGTTGCAAAGCTGGACCTCGCCATGGACGTCGGGAGTGAAGTTGCGCATCATGCAGCCTATTGCGCACAGTTTGAGTTGAAACACGACGTCCTGTGGCTGAACGAAACGCATTATTCAACATGGTGGCATTGCTGTCAGGGTTCCTCCGAGCGGCAATCCGTAAGTAGCGGTCATCCACTACAGTAGTAGCCCTTGGGCGGCCTGAGCGAGGCCTGTCATCGACAGTTCCTGTATCTCTGTACCTCCTCCATGTCCGAACAACATCGCTTTGGTTCACTCTGAGACGCCTGGAAACTTCCCTTGTTGAGAGCCCTTCTTGACACAAAGTAACAATGCGGACGCGATCGAACTGCGGTATTGACCTTCTAGGCATGGTAGAACTACAGACAACATGAGCAGCGTACCTTCGTCCTGGTGGAATGACTGGAACTGATCGGCTGTCGTACCCCCTCCGTCTAATAGGCCCTGCTCATGCATGGTTGTTTACATCTTTGAGCAGTTTTAGTGACATCTATGAACAGTCAAAGGGACTGTATCTTGGATACAATATACACAGTCAACGTCTATATGCCGGAGATCTGGGAACCGAGGTGATGCAAAACTTTTTTTGATGTGTGTATAAAACATCTTGGGGTGTTACATTCACAAGACCGATGGTAGATTTCATAAGTGTTTATACATAATCCACACCCGCCTGTATAATATCCACCACCTTCGAAACGCTGTAATTTTCTTCTTCTTCTTCTTCTGACTGGTTGCGTTGCTCACCGGTAACGTTCTCGCCCGCTGTGCCCAAGGTTGCAGGATCGAATCCTGGCACAGTCAGTTGGCATTTGAGGGTGCGCAAATGCGAGGGAGCCATGTCAGTGGATTTACTGGCACGTTAAAAATCCTCTTCGGGGCGAAATTCCGTTACCCAGGCGTTTCTAAATGCCACAGTAGTTAAAAGGGACGTAAAGCAAATAACATTATTATTATTATTATTTCTACATTAATTTCACCACATAAGTGGGACACATCAACATATCGTCGGCTTGATTGCAAGACGGTATGGTTAAATCTCTTAAGGTGGCACATTGAGAAACGAGCGAACAATGGAACAGGTCTCCAAGATGACGGCCTTCTGCATGGTGATATGTAGACCAGGATGTATTCCCAATATTTGTAGATTGCGAGCCAATGATTTGGGGATGATGCCGGTAGAAGAAATGACTATGGGCAGAACCACTACACTTTCCTGTCTCCACATTTGCCGTATTTCCTCAGCCATGGACAGATATTTGGTGATCTTCTCACAGCAGGTTTGTTGCAGATTATGGGAATTGGGCACTGCAATATCAATGAGGAAGGTTCTCTTCTGCACCTTGACCACAAGAACGATATCTGGCCGATTTGCTGGTATGGTTTTATCAGTAATAACTGATCAGTCCCATAACAATTTGTGACCAGGATTTTCCAAAACGGCATCAGGAACATACTGATAGTAAGGCAAACTATTATCAGATAGGCTAATAAGTGCTTTTGAGCAAGGTGTAGGTGCATTATTTTGGCCACTTGGTTGTGCCTTTTCATATAATCAGTACAGGAGATTGCTTGGCAGCCTCCTGTGATATGTTGAATTGTTTCCGGTTCTAGTTGGCATCTTCTGCATTTATCATCCTGAATATTTGCCTTAACTATATATTTAAGATATTATTATTATTATTATTATTATTATTATTATTATTATCTTCTTCTTCTAGCAGTAAGAAATAAAGATTTGGCAGAGTTGAAAGTAAAGATAGCTTTGAAGCAATTTTCCACTTGCTTATTAACAATTAGTAAAGTAACTTTCAGTCGGTCAACACAAATTAATTCCAATTACTGGATTTGTGAAAAAAAAAACGAGCCTTACAATAGTCGCATGTGGCATGTTATCCCTTGTTAACAGTGAACTCTGCTGGTCATTGAAATAACTACTTGTAAAACTGCAGCGCCTAATCCTGACCGGTATTCAGCAAATATGATATAATGAATATTTTCACCAAACAACGACAACTTGAAGATGATTTATTGTAGGAATATCTATAAAGGGACCTCCAAACCTTGAGGTAACCCGTATGCGATGTTTCCACTTCACATTTCCGTCCCATTTCCAATCTCCGCCACCGCGCGCGCTCATTGTTTCCGTTGCATTGCCGTCCCATTTCCGTTTCATTTTTCAAAAAATATACAGCAGCCGAGTGGAAAGATGTTACACATCATTAACCAGAAATAAATTACATGTGATCTCTTAGTTTTCCCCTTGTTCAATAGTCCATAAAAATATACTGTAAAAGAAGGGTGGTGGCTTCGGTGGCTTAGTTGGTGGCATGCCATGCTTCTATGTCCATGGTCGCGGGTTGAAACCCGGCCGAAGTCGTCGGATATTATAAGAGCGTTAAAAGCCCCTTAGTATGCCTTCCTACGGAGGGGAAGTAAAGCCGGCGGTCTCATGTCATAGATTTATGGCATGAAAAAGAACCTTCCACTAACTACACTTGTGTGAAGCCAAAATTTGTAGGTTAGAATTGATAACGCTCTATTAGTTCCAATGTTCGCCGCCAGGTGCTGACTGCGATGCCATCTAGTAGCCAAGTCCGCAAGCTAGGTGTCGTGGACGGAAGCATTTGGTAGCAAAAGTAGGAACTACTTGAAATTATTGTCTGCAGTCCTTACTTGAATTTAAACAGATAACACACACTAATGCAGGCATCACAATTAACATCGGTTATCAGACATATTCTATACACACCCAAAGTACACGGGGCTACATGACCGCGTTGTCGCAGCCCCTACACTGAGAAACCAACCAACCAACCTATCAGAAGGGTGATCAGAAACTAAGGTTACAATGTCGATATCCTGGAGTTGCATCTGTTATAGAGAAATTAGTTGTGTGGGGTAGCTTGCCACGGTGGGTGAGTGGTTAGCGTGTCGGTCTACTAACCCCGAGTCAGCAGGTTCACTCCTGACCGTGGTAAGTGTTTTTTTGAAAGGCGGCAAAAATTACGACACGCATGTCATACAATGTTGGCATGTAAAAGAACCCATTTGAATTCAGTAGGCCGTGTTCATAATTGCAAAATTAATCTCGGGAGTTTCCGCCAACACTATATTCCTCATTTCTCTACTAGAAAGCATTATAGTGTTCAAGGAGCTTAGATATCTAACGTCCATGACTTTCATAGTGCTTCAAGGAACAACGAAATTCGACATGCAAGCTACCCTCTGGGTGTCAAATAACATAGTTTGCACCCGGCACCCGAGGCCATACGATATTAATATTAGTGTGGGGTAATTCGAATGCATACGGTTGGTAACTGTGCAGAGTTTCATTCACTCGCCACCTACAGCGCTAGTTGTAAGTAAACAATCAATGACGACTCGTTCGGAAAATATTCGCTCAGTTATTCAATTTATGTGGGCGGCTCGGACTTCTCACCGAGGGCGTCATCTTCCTTTATGACAACACGTGACCTCATACAGCCCAGATGACCACCACGCTGTTGAAGCGGTTTTGATGGACATCATTGATCATCCTCCCTACAGCCCGAACCTAGCTCCAGTTGACCTTCACCTGTTTCCTCACTTGAAGAGCACCTATACCTCTAGTCACCTCAAGACCTAAGCGGTCCCTTTGATGTTTTGGTCTGTGAAGAGGCTAACGTGCTCGTGAATAGTTCCCACTTTTCTGCTTGTGTTTAGTGCACAACATTTCCCAGCATATGTTGCTGTTTCCATAAGCTGGCTAAATTACTTCTGAGGATTTCCTTTGTAAAAATTTATGAATATTTTTTATTTATTTTCACGTTAATTGGGAGCTTTACCATCTTTGTTTTTCATTGTGGTGAATTGTGCGTGAATATAGATTTTAGTGGTATTTGGAACGATACGCAGAGTAATTCAGTACGAATTTGATATTACTGTATATTAAAATTTGTTTTGTACAAACTTTGTTTGAGAGGCAAAAGAGTACCCGAGTGATTCGAAATTATGGCAAATTTAGCTGAAAGGTTGGCAACACTGTTACGATTGCACAATGTTCAACATGTAAAGCTTGAATCACCAATAAAATACTTCAAAGGTAATACAAGTGGAGAGAAGTTGAGTAAAAGATGAAAACAAATGATTTTAAATGTATATAGTAGGTGAGACACAAGAACTCATTCATCTCAAGGTGTGGTATGTCTCTGACACCAACCAAGACACTTCAGTATATAAGGGCAATAATGTTTTACCGTAACATACATATATTTCATACGGTTGCTACTTACTTTTATGATGAATAGGGAATGTATAAAGATTGTGACATTAATCCAGTCACCATAAAATATAACTTCCAAATCACGTAGCACCATTCACCATTATTCGTTAAAAGAATCGGAAGAGCTTTATTTGAAATATCTGCCATATAACCATAAAGATGCTGCGAAGAATATAGAATAAATTTACTGTTACTTTCTTTAACAAATATTATACATTCAGTATATCATATGTGTTCATTAAATTTGTTTCGATACTTCATGTATCTGTGCCTGTTTGCCATCTCTTGATGAATACAGTATATTTGCATTTGTCAGTTGGCACAGGCTAGAGTAAAAGGTGGCTTTTCACCGATGTCTCAGTCTCACTCATGGCTGTGATTATATGGAAGCTACTGAGGTATGGGTGGTGCTTAGTAATGGCATTCAGGGCACAGTCAGTGCCTGTGAATGCTGTGAAAGGTTCTACTCATAGGGTTAGGACTACTGTTCTGACTCAGTGAGGAAAGAAATGGCAAACTACCTCACTCCTCTTCTTGCCTAGAACGCCTCAATATAGCACTGCCTTGGGTTTTTGTGGGTATCTACTCACATAACGTAACGGCGGTGCTTTTTGAGGATCCAACCAGCCTTCGGGCTGACTACCTAACAGACAGTAGGTGAGGGATGGCAACCATGCCGGAAACACAAGAAGGGACAGAGAAAGAGGAGATGCGCGGAGGTATATTTTCCTGAGGACTTGACCTGACGTTTGGTATAGGAGGTCAACAATTCACTTCAGATGAGGATATGAAACACTTAGCGAACGTGACTGAACACGCAAGGACAGGATTTTTACCATGAGGGAATATTTGAGGCGCCTAGAATCAAAACCCGCCAAATCCATATTTTATGAAAATTGAGATAAGCATTGTTTCATATAGCTTTTGCTGCGCTGAATTCATTAAAACTATTATTTTGTTACAAAACCCGCTACATCCTACTGTAAAACGAAGTCAAAGTTGAGGCTTAGTTGCAATATCCGCCAAGTCCAACGACAGTTTCGCCATTTTTGGTCACAAAACCCGCCACATCCACATCAGCCAATAGGAGCACCCTGATCCGCCATCTTACCTTCCATGATGCTTTGCGAAGTGTGTACTCTTTACCTACGTGCATCAGTCGGAGAATGTACCCCTGCCTGAAGTGATTAGAATGGTTTATATTGTTGTACTTTCTGATAATAATTTGTTTTGGATAATTTTGACAAAGAACGAGAAGAACAATAACATTCTGGTCTGGGTGATGTTTTCCACAGAACTGACATTTGCGAACACAAACATGTCACGAAACCTGATTTTGATATGACTCACGTAAAGCCAGAAGCCATAAACAGAGGGATTGTCCTTCAGGCACAAGAAGTGAAAGATGTTTCGAGACTGCTTTCGAAGCATTCTGGAGAAAGATGGAGGGAAAATGTAGAGCTGCAGTTTTATTGCAATCTGCAAAGTCGTGGCGAACACGAAGTGAATGATGATGATTGAGAAACTACTATTGAGGATGAGGTAGAAACAGAAATTGTGTAGCTATAACTTCCAGTAAAGAATGTGATTTAATAGTTGAATGACGATAGTTTTGTCTCTAAAGGCCTGGACCATAGTAATTGAATATTAATTTAATTTGACGCTTTTCCTTATTATCGTTCAGTACTGTAGGCTACAGTATTGCCGGCCCCGTGGTGTTGGGGTGGCGCGCCTGCCTCTCACCCGGAGGCCCCGGGTTCGATTCCCGGCTCCGTCAGGGATTTTGGAAACTGACGTGAGGGCTAGATCGGAGTGCACTCAGCCTCGTGAGGACAATTGAGTAACTGACAGTGAGGCAGTGCCCCGATCACGAAAACAAAGATTAACGGCCGAGGGGACCCGATGCGCTGGTCATGCGGCACCCCAATATCTGCAGGCCAAATGGCTGGGGATTGGGCCCTTCACGGGCTGTAGTGCCAGGGGTTATTTACTGTACAGTATTATTACCCTTTCAGGAATTGATTGCCGGCGGTGGAGATGGGAACTACTCTTTATGTAATTGTGTCAAACGTCAGCTTGCTTCGTTGACAGGTACAGTTGCGCGTGTAGGATATGACTCAGCTCCAGTTTTGGATTTAACTGTCCATGGTGACATGAGCTCCTGTGACGCTTATCTGACGCAATGCAGCGTGACCTATGTGCAGATTGCACTCTGTCGTCGCTGTGTCCTCCGCTTCGCACCGCAGAGCTCATGCTACAATAAACATAAACGCTGGCACAGCCACACTCAGCGGCAATCAAATCTTGAATGGGTAATATGCCTTTTAATCTTTTTCTGTTTATTCTAATAAAACACAACCGCCCCTTAAAACAACAATAACAACAACAAAACACAAAAAGTATACGATTTATTTTATTTTATAACCTATATTTAGTTAACTTTCATTCAAATATTAATTTCTGAATAAAGCTTACGCAGTTTCTACAATCTCTTCGCAACTTCAAATGTATTAGGGCTCTTTGGTATCAAAACCTGCCAAATCCAAATCTTAGTAACAAACCCCGACAAATCCGAATTATTGCTTTATATTAGCCTACTTTCGATTTTTGCAAAAAATGAAAGTAGACTTAAGAGATCACTACAGGGCGAAAAAAGTGTGTCTGTCTGTGTGTATGTGTGTGTGTGAGTCTGTGTGTGTGTGTGAGTGTGTGTACTCTGAATGTCTGTCCCCCCCCCCCCCTATCAATTCGAACACGGTGATCGCAAATTGAACGAAATTTGGTACAAAGGTAGCACTAGCAAAGGACACCTCAGTGTCATGTTTTATATCGCCGCCATCTTGACGGAAACGTAATGGCGGCCACACAAATGTTCAAAGCTTAAATCAAATTACGACTAACCTAATCATCCGATCTCTACCAAATTTTGCAACAGCATACCTTTATGGGGGCAGCATCCTTTGACCAAACTAATAGGTCATCAGCCTAATAGTTTGCGGATGGCGGCCATCTTTGTGTGAAAATTCGATTGCTCCTATTAATTCAAACACGGTGAAACCGAATGGAACGAAATTTGGTACAGAGGTAGTACTAGCAAAGGGCACCCCAGTGTCATGTTTTATATCGCCGCCATCTTGACGGAAACGTAATGGCGGCCACACAAATGTTCAAAGCTTAAATCAAATTACGACTAACCTGAAAATGAAAATCCACAGCCTGCTTCCAGTCTCCGACCGGGTCAGGAATGGAATGAATGAAGCCCCCATCTAGCGGCGAGGATATGAACTGTGCCGGCTACCGAGGCCTGACGCACTCCTCTGGGGCAATGATTAAATGAATGACAGATGTAATGAAATGATAGTGGAGAGTGTTGCTGGAATGAAATTTTGACAGGGAAAACCGGAGTACCCGGAGAAAAACCTGTCTGCCTCCGTTTTGTCCAGCACAGATCTCACATGGAGTGACCGGGATTTGAACCACGGACCCAGTGGTGAGAGGCCGGCGTGCTGCCGCCTAAGCCACGGAGGCTTCAAATTACGACTAACCTAATCATCCGATCTCTACCAAATTTTGCAACAACATACCTTTATGGAGGGAGCATCCTTTGACAAATCTAATAGGTCATTAGCCTAATAGTTTGCGGATGGCGGCCATCTTTGTGTCAAAATCGATTACCCCTATTAATTCGAACACGGTTAAACCGAATGGAATGAAATTTGGTACAGAGGTAGCACTAGCAAAGGGCACCTCAGTGTCATGTTTTATATCACCACCATCTTGACGGAAACGTAATGGCGGCCACACAAATGTTCAAAGCTTAAATGAAATTACGATTAACCTAATCATCCGATCTCTACCAAATTTTGCAACAACATACCTTTATGGAGGAAGCATCCTTTGACAAATCTAATAGGTCATTAGCCTAATAGTTTGCGGATGGCGGCCATCTTTGTGTCAAAATCGATTACCCCTATTAATTCGAACACGGTGAAACCGAATGGAATGAAATTTGGTACAGAGGTAGCACTAGCAAAGGGCACCTCAGTGTCATGTTTTATATCGCCGCCATCTTGACGGAAACGTAATGGCGGCCACAAAAATATTCAAAGCTTAAATCAAATTACGATTAACCTAATAATCTAGTCTCTACCAAATTTTGCATCAACATACCATTATGGAGGGAGCATCCTTTGACCAAACTAATAGGTCATTAGCCTAATATTTTGCGGATGGCGGCCATCTTTGTGTGAAAATTGATTACCCCTATTAATTCGAACACGGTGAAACCGAATGGAACGAAATTTGGTACAGAGGTAGCACTAGAAAAGGCCACCTCAGTGTCATGTTTTATATCACCGCCATCTTGACGGAAACGTAATCGCGGCCACCCAAATGTTAAAGGCTAAAATGTAATTACGACCAACCTAATAATCTAGTCTCTACCAAATTTTGCAACAACACATCTTTATGTGGGAAGCATATTCTGACCAAACTGCTAGATCATCAGCCCAATAGTTTTCAGATGGTGGCCAAGTATGTGTGCAAATCGATTCCCCCTATCAATTCAAACACGGTGAAACCGAATTGAACGAAATTTGGTACAGAGGTAGCACTAGCAAAAGGCACCTCAGTGTCATGTTTTATATCGCCGCCATCTTGACGGAAACGGAATGACGGCCACCCAAATGTTAAAAGCTTAAATCAAATTTCGACCATCCTAATAATTTGATCTCTACCGGATTTTGCAACAACATGCCTTTTTGTGGAAAGCATCTTATGACTGACTACAAGGTCATCAGCCCAATAGTTTGCAAATAGCGGCCATGTATGTGTGCAAATCCATTCCCCGGATCAATTCAAACACGGTGAAACCGAATTGAATGATTTTTTTTACAGAGGTAGCACTAGAAAAGGGCACCTCATATTCATGTTTAATATCCCTATAGCACGTTGTATTTCAACAAGCTACTACAACCAACATTCAATTATACTCCTTGAAAAGGACAAAGAGTTATAACAATACCCATGCATTTAGGAGAAAGTAGGCTATATGTTCTTTACTGAACATCTTGTTTTTCTACATACATTTTTAACTATATCGAGGATCAGCTTCGTACTTCGTCACTGTTTTTAAAAATAATTCATTCATTTTTTAGTGAAAAAAGTATTTCGTTTTGGGTATTGGTTCGTTTGTGACAGTTTTTGCCACTTTACCGAAAAAGTGAAGGAATGGATTTGGCGGGTTTTGATTCTAGGCACCTCATTTCAACTCTTCCCACGAAGCGACAAGTGCCTAAACCGATATGGAGACTGTACCGTATTGGTTGTATGAAATATAATGTACACGTTTCACTCCAGGCTTTGTAACCTTACTTGCTCACTCCTCGTTCATCCATATATTCATTCATTTATCATCTTGCACAGTTTACAGCCACTGGCCGGGTCTGTTTGGAACACAAGCCTCTTCAACGTCTTCTGTCTTCCCACCATCTCTTAGCCTCCACCCTTGTCCTGTCTTCTCCTCTCTTCTTCACGCTTTCATCCATCCCCTTCAGCCACCTGTCTCTCGGTCTTCCTCTCGGTCTCTCTCCTTTCCACTTCGTCTCGTGTATCCTCCTGGGTATCCTTTTCTCCATTCGATTTACATGTCCATACCATCTATGTCTAGATTTCTCTATACCATCCTGTAATGGTTCCTCCTTCATTAATTCTCTGGTCCTCTCATTTCTTATTCTGTCCATCTTTGTAGCTCCAATACTGCTTCTCATGAACCTCATCTCACTGCTCTTCTCCCTTCCTTTCATAACCCAGGTCTCCGAGGCATACGTCAGTATAGGGACATAGTACGTCCGATATATGATCTTTTTGCTGTTCTGAGGGACATCCTATCTCCATAACATGCTTCTCACACTCCTCGGGAATGCTTCTGCTTGTCTCCCCCGCTCATTTATATCTCTATCGTTTCTTCCATTATCTTGTATCAGGCTTCCCAGATACTTGAAACTCTCCCTTTCTTCAGCTCTCGTATGTTTCTTAATTTATTTCAGGTTATTCTTTCACATCTTCCAATACTTGGAATTATTTTGTGTTGACCGACTGATAGCTACAAGATTGAATATTGCTTGTTTGTTTATATATTTGGGCGTACTTTTATTAAAATATTGCAGATTAAGTACAGGGTCATTGAAAAAGGCTGCAGCAATTTCAAAAAAAAAAATCTCCCGTTGTAAGTGAGATAAATTAATAATTCGACCTGAAAACCAATCAGCAACTCATCGAGTTTTAGTTTTAGATGTGACTGTACTCCTCCCGTGACTTTCAGCCGATGCGCAGAATGAGTGCGCGACAGGATGCTGCCATGCCGGTCCTATGCAATCAGGGCCGGCGAGAATGAGCTTCTGCCAAACTTCAAGAGAGTGGCTGAGCCCTTACTAGCTTTCGCCGGCCCTGTATTCAATGGCCACCTAGAAGCCCTGACTTGACACCTCTAGACTTTTTTTTATGGGGATACGTAAAAATCATTGTATTCAGGGAACCGGTCAGAGATCTGCAACATTTAAGACAACGCTTCACCGCTGCTGTTGCTATAATCACGCCTGAGATGATCCAGCGCACTTGGGCCGAAATCATTGTATTCAGGGAACCGGTCAGAGATCTGCAACATTTAAGACAACGCTTCACCGCTGCTGTTGCTACAATCACGCCTGAGATGATCCAGCGCACTTGGGCCAAAATCATTGTATTCAGGGAACCGGTCAGAGATCTGCAACATTTAAGACAACGCTTCACCGCTGCTGTTGCTACAATCACGCCTGAGATGATCCAGCGCACTTGGGCCGAAATCATTGTATTCAGGGAACCGGTCAGAGATCTGCAACATTGAAGACAACGCTTCACCGCTGCTGTTGCTACAATCACGCCTGAGATGATCCAGCGCACTTGGGCCGAAATCATTGTATTCATGGAACCGGTCAGAGATCTGCAACATTTAAGACAACGCTTCACCGCTGCTGTTGCTACAATCACGCCTGAGATGATCCAGCGCACTTGGGCCAAAATCATTGTATTCAGGGAACCGGTCAGAGATCTGCAACATTTAAGACAACGCTTCACCGCTGCTGTTGCTACAATCACGCCTGAGATGATCCAGCGCACTTGGGCCGAAATCATTGTATTCAGGGAACCGGTCAGAGATCTGCAACATTTAAGACAACGCTTCACCGCTGCTGTTGCTACAATCACGCCTGAGATGATCCAGCACACTTGGGCCAAAATCATTGTATTCAGGGAACCGGTCAGAGATCTGCAACATTTAAGACAACGCTTCACCGCTGCTGTTGCTACAATCACGCCTGAGATGATCCAGCGCACTTGGGCCGAAATCATTGTATTCAGGGAACCGGTCAGAGGTCTGCAACATTTAAGACAACGCTTCACCGCTGCTGTTGCTACAATCACGCCGGAGATGATCCAGCGCACTTGGGCCGAAATCATTGTATTCAGGGAACCGGTCAGAGATCTGCAACATTTAAGACAACGCTTCACCGCTGCTGTTGCTACAATCACGCCGGAGATGATCCAGCGCACTTGGGCCGAAATCATTGTATTCAGGGAACCGGTCAGAGATCTGCAACATTTAAGACAACGCTTCACCGCTGCTGTTGCTACAATCACGCCGGAGATGATCCAGCGCACTTGGGCCGAAATCATTGTATTCAGGGAACCGGTCAGTGATCTGCAACATTTAAGACAACGCTTCACCGCTGCTGTTGCTACAATCACGCCGGAGATGATCCAGCGCACTTGGGCCGAAATCATTGTATTCAGGGAACCGGTCAGAGATCTGCAACATTTAAGACAACGCTTCACCGCTGCTGTTGCTACAATCACGCCGGAGATGATCCAGCGCACTTGGACCGAAATCATTGTATTCAGGGAACCGGTCAGAGATCTGCAACATTTAAGACAACGCTTCACCGCTGCTGTTGCTACAATCACGCCGGAGATGATCCAGCGCACTTGGGCCAAAATCATTGTATTCAGGGAACCGGTCAGAGGTCTGCAACATTTAAGACAACGCTTCACCGCTGCTGTTGCTACAATCACGCCGGAGATGATCCAGCGCACTTGGGCCGAAATCATTGTATTCAGGGAACCAGTCAGAGATCTGCAACATTTAAGACAACGCTTCACCGCTGCTGTTGCTACAATCACGCCGGAGATGATCCAGCGCACTTGGGCCGAAATCATTGTATTCAGGGAACCGGTCAGAGATCTGCAACATTTAAGACAACGCTTCACCGCTGCTGTTGCTACAATCACGCCTGAGAGGATCCAGCGCACTTGGGCCGAAATCATTGTATTCAGGGAACCGGTCAGAGATCTGCAACATTTAAGACAACGCTTCACCGCTGCTGTTGCTACAATCACGCCTGAGATGATCCAGCGCACTTGGGCCGAAATCATTGTATTCAGGGAACCGGTCAGAGATCTGCAACATTTAAGACAACGCTTCACCGCTGCTGTTGCTACAATCACGCCTGAGATGATCCAGCGCACTTGGGCCGAAATCATTGTATTCAGGGAACCGGTCAGTGATCTGCAACATTTAAGACAACGCTTCACCGCTGCTGTTGCTACAATCACGCCTGAGATGATCCAGCGCACTTGGGCCGAAATCATTGTATTCATGGAACCGGTCAGAGGTCTGCAACTTTTAAGACAACGCTTCACCGCTGCTGTTGCTACAATCACGCCGGAGATGATCCAGCGCACTTGGGCCGAAATCGACTATAGACTGGATGTTTGCAGAGCAACCAAGGGAGCGTACATAGAAACATTATCAGGTATGAGAAAAAAAAGTTTTGAGTTGGTGAATTTTACTAAAGAATACTCGTTTTAATATCTCAAATAGTTCCTGAGCTTTGATTTCTTTTCAATCCCTGCAACCCTTTTCGATGACCCTGTTTATAACGGTCCTCAGCCACAAGCTCAGAGGAGGAATATTTATGCATATCCCCTGTTACTGCTCACGTTCGGTTATTATCATTTTAAATGATTATGTCGACTTCACTGGGGTCTGGCGTTACGTTACGGTGATGGGACGAAATGTACCGAGAATGCACTGAGGTGTGTGACGTCATAGTACTGCGTGAGCTTCTTCCTTTCCCCGTGCGCTCCGGTGAGAATGACGTCATCCAGCCAGCTACCTCCTTTGACCTTGGTTGGTACTTGCCTTTTTTTGCGAACGGACTTTGAGTTCACGCAGCATTTGTAGCATTTGTAGCATTTAAAATGATATAAAATCTAGTCTTTCAGACTGACTCTCAGTGTTCTTTTGCTAGCATTACCACATCCATTACATTATGAGACGTTCGGAAGCATTCCCACCATTTTGAGTAACACCTTCTAGTGACTCTCCAGTTCATAAGAGAGGACCATGAGGCCCTACAGCGCCACTACAAATAAATAAATAAATAGATGAAACGAATCGAGTTATGTGACGCTGTTGTATGATTTGAGACGTTATTGCACAGGCCTATAATTCGAATAGCTGTCATATCTACTGTATTATTTTCTGTTCATATGAGGGGAGTCAAATAAAACACGTTCTTGAGTACCAGAATTGAAAGAAAGTAAAAGTCAACACATAAGTCAAACGAAAGAGTAGTATTACTTTACGCATTACTGCTTATAAGTCGCCCATGACAGTCATCCTATTGTTTGGGTAGGCGGTAAAGAACAATTTTGGTTGCTACTGGAACCAATCCAGAACAGAATCCTGTACTTCCACGTCGGAGAGAAATCTTTGTCCCTTCAGGAATTTCTTCAACGGTCCAAACACATTAAAGACGCAGGAAACGGCAAGTCCATACTTTCCTCGCAGCCATCGCTGAACATTCGCGACCAATCCCTAACAGTTGTCTTGGACTAGTACTTTCCACCGTACACAATACAGCAACCATTATTCGATAAATCTCCACTGACTTCAAAAAGTTTAAAAAAAGTTAAACCATTTAACCAAAGGCGTCTATAAAAAAACAATTAAAAACTTGATTCCTGTTCCATGGCCTTGCTTGAACGGGTTCTGAATCGTTCCAGCCATCTCCATGTAATGCCACTTGTCTATAAACAAAGAAGCACAAGCAGCAGCACATCACGTAGCATGTTTCGAATGAGTTTCTATTGAACACACCTCGTAATTTGATCCAAACTATTTTTATTGATATTACTATTATCGATAATCTTATTATTATTATTATTATTATTATTATTATTATTATTATTATTATTATTATTATTCCTGTCACTATGTCAGTCGGATCTCTTCAGCCAGAAGCATGTACTTGGTCACTTTCCAGCATAAATAATAATAATAATAATAATAATAATAATAATAATTATTATTATTTTTTTTTTTTATTTTTTATTATTTCATCCCTGTTCGGGAACATCATTTTATTCATCATAGCATCTCTTGATGCAACCTCCTTGTGGTGTAGCAGCTAGCATCCTTGGCCGTCACCCCAGGGGTCCGGGTTTCATTCCCGACTCTGCCAAGAAATTGTATTCTGTTGTGAGGAACGGGATGCACTGAGCCTCGTGAGGCAAAATTAAGAAGAGTCGGATTCCATTCCCACCTCAGCCATCCTGGAAACCGTTTTCAGTGGTTTCCCACTTGTACTCCAGGCAAATACCGGAATGGTTCCTAACTTAAGGCCAGGAGCACCTTCTACCCAATCCTCAACTGAATTACAAAGAGATTCCCGGTCAATGCATGTAGGATTTTCGAAGTGAAATGCCATGTCCTGTGGTTCGGATTCCACGTAAAACGGAGGTCCCGTGGCTCATGATCGCGAGATTATCGGCCACGTTAAACTACAAGTTTCCTTCCTTCTTTCCTTCCTTCCTTCCTTCCTTCGAATTACGAAGACACACACTAACAGTCTAGAGTTATCACAATAACTCAATACCGGGTGAGTTAGCCGTGGTCGTTACGGCATGACTGCTGGCAGTCGCTCACATCCGGGTGGCGAGGGGGCTCGAATCCCCCCGGCGGCAACCCTGAAGATGGTCTTCTGTGGTTTCCCATATTCCTTCCAGGCAAATGCCGGGGTTGGTCCCTAACTGTAGGCCACAGCCGCTACCTTCCAACTCCTCATCTTTCCCTCCCCAACGGTACTTGTAGCTCACCCATTGGGTGTCCGTCTCGAAGCAGCTACAAAACTGGCGAGCCAAACATGTCCTCGGACACTCCCGGCACTAAAAGCTATACGCTAAAAAAAACTCAGGTTATCAGATGAAATACCAGCACACACCCATGAACACGGGGTTAAATAACCACGATGTCCAAATTCCTCAACTGAAACAAAAATATACTAGATGAAACCCGTCAAAACATGACGGACAATGGAAAACAAAATTACTTAAGAAGCTTCTTATATAAGTTACATTCTTTGTACGATTACTTTTTAGCACTATTGAAACTTTAAGGGCGTCAAAAGATAGCACTCTCAGCATTGCAACATATTGCTGGTCATGACTGAAAACGTGATGAGGTCATCATCATATTGCACAGTTTCCAGCCACTGGCCGGGTCTGTTTGGAACACAAGCCTCTCCAACGTCTTCTGTCTTCCCACCATCTCTCAGCCTCCACCCTTGTCCAGTCTTCTCCTCTCTTCTTCACGCTTTCTTCCACCCCCTTCAGCCACCTGTCTCTCGGTCTCCCTCTTGGTCTCTTTCCTTCCCACTTCGTCTCGTGTATCCTCCTGGGTATCCTCTTCTACTCCATTCGTTTTACATGTCCATACCATCTAAGTCTAGATTTCTCTATACCATCCTGTAATGGTTCCTCCTTCATTAATTCTCTGGTCCTCTCATTTCTTATTCTGTCCCTCTTTGTAGCTCCAATACTGCTTCTCAAGAACCTCATCTCACTGGCCTGTATTTTGCTCTTCACCCTTCCTTTCATAACCCAGGCCTCCAAGGCATACGTCAGGATAGGGACATAGTACGTCCGATATATGATCTTTTTGCTGTTCTGAGGTACATCCTTGCTCCATAACATGCTTCTCACACTCCTCCGGAATGCTTCTGCATGTCTCCCCCGCTCATTTATTTCTCTATCGTTTCTTCCATTCTCTTGCATCAGGCTACCCAGATACTTGAAACTCTCCACTTCCTTCAGCTGTTCCCCACCAATTGTTATTCCAGTTGTGGTTCTTTCCTTCTTCCTTGTTGTGATCACCATCTCACTCTTATTTATGCTAAATTTCATCCCATAACCTTGTATTATTCCTTCCCACACGTCCAACTGTTCCTGTACCTCCTCCTCCTCCTTGTTTCCCCAAATCATCAAATCATCTGCAAGCACCATTGCTTTCATCTTTCCTTCCCCAATTACTTGTGCCACTCGGGTCATTATGTCATCCATCACCACAATGAAAAGTAACGGTGACAGTGGACTTCCTTGTTTCAGGCCGTTTCTCTGTTCCAACCAGTCCGATCTCTCTCCTCCCACTTTCACACAGCTCACGCTTCCCTTGTACATCTCCTTTATCCTCCTTATAGTCCATTTTTCTATTCCTCTATCCTCCGGGGACTTCCATACTTTGTTTCTGCATACACTGTCATATGCTTTCTCAATGTTCAGGAAGGCCATCAGTAGATCTGTTCCATACTCATAGTGCTGTCCTTGTGACTGCCTTATAGCAAAAATCAAATCCACTGTGGACATTCCTGATCTGAAGCCAGATTGTTCTTCCCTCATCCCTCCTTCTATCCTTGTCCTAATTCTCCTTTCCAAAACTTTCTCAAACAACTTTGCACAATGACTCATCAGTGTTATTCCCCGATAGTTTCTGCATTCTGTTCTACTACCTTTCTTGAAGATCGGGACAATTATTCCCTTTTTCCAGCCCTCTGGGGTCTTCCTTTCCTTCCATGCTGTCTTCATCAGTCGGTACAACCATTGTATCCCCACCTCTCCTGCTGCTCTCACCAACTCCACACTCAACTCATCCACACCCGGTGCCTTCCCTCCTTTCATCTTCCTCACTGCATCTTCCACGTCTTTCCATGTTAAGTCCTTTTCTGTTTGCAGTTCATCTACTGTACCTCTTCCCCGATTTCTTCCTCCTCGCCGAGGTTTCCATTTTGGTTCAGGAGTTCTTCAAAATATTCTTTCCACATTTTCTTCAGTTCTTCCCTATTTTCTATCTCTTTTCCCCTTTTGTTCACCATTCTAACATAATCCGTAGGATCCTTACGCCTCTTATTCTTTACCATCCCATACAGGACCTTTTTTGTACCTTCACTATCCTGCTGGTCATGACTTAAAACGTGATGAGGTAAATAGCCCAATACGTTCAAGAGTTTCTCTTTGAGCTTGATTGATTGTGATAAAGTAGGCCGAGCGAATAGGACATTGTTGCCTATTAAAAGAAAATGTACTGTACCTGCAAGTGTTTTATCGAAAGGTGTTAAATCAAGTCGTAGGATTTGAGCTCTCTGCCTAATATTACTGCACCTATTATATCCGAATCCAAGCAATTTCTTACATATATCTTACAATTAATATATTAATATATTAATATGAGTCCTTGGGAAACGTTCAGATTTCTAAGGAGCATAACTACGGCTCAAACGTTCGGAGTATGTGGAGGCGAATCACTTAATTCCAAGGAATTGAAAAATTCAATAATAGGGAAATGAAGTAGCTGGCTTTCATCTTCAGTATCCAATCTGTTAACGCTGATGTATGTGCTTGAACTACTGGATATAAGTTCAATGACTTTTAAATTAATATCATTACATTGTTGCAGCTTGGCAAATATTTTATATTCCAGCAGATCAATTTTACCCTCACAACAGTAAAGACCAAAGTAACCACGCATAGATTTTACGCAAGAGAAATACAATGTAGAACAAAGTTTACATTTGATCGTCAAAGACCTTACAGTACACTGTACTGCATAATATCTGGAATTGTTTCTGAAATGGCCTATTTATATTGGATTTTAAATGTGGCTTCGTATTATTCGATAACACTATAGTTCCTGCAATAACGGAGCCGCTAAATATTAAATGGCAAATAATACTTCCATTGCCGAAATCAACTGCGTAGTTAGACTCAGTACTCTAAACAAATAGTCATTAAACAATTGTCTTATACAATGAAGTTCAACATGACCGTCCAGAGACTGTCATACGCAAGTTGGTTGGTGAGGAGAATGCAATGAGACTGATCGCTTAAAATAAATTCCTTATAATTGTTCCTGCCAGCGAAATTTTTTGCAATAGCTTGAAAACGCAGCTCACAATGACGTTCTTCATTTTGTTTTAAACAGTACGAAACTGCTCTAAATAAGCAATTTCCATCACCTGTTATAGGTTATGGCAGTACATTTTGAAGGGGAACATAGAATCACTTCGCCAACTACTGGAATGACCATAGGCCTATACTCAATACTCACTTCGACAGTCACCCTAAAGGAGGCAGTTTTTGAATTCTATGTCCCGTGCATGTCAAAAATCGTATTAACACATGGAGGCCCACCTATTCTTGTCTATCGCCCCGGAGACCCGGGTTACATTTCCTGCTCTGCCAAGAAATTTAATTCTGGTCTGAGGGCAAAAACGGGGCACATTCAGTCTCTTGAGGTATAACTAAGAAGAAGAAGGTTTAATTCCCACCTCGACAATCTTGGATGTGGTTTTCCGTGGTTTCCCACTTCCACTTAAGGCAAATACCGGGATGGTTCCTAACTTAAGGCCTTGGCCGTCTCCTTGCCATTTACCACCTTAATTACAAATACACACAGTAATGCAGCCATCACAATAACACAGGTTATCAGAGAAAATTTCACACATACACACCCAAGTACACGGGGCTGAGTGACCACGATGTCGGAGCCCTTCAAACGAATTATATTTGCCAAGTGTCTCTCATGGCGAAAGCAATTGTGGACACGCGCGAGTGCCGGGAAAACTACTTTTTTAATAATTTAAGAGTATATCGACGGTGCATAATTATAACTTTTAGTCTAGGACTCGAATAACTTGACCAGCGAAGCATTGGGAAGAAATTGCAATATTAAGGTACATAAACAACCTAGCCTACACATTCAATTGTCGGTTTATGTTCCTCAACATTTCCCTTCTTAAATATTCCCCTCCTTTATAATTTTCCATCACGTGAAAACGTGCCATGTCTTGTGTTTTTAATATATCGATGCAATGGTGTTGCCATCTGCTGTCAGTTACTGGAACTATATGGGCGATGTACTGCCATCTGTTGTCAGTTGTAGGAACTGATTGCAGATATTTAAACGGCGTACTGCGGACAACAGTTTGCTCTTTTGATCACATGCTGCAATGCAATGGTAAAACGGAAATAAAACGTATTTAGAGGGAATGTAGAAATATGTGTCTTTAACAGACATAAAACCTTACTAATACTCCTTGATTAAACAATATTTCAGTGGTAAAAAAAAACTGGCGAGGGCTGGGATCGAACCGGTGCTTCTTGGAACCACAGTCAGTCGTCTTAACCACATAGCTACTCGCGCACTCATGTTCAGCAGCAGACGCAGCTATTCATTATATTCAAAAGCCGCTGTCTGAAGGAAATAATCCATTTCATTATCCAAATAAATCAATGTTGCACATTCATATACGTTCATACTGTTATTATATTTTATTGTCAGAACTTGGTTAATGTGTGTTTTCAATTACGTGGATGCTTATTAAATAACTTACATTTTAATGGACTTCTCACCGCCATTTTGTCATGACCCCAGGTGGATTGTGCGCATGCGTGAGGGGAAAGAATTCTGCTATTTTCTATATTAATTTAAAAATATACCGTAATATATTTGTTTATTTTAGAGACACTCTGCAAATCTCGAGGCCAAGAGCTTTCGTTAGAGTGCTCTACGAAGTAAATCGGTTCTGTCGTTCTCTCAATCTCGTGGTAACAAAAATCACCTTACTGTTTTAAATATATAGATTGATGCAATGCAGATGAGGGCAGTTGCCATTAATTTTACCCACAGATTGTAGGAAATACTAACTGTGGAAATCGGATAGAGAGATACAGGCGTCAAGCATTAAACTTAACAGAAGCTCGTGGAAATAACGTATTGCAGCAGCGTGGCTAATAAATCATGATCATGGATTAATAGAGATTAGTGTCCACGCGCGGCTTAAAGCCCACCCCTGGACATATCTCACAGCAAGAATAGTACCCGATATGTCCGCAGTGTGTTCTGTCACATTTATCATACTCCTTGTAACGGACTACGGATGTGTTTTTCTTCCAGGCAGCCCTGCAGCGCCTGTATTCATCTGTAGAACAAAATAAAGCAAAGAAATATCCAGATTTGCGTTATTGTTGTTTTAAGGGGCAGAACTACTAGATCATGCTGAACATATGTACAGTAAATAAAATATATCCTAAAGATATCTCATGTGCAGTGGCTAATAAACGATTTAGAGATTTTCTATTCGAATCTTGTATTAACATTATACCAGGGTGAGTGTAAAGCAGCCTTTGATTGAGGTGTTGAAGTGATGTGTCTTTCCTTTCAGTTCCACGATATTGTTCTGTGGAATTTATGATGGCTTTGGAGGTCAATCAATATAGCGGTTGTCAAACCTTTGACATTATTCATTGTCAGCTGAAAGAGCATGCACAGCAAATAGGTTATCACGATGATATGATTACACCAATGATGGCATAAAACTTTGAAAGCATGCCAAGATATATTTAGACTGCTCTCTCTCTTTCTACTTTACAAGATCTTCTTAACCTGTGCCTATGGTAGCATCTGACCATAGTTTATCAAACATACTTTCCTCTATCAGCCTGAAAAAACATAAACAGCCTAAAAATTGCCCATATCAATGCTCAATCATTAGTTGACTCCTCTCACTATTCTGAATTTTGTCTTTTGGCATAATTTCATTAGGCCTAAGTGAGTACTTTTGCAAGCCCTCAATTCCAGAGGCTGCTGTCTCTCTCACTGGCTATAAATTCATTAGAAATGACAGATTAACCGTAGGTGGAGGTGGTGTTGAAGTTTACCTTAGGGATAACATAAAATATAGCATTCTAAGTCAGTCGACTGGTGAATATAATAAGAGGCCTGAATACATTATACTTGACATTTCTCTTACCGAAACTAAAATTCTCTTTCCTTGTGTAAACTGTCCTCCAAAAGCTGGCTAAAGTTATTTTTCTGAATGATATGTTAAGGTTCATTTTTATTGTAAATATGTTTTTATTGTTGGGGATGTTAATGCTCGTTTTGATAGTGGCGCTTTTGAAACTGAACAGCTGGGTGATGTGCTCTGTTCCTGTAATGTTGAATGTTTACCATTCGATACTATATTTCACACAGCTACTTGTGACAGCTCTCCCAATACTATTTCTTCAAACTGTAATGACCTCGTTGTTGACTACGGACAAGAACCAGTTGCTGGATTCTCAGCCCATGATCTTCTGTATGCAGTGTATTCTCTATCTACCCCGAAACTTAGACCAAAATCAATCTTTGTACAATAACTAACGAACTAGCACAATAAAACATTTCTTTGGGAGAGATTTTTCCTAATTGCACCAGATGAACTTATGTGTAAGCGACGTGGGATCAAGTTGTCTCCCGTATATTATTAGTGATCAATTATATGATCTCATAATATTAGTGCCGTGTGGCTTTAGGAGAAGCTTGGTGCAGGTGTTTTAAATTGAAGCTTGTAGGTTACCAGTACTTTGTGAAATGAATGAAGTCCCAAACACCCAGTCTCCGACTCAGGGAAATTAATCATATGAACTTAGTATCCCACGATCAGGCCGGGAATCGAATCTGGCGTCTTTCGGACCACTTAACCGTGATACTCGGGCGGACTTAAGAAGGAGTGGGGGTCAACCGCTAATTGGACTAATTTGTTTTTAAACTTTTGGATATTAGTTTAACATTTTTTGATAACATGTATTAAAATTACGGAAACAATTCATACAATTCCTTAGTTTATCACTAAACATAAAAATTCGAAGCTAGCAAAATATTAATATTTAAAGATATATGTCCAGTAAATTTGTTCATATTTTGTGAATCTTAAAATTACAAAATAACTTTTAAATAATTTGATTCATCTAGCTGTTATACATTGAAAACATATTTAAGCTTCTGAGGAAATCATTAGTTTTAAACAAGATCTTTCACACTTTAATACTTTATACCAAAATGCAGATTTTACAATAGCCTAATATTTTGAAAATTGTGTTTGAAAGAATACCATAACATTTTTAACAACTATCTAAAATAATTTTGAAGCATGCGTATTAAACGCTACGACAGTAAATAGTAGGATTCCAAATCTAAAGTAATGTACAGTACAATAAATAATTGACTTTAAATGACTACTATCGCTCACATTTTTCCCAATTAACAAAACAGTTTCATATAGTTTTTTAATGTTTATTTTATTTTAAATTGTCAACATTTATTTTCAATCCAAAATATCACAAGAAAAAAAAACACCAAAATGGCGTGTGGCAGTAACTCACTAATTTGGGCCTATTTTTCCAAATTGTCTGATTCAATACCACCTCCACCCAATAACCTACTGTCCACCAAAATATTATGTGCAATCGAGGCGAGGCGCGCCATGACGCGTGATAGGCTCCAACTCGGATTTGCGAAATTTTTTCAGCCTCTCATATCGGGGAGCATTATTTTTATGGAGGGCTTAATTGGTACCAGTTCAATCACTAATGTTGATATGCCTGTCTCTGCATCACAATTAAATGAACATTACTCAAATGTTGCGTCAAATGCTGATGCATTAAGAGTATCAGAGACCGTCATGAACTACACATCCATCCGTCCCCATGCGGATGAGACATTTTTTAGCCTACTTTCGATTCTTGCAAAAAATGAAAGTAAACTTATGAGATCAAAACAAGGCGAAAATAGTGTGTCTGTCTGTGTGTGTGTGTGTGTGTGTGAGTGTGTACTCTGAATATCTGTCCTCCCCCCTCCCCCCACCCCTATCAATTCGAACACGGTGAAACCGAATTGAACGAAATTTGGTACAGAGGTAGCACTAGCAAAGGGCACCTTAGTGTCATGTCTTATATCGCCGCCATCTTGACGGAAACGTAATGGCGGCCACCCAAATGTTCAAAGCATAAATCAAATTACGACTAACCTGATCATCTGACCAAATTTTGCAACAACATATATTTATATAGTGACGAGCGTCTTTTGACTAAACTACAAGGTCATTGCCCGATAGTTTGCAGATGGCGGCCATGTGTGTGTGCAAATCGATTTCCCCTAACAATTCAAACACAGTGATACCGAATTAAACGAAATTGGGAACAGAGGTAGCACTAGCAAATGGCACCTCAGTATCATGTTTTATATCGCCGCCATCTTGGCGAAAACGTAATGGCGGCCATCCAAATGTTGAAAGCTTAAATCATATTACGACCAACCTAATCACCTGATCTCTACCAAATTTTGCAACATTATACCTTTATGTACGAAGAATATTTTGACCGAACTACAAGGCCATCAGCCCAATAATTTGCGGATAGCGGCCATGTATGGGTGCAAATCGATTCCCCCTATCTATTCAAACACGGTGAAACCGAATTGAACGAAATTTGAAACAGAGGTAGCACTAGCAAATGGAACGTCAGTCTCATGTTTTATTTGGCAGCCATCTTGACGAAAACGTAATGGCGGCCATCCAAATGTTAAAAGCTTAAATCATATTACGACGAACCTAATCATCTGATCTCTACTAAATTTTGCAACAACATACCTTTATGTGGGAAGCATCTTTTGACTAAACGACATAGGTCATCAGCCCAATAGCTTGGAGATGGCGGCCACGTATGTGAGCAAATCGATTTCCCCAATCAATTCAAACACGGTGATACCGAATGGAACGAAATTTGGTACAGGGGTAGCACTAGCAAAGGGCACCTCAGTGTCATGTTTTATATCGCCGCCATCTTGGCGAAAACGTAATGGCGGCCACCCAAACGTTAAAAGCTTAAATCATATTACGACCAACCTTATCATCTGATCTCTACCAAATTTTGCAACATTATATCTTTATGTACCAAGAATATTTTGACCGACCTACAAGGTCATCAGCCCAATAATTTGCGGATGGCAGCCATGTATGTGTGCAAATAGATTTCCCCTATCTATTCAAACACGGTGAAACCGAATTGAACAAAATTTGGTACAGTGGTAGCACTAGCAAAATGCACGTCAGTGTCATGTTTTTTTATTGCTGCCATCTTGACATAAACGTAATGGCGGCCATCCAAATGTTAAAAGTTTAAATCAAATTGCGAGGAACCTAATCATCTGATCTCTACTAAATTTTGCATCAACATACCTTTATGTGGGAAGCACCTTTTGACCACACGATATAGGTCATCAGCCCAATAGTTTGCGGATAGCGACCATGAATGTGTGCAAATCGATTCCCCCTATCAATTCAAACACGGTGAAACCGATTTGAACGAAATTTGGTACAGAGGTAGCACTTGCAAAAGGCAACTCAGTGTCATGTTTTATATCGTCGCCATCTTGACGGAAACGTGATGGCGGCCACCCAAATGTTAAAAGCTAAAATCAAATCACGACCAACCTAATAATATGATCTATAGCAAATTTATCTCAGATGCGTTCTTTGATCAAGCTACAAGGTCATCAGTCCAATAGTTTGCAGATGGCGGCCATGTATGTGTGCAAATCGATTCTTCCTATCAATTCAAACACGGTGATACCGAATTGAACGACATTTGGTACAGACGTAGCACTAGCAAAGGACACCTCAGTATCATGTTTTATATCGCCGCCATCTTGGCGAAAAACGTAATGGCGGCCCCCCAAATGTTCAAAGCTTAAATCATATTACGACCAACCTAATCATCTGATCTCTACCAAATTTTTGCAACATTATACCTTTATGTACGAATAATATTTTGACCGAACTACAAGGCCATCAGCCCAATAATTAGCGGATGGTGGTCATGTATGTGTGCAAATCGATTCCCCCTATCTATTCAAACACGGTGAAACCGAATTCGACGAAATTCGGTACAGAAATAGCACTAGCAAAGGGCACGACAGTGTCATGTTTTATATCGCCGCCATCTTGACGGAAATGTAATGGCGGCCATCCAAATGTTAGAAGCTTAAATCAAATTACGACAAACCTAAGCATCTAATCTCTACTAAATTTTGCAACAACATACCTTTTTGTGGGAAGCATCTTTTGACCAAACGACATAGGTCATCAGCCTAATAGTTTGCAGATAGCGGCCATGTATGTGTGCAAATCGATTCCCCTTATCAATTCAAACACGGTGAAACCTAATTGAACAAAATTTGGTACAGAGGTAGCACTTGCAAAAGGCAACTCAGTGTCATGTTTTATATCGTTACCATCTTGACGGAAACGTAATGGCGGCCACCCAAATGATAAAAGCTTAAACCAAATCACGACCAACCTAATCATCTGATCTCTATCAAATTTTGCAACATTATACCTTTATGTACGAATAATATTTTGACTTAATTACAAGGTCATCAGCCCAATAATACTGACAGTAGTGGCTACGCGGGCTAAAGCGCTGCGTTAGGTCAAGGGGCCAAGCTCTCTGTGACTCGGTAGACGCGTGGGTTCGAACCCCACCGTCGGCTGTCCTTGAAATGGTTTTCCGTGGTTTCCCATTTTCAACACCAGGCAAATGCTGGGACAGTACCTTCTGACAGGCCACGGCCGCTTCCTTCCATATCCTTGCCCAGTTTCATTCATCTTCATCCATTCCATCTCTCATCCCGACGCGCAGGTCGCCCACGGGCGTCGACTAGAAAGACCTGCACTCGGCCTCTCAGGAGGCTACAAAAAAAACTTTAATTTGCGGATGGTGGCCATGTATGTGTGCAAATCGATTCCACCTATCAATTCAAGCACGGTGAAACCGAATTGAACGAAATTTGGTACAGAGGTAGCACTAGCAAAAGGCACCTCAGGGTCATGTTTTATATCGCCACCATCTTGACGGAAACGGAATGGCGGCCCCCCAAATGTTAATAACTTAAATCAAATTACTACCAACCTAAGTATTTGATCTCTACCAATTTTCGCAACAACACACCTTGTGTGGGAAGCATCTTTTGACTGTACTACAAGGTCATCAGTCCAATAGTTTACAGATAACGGCCATGTATGTGTACAAATCGATTCACCATATCAATTCGAACACGGTGAAACCGAATTGAATGGAATTTTGTACTGAGGTAGCACTAGCAAAGGGCACCTTATATTCATGTTTAATATCCGTATAACACGTTGTATTTCAACAAGCTACTACAACCAACATTTAATTATACTCCTTGTAAAGGACAAAGAGTTATAACAATATCCATGCATTTAGGAGAAAGTAGGCTATATATTTTTTACTGAACATCTTGTATTTATGTATGTTTACCCACACCAGATTGTAAAAGCCATCAGATCAATTCGTACAAAAGCAAGAGGCCCTGATAGCATCCCAATTTCTTTTATCTCTAACTGTATTGAGGTATTTCTACCCATAATTATTCATCTATTTAATATCTCTCTACAAAGTGGAGTACATCCGTCTCTTTGGAGGTGTGCTAACATACGTACAGTGCCAAAAACTAAAAACCCCACTAGTTGTAGTGACTTTAGACCGATAAATATCCTTTGTGCCCTTAGTAAAGCGCTTGAGAAAATAGTTCATGAACAAGTACCGGTATGTGACTACTGGTACCTAAATAAATTGAATATCTTCAATCCTTACCAATCTAAGTGTAAAGAGGGGCATAGTACCACTTCTGTATTGTTAAAAGTCAGCGATGATATACGCTCAGCTATGGACAAGCGTCGGCTTACAATCTTATGTCTTTTCGATTTCAGTAAGGCTTTTGACTGTGTTAATCACAATATACTTCTTGCAAAGCTGAAATCCTTTGGCTTCTCTCGGAGTGCTCTTTCCTGGTTCTAATCCCACCTTTCCAGGCGTACACAGAGAGTGGTCCTCGCGGATGGCTCCTCCTCAAACTGGAAATCGGTAGAAAATGGAGTACCTCAGGGATTGTCTTTGGTCCACTATGCTTCTCGATTTACATAAACGATATTTCTACTTAATTCCGAAATAGTTCTGTTCATATATATGCTGATGATCTCCAAGGCTATTTTCACCTCACACCTAACACTGCATGCGATCGTATGGATTTGCTTAATGAAGACATTGACAGGCTTTGTGAATGGGACCTAAATCATAATCTTAACTTGAACATATGTATAAAAAAACGTATATCCATTGGTTATATAAAACTTCTAAATTCAGTAGATTTTAATTTACTACCACCCATCAAGATACTATATTAAATATAGCAACACTGTTAACAATCTCGGAGTGATATTTGATAGAACACTATCGTGGGCAGAGCATATATCTAATGTGGTAAGGAAGGTTGTATCAACAATGCATCTCCTGAAAAGGACTGTGTCTTACACCCCTCCTAACATACGTAAGCTTTTCGTCCAAACTCTCATTTTTCCAATAATTGATTATGGTTCTGCTCTCTGCTGTGTACAATGATTTACCAGAAACACAGAACATCAAATTACAAATAGTCCAGAATGCATGAGTGCTGTACATTCTGGATGTAGGGTGAGATGAACATATCACACCTTACTACATGCAGCTGGAATGGCTGAAACTCCACGAGCGTAGGCAACTATCAGTTGCCATTCGCACACATAAAATATTACATACCAAGACCCCGTTATATCTCTGCAATGCCTTTACACCAATGCATTCTGTTCATAATCGAGAAAATATATACACAAAATTAACACTCCAGATTACTATACACCGAACCATGAAGTTCAATAAATCTTTTGTTTGCACCGCCTCAAGCCTCTTCGATTTATACAAGTTCGTCAACATTGCAAGCATTGCAGCTCCCAAAATTCGTCTTCCATCCTACTTCTTGGTGCAGTATACCTCTTACATCTGATTAATGCATTATGTTAAAACGCCTAGTTCAATTATAACATCAGGACATTAGCTGACAACCTACATACGATAGGGGCAGATGACCTCGTAGTTCCGCCCCTTAAAACAACAATAACTAACTAACTAACCTACCTACGTTAATATCATTTCTTGTATATGGTGTTTGTTTTCCAGGCTGATACTGTGCCTGTATGCACTCTACATCAGAAAATCCAGGCAAGAAATATACTCGAAGATAGAGAAGATCACAGACACAATGCGAAAACGCTGAGTTTGCTTCTACGGTCATATACGACGGATGATCGACTCCCGATGGACAAATCGTATCTTCAGTATATTCGACTCAAAACCCAAAACGACAATGCCATGGTACGTTAACGTCCAGAAGAATCTGAAAGAAATGGGGATACGAGCAGAAGATGCACAAGACCGAAATCATTATAGAGCAGCCATCAAGACGTTTGGGACTTTCCGGAACGAAACACGGACAACTGGTGCGAAATGGACAGAAGAACGTCGTGCTAAACACAGTGAGCTCATGAAGACAATGTGGATCAAGCGAAAAATGTACAAATGCAAGAATGTAAAATGAGGCTTATCGTGGTCCCTAGTTGGCCGATTAGCGAAATTGAATGAATGAATAATTATTATTATTATTATTATTATTATTATTATTATTATTATTATTATTATTATTATTATTATTATTATTGTATTATTACTGTCTTTTTGTTACTATAATTGTTAGACTATTATTATGTATATTGTGAATGTTAGCGAAATGTTTTACTTCTATACGCCCTAATCTTATTGTATGTAGGGCGCCATGTAAAGGAGCTCTTACGCTCTAATTGTAGCCGCGGAAATCAATCAATCAAACAAACAAACAATCTCTCTGTCTCTCTCTCCAAGAGTCTATCTCTTCATGCAGGGCCCGCTGCTTTGCCACTTCTCCTCCATTTCAGTCTGCCGTTGGCATCTTCCGGTTTTAAGCCAACATCGTGTATATCGTCCTTGATGTTGTCGGTCCATCACTTTGCTGGTCTTCCACGCGGTCGCATTCCACCTGGGTCAATTTGAAGGGTTGCTTTAGTGAATGAATTTTCGTACTCGTCAGTACGAGACCATACCAGTGGAGCCGAGCATTCATCATTTTCTCCACAATCGGAGCAATGCATAATCTTCGCTGAACATCTGTATTCCGTACATGGTCTCATCGAGTTAGTCCTTGGGTCCATCGGAGCATCTTCATCTCCATTGTATGTAGAGTCTGCTCATGCCTCTGTTTTTCCGTTGGGCGATGTTCTGCCCCATGGATCCGCTGAGCGTACCGGGGTCTTGTAAACTTTTGCCTTTAAATATGGAGAACTTCGGTGACTTGTCTCCACTTGAGTCAAGCTGCGTTTACCCTCACTAGGGTATCAGAAGTGGCACCGCATCGTGGTAACAATGGATCCCAAGTACCTGTACATAAAGTGCATGGACTTCTGCAGGTTTGATCATTAATTATGAAGGTACCGCTAGTTTGCGGACCACCTAGATATCGTGTCTGCTGGGTGTTGAGACGCTGTCCTTTTTCAGCCAGTCTGCCATTCCAAGTTTTCATCAGGGAGTGAAATGCGCGTTTCTTGGGTGTGTGATATCTCTATGTCAGCCGTTACTGTATCCATGCAGAGGATGAATAATAATGGTGATAAATCAGAACCCTGGTGTACACACAGTGATATCAAAAGACGGATAGATTCCCTCTGCTATGGAGGCAATGAAAATGGTTGCAACAAATGATTATCCCAGATGATACAGAAATAAGTTTATTGGATGTTAACAGGTAAGACATTGTATATAATATTAAGAGTGAAATATGATGTGGAGGAACTTAAGGAAAAAGGTAAAAATAAGGATTTGGAAGACACTTTTATGTCAAAATGGGATCGAGGTAATAAATAAGAGAGCGTGAATGAGAAATGGAAGAAGATGAGACGAAACCTTAGTAAATCTGCTGACGAAGATGTAGGGGTGAGGAAGTGCGGCAGTTTGAAAAATTCTAAGTTGCAGTACTTAAATTAAAAAACAGATAACACACACTAATACAGTCATCACAATTAACATTGGTTATCAGACAGATTCTACACACACCCAAAGTACACAGGGCTACATGACCACGTTGTCGCAGCCCCTAAACGTAAGAACCAACCAACCAACGAAGTGCGGCAGAATAAGGAAGGAATGGGTTACTGAGCCCGTCAGAGGAGCTGCTAGGACAGCCAACAACCGCAATGACTTCCCTAACATCTCATCCGCCGGCCCTAACTGCCGAGAGGATCAGGTAAACTTCCAAATAGGCCAAAGCGGCACGAGAAACTATCGTCCACGGGGATCGTGGTACATGGTGACGAAAGGTCATAGACTGCCTAAGGAAAGGTTCACCTTAAAAGCTAGACTGAGAAAGGAAACATCCAGGCTTATGTAAAACATCGTGAAAATTTATTGTAAAATTGACAAACCCCTATCCTAGTTCGGAGGGTTTCTATCGGCTAATCCGCAAGCTAATAAATAATCAAAAATAAAGAGCAGGTCCCTACCTGAGAAGTTACAGTAAACCCTCACGAAAGATCTGTCTCACAATAATAAAGCAACAACAGCAACACTAGGAAAATGGTACGACGAAAAACCCTAGGTCAAGTTACAAGATCAAGCTAATATCGGAATTTGCATTTAACAGGGTAGCAAAACAAGTCTAAGTTAGGATGATACCATCTCCACATTTACATTTAATATTAATTCATCTAGCTAAGTCCTATCAATTAATTACAAAATTTACGGCGGTTACGTCCGTAATATCAAACAATTACAATCAAAGTTATGTGAAAAGCCATAAAAAAACATCCAAGGCATTCTTACGAACTAGGTGCTAATCAGCACACAAAAGGGTAACATAGAGGATTCGTACACTTTTACATCAATAAATAAATAAATACAAGACCACAGTTTTATTCAAAGCCTGCCTACACCTTGGTTTACTGTTTGTAAGCCATAGTCATTTAACGTGTGTAATTACGGTGACGACTGCGTAGTGAAGACTACGTCTAACATCGTATGGCCTGCGCTCCACCAGCTACAAACTCAAGGTTCGAGCAAGCTTCAGTCGCTACAAAAAGTGTCAGCTGTCCTCAAGTCATTTCCTCCAGGAAATACCTTCATTAGCACGGCTATGTCAGCAGGTTCCAAATGCAAATGAACAAGGTTAAATAGAAAGGATTCGTTAGTTATATTTTGTTTATCAAAATTATGCGTTTTATTATTAAGATGTCGGTTTAGATTATCGTTGGTTTATGGCGAATAATAGCTGACAAGCCTTGGCACGGAGCGTCTCCCTGAGATCATCTCTGCCAAAAAGCCTCGACTCAAAAGTCGGAATACAATCAACGAGCAATAACAACTCGGACACACAATAACACAAGTTACCAGCGGCGCACAGCTCGCGTTCAATAACTCTGGGACGGGCCTGGACACATCAGTTAACCTCCTTAAATATCTGGTCTACGGGAACAGTCCCGGATATGGTACACAAAATTCCTTCATACATGAAAAACCTCCTTCACGGGGCTAGCCTACAACATACTATAAGAAACCTGACATAACTGTACTCGTCGAAACAACGGTACACGCAAAAGGCGTTTAACTAACAAATGACAATCTAAAGAACATGTGAGCAGATACAGAAGTGGACACTGGGTTCCATGAGCTATCAATGCAATGAAAAATAAATGAATGCTACAAGCATTCTGTCCTATGTTAACATAAGTCTGTCCCACTTGGAAGCAAGCGCTCTCAGTCGGGCGCTGGGAAGTATTCAACCACCTGTCTCTGTGTCACAGCGGGCTACAAGCTCCCTGTACTGTATGACACAACACGTTGACTGGGCCGGTAATTTAAGCAAGAAAATAACTGTAAAACTGGCCTCATAATAATACCTTTACCACAGGTTATAAACCTCGAAGAATGTGTGCATTAAAAGCTCGCTATAAAGCTGAATACAATAATATAACTCTGTCTTTCATAGAAAAGACGATTAAAAGATAGCAATGTCACTAATTGCTGGAGCTCTCTGCTCTCAAAGATAAAACTCTTCATTTGTTACTTGTATCAAACATCAAATAAATCACGTGTCATTACACTTGACACTAACAAAATAATATTATGGCGCAAACTCCACTCTCTGCTGAATTTGCTTAATGATACGTTGGGAACTGGGTTCGATGCTAGGCAACGAAACATCCCTTTTACTTGCAAGGTCGACACTTGACCTGGATGACCTCTGAGCACATCTCGAATGAAATATAAATGCAGTTACATAACTGGTAATTGCAGTCGATTACCCAAATGATACGACTTCTCTAATGAAGTCAGGGGCGTAACATTGACTGGCTGCAAAAAGTGCAGTTAAAGAATCATGACCATGGCATCAGATTGCCATAACAAGAGTCTGCTAAGACTTGGAAAATCACCCCAGATAGGGTTAAACAAGGTAGCCTTAAAATGACTGCAGTCACGTTTAGCAATAGACAGAAATTGGCGTCCTATGACGTCCATCAGGTTGCACCAGGGTTGAACAAAATATCAAACCCAAGGGTGACTCACAATCACTGTAAATAAATGACATCTAATTATACTAATTACATTCCCTACCTATGAAATGGCTGTCACTAAGTTCGGCTGATTTACAATCTACACTAATCTAACTATACCACCAATGACTAGAACAAAGAAGGGTTGTACAAACTCACGATATGAAGGAGCCCACACTTAGCTCTCTGTTCAACGACAAGGGTTGAACAAAAGCACCTCTGGATTTCAGGATTGGCATCGTCCTTATCAGAAATTCCATCTTGGCTCACCCAAAGACCAGGGTTCGGTCTGTCCCTGTAGTTGACATCGTGAATGGGTTGGACATGCCTAGGAAAGGCATCCTCGATTCCTTCCTTCTCGTTCGACGTTCTTGAAGTTCCATAATCATGCTCGTTCCAAACGAGACATCTCCCTCATACCATAATGGTACTTAGCCCGACTCGAACATGGTGTTGTTAATGTCGAACACGTGGTCGGTAATATTAGACATCATGTAGTGCGTTATTACTTGAAAATTACGGTATGCTTCGTAGATATTACAGGCTTTGAACATATATCTGGTAACACAGCCTCTACACTTTGCAGATATCATTAATAAATGGCCATGCACTGATCTGCTGTTTCACACGTGCGCAGACGCTACTTTGGCAATCACGTGGCATCCGTGAAATGGGCGTCGATTTCTTATGGATGAATCCACCGTAGCAATTTATATGCAATGTATTTTTAATATAACACTTGTCTAAAGTAACAATATCGCAATTACCTGTATATTTCGCACCAGGCTCTTGGCCCTCCACAAATCACGTGGGTATAAAAATGTGATGCTACAGAATTATCGTAAATTCACAATACTTGCCAAATAAGTTCACTTTACTATTCGTGCTAATCACTACACTTTATCAACTGTGATTCGCAATACAATTGTGCTCGATGGCACTTGATAAAGATTCCTCGCTAAAAAGCGGACATTTCCCACGTCTAACACGACGGGTATTATAACGCGCCTCAACAGGGCGGATTCTCAAGACGTAGTGCCCGGAACTGCGTTCCTCGTGGAATCAAGTCGTCAAACTAAGTCGTTGAGCGACTACTTACATTCCTATTTGCGTATCTGCAATGATATTACCATACCTTAAAGTGAAAAAACATTCTCCAAAATGTTTCAATAATGCTGAATGACGAAATGGAATATTCTGAGTCTCGTAGAAAGATAAAGTTGATTAATAAGACCTCAGATAAATAATTAGCAGACTTCACCAAAGTCAAAAGTGCGATCCTCCGCTACTCCAAAGAGAATTGTATAAGCTCTCAGCTTCTCGTAGCTTTCTGGGTGTGTTCAAAGGTAGTACATCCCATCATAAATGTGTTGTCATGAAAAATATCACATGAACCTTAGCTCAGCGGGTTCATTACTAAGGCTATAACTTTGAAAGAATAATACAATTTCCGCCTTTCAATACTATTTATTGCTAATTACTTACAGGGACATGTTTCGGGGGCTAATACTCCCCCTTCATCAGCCTGTCCAACAAAACTTCGCAAACGATAAACTTCCCTTGTATAAGCACATACAAATCATATGAAGAATAATGAATAATGAAATAATAATTATTTACAATTCCCGCTCGACGCTCCAAAGAAGATACTCTTATTGGATCACTAAGGCCTAGGCGCACCAGAACTTCTGTATTGGGCCAGTGCTGCGGTCCGCTGCCCCCACTGCGTCATCGTGGGACCACTCTAGTCCCCCTGTTGCTCCTGGTAAACGTCAAGGCAGAGAAAACTTGTAGCCGCGTCACGCGCCGCCAAAACATTATTGAAAAGCGGAAATTGTATTATTCTTTCAAAGCTATAGTTACGTCAATACGGACCTGAATAATCGACATTACTAAGGCTATGCTGAGTAAGATTTAAGAAAGAAGGAAATGGAAGACTGTTGGAACTGTGGAAGGGAAATTGATGTACAGAAAGCTAAATAATGAACTAAGGAGAGAAAGAGAACAGGCAAGGAAGACATGGATGAAAGAGAGATGTGATGAAATTGAGAAACTAGAAATGGAAAGAAAATATGAAATGATGTATACATTAGCCGCAGATCTCGTTTTTGCTGTAAAAAGGAATAGGACAGGTACGGGAATGGAAATAAGTGATGGTACATTGGTGTATAAGCCTGATGAAGTGAGGATAAAGTGGCAGGAATATCTTGAGTGCCTGTATGAGGCTGACAAAAGACCAAACAATATCAATATAGAAGAGGAGACAAGAGTAACAGAAGATGTGAAGGGATGTTGTTGTTGATAGTGCTTTAATGGAGATGAAGAATCGCAAAGCAAGTGGATTTGATGGATTACCAGTGGAGTTATTTAAGAGCCTTGATAATAGTGGTGTGAAGGAGCTGACATATCTGTGTAATGAGATATATGAAAAAGGTGAATGGCCAGATGATTTTCTCTCGGCGGTAATGATACCGATTGAGACGAAACATAATGCAAAAAAAATATGAGGATTTTAGAACTATCAGTTTGATTTCGCATGCAGCCAAAGTTTTACTGAGAGTGATAAACAGAAGATTATATGGAAGATTAGGCAAATGTCTTGCTGGATTTAGAAAAGGAGAGGAACAAGGGATGCAGTTGGTCTGTTAAGAACTATTGGTGAAAGATACATTGAAAGAGGAAGAGTAATGTATACTGTTTTATTGACTTGGAGAAAGCCTTTGATAGAGTTAAGTGGAATATCTTGATGGACATTTTAAGGAAGAATGGAGTTGACTGGAGAGAAAGAAGGTTGATTAAGAATCTATATCTCCAACAGAAAATCAGAGTTCAAATTGGGAATGAGTTGACTGAGGAAAGCAGAATTGGAAGGGGAGTAAGGCAGGGATGTTGTCTTTCCCCCATACTGATTATTATGTATCTGAAGCACGTCATCCAGAATTGTATGAAAGGAAAGAGAGGAGTGCAGATTGGTGGTGGGAAGATAGAATGTATTCGATTTGCTGATGATATGGTGTTATTGGTAGATCGTGAAAGAGTAATGATGGGAATATTGGAAGCTCTAAATACGACCTGTGAGAAATTCGGAACGAGAATTAATAAAAATAAGACAAAATGTATGGTAATAAGTTCAAGAAACGTAAGGACAACTTTAAAGTTAGGACAGGACGAAATAGAACAAATAAGTGCGTTTAAATAGTTGGGATGCATAATAACTGAAGACATGAGATGCAAACAGGAGGTGAAAGCACGCATTGCAATTGCCAAGGAGGCATATCATAAGAAACGGAGGCTAATCTGTGCGGGTATGGACAAAGGCCTGAGGAAGAGAATGGCGAAATGCTTTATTTGGAGTGTAGTACTATATGGAGCTGAGACGTCGACATTGAGAAAAGAGGAAGAATAAATATTGAATGCGTTTGAGATGTGGATATGGAGGAGAATGGAACGGATAAAATGGGTAGAGAAAGTGCGGATGAAGATGTGCTGAAAAGAGTTGGGGAGGAGAAAAATATATTAAAGGTAATCAGGATGAGGAAACAACATTGGCTTGGTCATTGGATGAGAAGAAATTGTTTACTTATGGATGCAATGGAAGGAACGGTGAATGGTGGAAAACGATTAGGACGAAGAAGATTCCAAATGGTTGACAGTATAAGGATCGACGCGAAGTATGAAACAACAAAGAGAGTAGCGGGAGAAAGGTTTGCTTGGAGCGCTGCCATGTGAGGACCTGCCCTAGGGCAGAACACTGCTGCTGCTGCTGATGATGATGATGATGATGATGATGATGATGATGATGATGAGGTCTACATATTGAAATGAAATCATAAAATGCATGACAATGTGAAATCCCATTTCGTTGTCGACTCACTGTATGTTTTTTAAATATTACGGTAAATTACTCACTTTAACATAGATATTTGTATTTTACTATTTGTGAGTGCAAACGAACGAGTTTATAATTACTTCTTACGATTACACACGTATCATTAACTGTTGAGGACATGTCCGAATGGGAAGATAGCGAGGAGGGATGCCTGCTACGTTGTTGATACAAGAGATCAAACTGTCTCTAGGGCTATCAGAGGATCGTGAGACCCCTTGTGCTAGTGACTGTGACAGTGAGTTTTTTAAAGAGAGAGAGAGAGCGCGATACAATTAGTGAGGAGAGGGGAAACAATACATGTATCATCTCGGTGGTTTGAGCTCGTGGGAAGGCTATTGTTGCCTTGAGCTCCGGAATAACTCCAGTAGATATTCTAACACAAATGGCTGTTCCCTCTACGTAGGGCTGTGTTAAATGGGAACTAGAAAAGGTGTCATTCGTTCGAAAATATTTTTTGTCCATCCTCGAGCCAGGATCCGGACTAAATAACAAGTAGTTCCGTGAAGAACTATACAGCCTATTTTCATATATCCTGCTCATGTTAATTGCCTCTATCAACATACAAAATTTCAGTTTAATTGCTGTAACAGATTCGTAGATATTGAGAAGCGTTTAAATATTTCAGATGGTCGCCAGGTTGGATTTTTATTTTTGTACTATCACATTAAGATTATTGTGTACGCGTGGTATTCAAACTTCAATCGAATCATTATAACACAAGAAGTAAAAACGAGATTTTAAAATTACGCACAGCAGCCATCTTGTGATTATGCAAACAATTTAAATAAATTAGATGCCAGTGGATCAACATTTGTATAAGCATTTAACGTGCAACGTTTTACGGCACTCGGATAGTTAATTCGCGAGAAACGTCCATTTAAATATTTATACTTCGCGTCGCCGCCATGTTGGATTTGTGCTCCCCAGGTTACTGAAAGTCCTATAGGTGAACATATGTTCATAGTTTCTATGAACATAAAAAATTCAGTTTGGTTGCTGTAAAAGATTCATAGATATTGAGAACCGTCTAAATATTTCGGAAGCTCGCCATTTAGGATTGTTATATGTATAGGCCATAGAGTTATGTACCATTCAGGGACAATTATTGCCTAGGTTCATTATTCAAACTTTCACTTCGATCACATGATTACGACACAAGAAATAAAAACTTAATTTTAAAATTTCGCACAGCCGCCATCTTGAGGTTATGTAAACAATTGAATTAAATTAGATGGCAGTGCATTACAATCTGCGAAATCATTTACTGTACCACATTTCATTGCGCTCAGAGAGTTAAATCACGAGAAAAGTCTATTCAAATATTTCAAATTCGCTTGGTCGCCATGTACGTTTTGTACTTTACAGGTTTGTGAAATATACATAGGTAAACTTGTATCAGTACCCTTTATCACCGTACAAAATTGCAGGGTGATATCTGTAATAGTTTCGGAGATATAGAATGTCAGCGAAATATTTCGCACAACCGCCATTTTGAGGTTATGTAAACAATTGAACTAAATTATACTCCAGTGCATTACAATGTGTATAAACATTTGCTGTAACAAGTTTCATTACATTTGGATCATTAAATCGCGAGAAAAGTCTATTTAAAGCTCTCAACTTCACTTGACCGCCATGTTGGTTTTTTAGTCACCAGGTTTTTGAAAGTCTCATAGGTGAACTTACAGTAGTGCCCTTTATTACCGCACAGAATTTCAGGGCGATATCTGTAATAGTTTAGGAGATATTGAATGCTAGTGAAATGTTTCGCACAGCCGCCATGTTGGATTGGTGAGACGTAACAAAATTTGAAGGGCACGGTCGAGGTCGCCGAGAATAGTGCTATAAACGTACCGAGTTTCATTGTAATCGCTCCAGCCGTTTAGATTTTATTAGGGGACACACACACACACCTCACACACCCACACACACACACACACACACACACACGCACACACACACGGACAAAAGGTGATCTCATGAGCCTATTTTTTCAAAATTGAAAATAGGCTAAAAACGTATAACATTTGAAAATCTTACTTTTTGCAAATAAAGATAGAATATTGGACCGTAAACCTTCTTACATCACAATAGAATAGAATAATTGGTTCCTAACTTAAGACCACTTCCGTTTTCCTCCCAATCCTCACCTGAATTACAAATACACACACTAACACGGCCATCACAATAACACAGGTTACCAGACACATTTTTACATACACATTCTCTCACATCAGAATAGAATAAGAGTGAAGTGTTGTGTTGTGGCATAGTGGTTAGCATTATTGACTGTCGCCCCGGAGCTCCGGGTTTGATTCCCGCCTCTGCCAAGAACTTTAATTCTGATCTGAGGGCTGGAACGAAGTACACTTTGCCTTGTTAGGCAAAACTGAGAAGAGGTGGGTTCGAGTCCCACCTCAGCCATCTTGAAAGTTGTTTTCCGTGGTTTCCCACTTCTACTTCAGGAAAATGCCGGGATGGTTCCTATCTGAAGGCCACGGCTGCCTCCTTCCCAAAACTCCCCTGAATTACAAATACACATACTGGTACAGACATCACAATAACACAGGTTATCAGACACATTCTATACCCACCCAAGTACACGGAGTTACCACGACGTCCAAGCCTCTCAAATAAAAGCATCAATAACATAATCATTCTTCGTTGTGATAGAAATCTCCACACTATAAATAAAACGTATCCAAGGTGATAGCTTCCCGCTTGAATGATGCAGTGCTATCAATCTGGAGATCCTTAAAAGATGTGGTAAAGTGGTCAAAGGAACAACTCCTGTAGCCGACATTATAACGCGATGTATCGTAACTTTAACCATTTTCCAAATTAGCTTAATTATTTCAGCTAAATATATATATATATATATATATATATATATATATATATATATATATATCTTCTTTATATATATAATTCTTCGACACGTGTGTATGTCACTGAACTCTGGACCGATTTTGATGGAATTTGGTATGTACATTAGGGTGGGTCCATGTATGGTTTAGATTCACAATCTGACCCGGTAGGTGGAATGAACACAATTTTAGAACCACAATTTACACACAATTTTAGAACCACAATATACAGTCAAAAACAGTCGTCATGGAAACCACTAGCCTTGGCCTTCGTGAAAGCTGATATCTTTGGACGGTTTGTCTCTGCACGTTAGTGCCACCTGGTCGCAACTTGATCAACTACCGCCATTACAAACACTCCGCCCGTGGCGGAAAGATGTGTTTTATACCAAAGGTGGCAGTGATGTCGAATTCTACTGTTTGTCTCAGCACGTTAGAGCGTTACAAAGTCCCGTATGCGCTCATATACCATTCATCCGATTGCGATGAAACTTGGGTGATATGTTGAGCGAGCTCCAGGGAAGGTGTTTGGCTTAGTAAATCCATTTTGCAATAGATAGCGTACGAATAGATTCAACAAATGAGCGACGACGCGCGAAGCGTTTCAAAAAGGTCCCATATGCGTTCATATAGACTATCATTCATCCGATTGCGATGCAACTTGGGTGATATGTTGAGTGAGCTCCAGGGAAGGTGTTTGGCTTAGTAAATCAATTTCACAATAGATAGCGCACGAATAGATTCAACAAATGAGTGACGACGCGCGAAGCGTTTCAACAAAATCCTGTATAGGTTTATATTCCATTCATCGATTGAGATGAAACTTTGATGAGTTGTTGTGTACACTTATGTGAAGGCTTCTAACTTAGTAATCCATTTCACAGGAGGTTGCGCACGAGTAGATTCAACAAATGAGCGACGACGTGCGAAGCGTTTCAACAAACTCCCGTATGCGTTCAAATACCATTCGTCCGATAGCGATGAAACTTGGGTGAGATGTTATGTACCCTCCAGGGGAGGCTTCTGGATTAGTTAATCAATTTTGCAATAGGTAGCACACGAGTAGATTCAACAAATGAGCGACAACGCGCGAACGTTTAAACAAAATCCCGTATGCTTTCATATAACATTCTTCCGATTGCAATGAAACTTGGGTGAAATGTTGTGTACACTTACGTGAGGGTTTCTAACTTATTAAATCCATTTCACAGGAGGTTGCGCACGAGTAGATTCAACAAATGAGCGACGACGCTTGAAGTGTTTCAATAAGGTTCCGTAAGCGTTCAAATACCATTCGTCCGATTACGATGAAACTTGGGTGAGATGTTGTGTACACCCTACGGAAGGTTTCTGGCTTAATAAATCAATTTTACAATATGTAGCGCACGAGTAGATTCAACAAATGAGTGACGCCACGCGAATCATTTCAACAAAGTACCGTATGCGTCCATATACCATTTATCCGATTGCGATGAAACTTTGGTGAATTGTTGTGTACACTCCAGGAAAGGTTTCTGTCTTAGTAAATTTAGTTTTTAATAAGTAGCGCATGAGTAGATTCAACAAATGAGCGACGGTGCGCGAATCGTTTCCACAATGTCCCGTATGCGATCATATATCATTCATCCGATTACGATGAAATCTTGGTGAATCATTGAGTACACTCCAGAGAAGGTTTCAAGCTTAGTAAATCTATTTTACAATAGGTAGCGCATGAGTAGATTCAACAAATGAGTGACGGCACGCGAATCGTTTAATGAAAATCCCGTATGCGTTCATATGTCATTCATCCGATTCCGTTGATACGTTGATGAGTTGTTGTGTACACGCCAGGGAAGGTGTTCAACTTGGTAAATTAATTTTCCAATATTGGTAGCGCACGAGTAGATGTAACAAATGAGTGACGACGCGCGAAGCGTTCCATCAAAATTCCATATGCGTTCATATACTATTCATCGATTGCGATGAAACTTTGATGAGTTGTTGTGTACACTTACGTGAAGATTTCTAACTTAGTAAATCCATTTCACAGTTGGTTGAGCACGAGTAGATTCAACAAATGAGTGACAGCGAACGAATCATTTAAACAAAATCCCGTATGCGTTATATGCCATTTATCCGATTGCGATGAAACTTTGGAGAGTTGTTGTGCACGCTCCCACAAATGTTTCTTGATTAGTTATTTCATTTCACGATAGTTTAGAGGCAGTTAACAGAAATTTTAAAAAAAGTTGTGTATCCAAAAGCACTTCAAGAAAAAAAGTTACAACACTTTCTTTGATTGGCAGGACAACGTCTGCCGGGTCAGCTTGTATATATATATATATATATATATATATATATATATATTGATCTTTAGGGCGTAGGTTTTGGCCACATTTCCATTGAGGGGAACTGCAATGTCATTGAGATATACTACTCTATTTTCCCTGTCAACGAGGACAATGTGTGGTCGGTTCGCATTCATGGTCTGTTTTCCGAAACAGAGGCAGGTGTGTACTTGCAAGGTTGAGAATTCTCGTCTTGTAAGTTGTATTTGTTGGCCAACTGTTTGTGCAAGATTTTTGCAACATTATTGTGTCTAACGGTGTAGTCGACTCCAGCTAAAGTCGAGCAACCTCCAATCACATGATCAATTATTGTCTCATTAATGTCTTCATATCTTCAGCATTGATAATCGAGAGTGGTCTCATTCAGGATGTATTACCGATGGTTCTTTGTAGCGATTGAATGGTCATGATGAACTCTGATATTTTGTCATGAAGGATCCCACGATGCAGTCATTAATTTGAAGAATATTTTATCTATTCCATTTTTGTCTAACTGATGTTGTTGATTACCATGGAGTGTTTTTTTTTGTTTCTACTTTATTTATTTATTATTATTATTAGTAGTAGTAGTAGTAGTAGTAGTAGTAGTAGTACAGGGCGCCAGGAAATGTTCTCCGCAGTGACTACGGCCTTCTGCCCGAGGTAGCATCAGCAGTTTAGTTTGCACCACGGTGTCCTTGACAGGGTGAATCCCACACGTGTGGGCTGTAGGCTGTCGCAATCGTCAGTGTGTATTGCAATAAGCGAGCGTGTGTGTCATCAGCACTTCTAGCATCAGTTATGAATGGCTGTGGTGAGTACAAAGTTAACTGTTAGTTTGTTTTGATACAAGCGACAGTCGTGCTGCCAACGTAACTACTGATGCTAGCGCTCGCAGATGCTTGTAGGCAATGCGGAGAACATTTCCTGGCACCCTGAAGCATTACGCTGCATTTATAATATCAAGAAAAGTAGTTTTGTTCCCACATATAAAATTACAGAAATGTTCGCCCCTACTATAAAATTAATTGACAGCCTTAGAGTTGCGAGCTGCTATTATCCTGTAATGACGACACCATCGTAAGTTTAAAATTCTCAATGTAAACTAGTTGTTTCTGGAGGAAAAAGAAGAACTGTTAGATTGTGGTATTCATTGACTGTGAGCAGGGGCGGACAGCAATAGACTTGACCTGTTGACTATTCGTTCTGTGACTACTGAGACTCTATTGATTATGCACCTTCCTTATCATGCTACCAACGTTGTAGAAAACGTGAAGTGGTGTTCACTGACTACAGTTGGTTAGAACGAACTGGTGGATAGGGTTGTTTACAATTGAACGTTCTCTTGTTAATTGAGTTTCATTTTCGACTGCAGTTATTGCGTTATATGACAAGACAGTTACCATACTAATATAGGCCTACTGTAATTCTCACAGCAAATTATTGTATTTCAGAGCAGGACTGTGGTATTTTCTTATTCCCTTTTCTCCATTCTTTATTCTCATGGACACAAGCAAAACAAAAAACTACTCACATTCAGGCAGTCCAATTAGAGCTCATTGTTGTATTGTAGGAGACAATAATGTTGATGATGATCAATGTAATGTAAATACTCGTTTATAGCGGTTATTAGTACAACGCCTGACAATTGCGAAGGAACAAGTGACTGTTGTCCATGAATGACGGACAAATGCGTAGGAACAACCGTGTCATGGATTATGAAGCACCACGGCCTATAAACCAGTAATATATATCTAGTCTGGTAATATTAATCTATGACAAACCGACCAATGAGAGTAAAAGGCACTGGAGAGGGCGGATCGCCCGAATGGGCATTAATTTTTACTATAACCACTTAATGATTTTAATCTTTTTCGGCATGTCGTAAAATGATACCTGGTACACCTTTCGTTGCATAAAATACAAACACAATTGTCATTTGGACTACGAAAGAATCTGCTGGAGCATATCTTATGATGGAATCGGTGAATGGCGAGTCTCGTTATTATGTGTCTTTGATCTTGATTCTCTTTAGACCACGTTCTGTCTATCATGGCATCAGTGATATAAACTTACTGTAAAAGTCTGGATCTATCTATTGTCTCTTTGCTCTTCTAGACTCAAAAAAATCAGTAGAGGATCTTGTAACCGGCAACGGTACTTTCAGTCTGAGGTCTTCGATGAAGAAGATTTCCTTTGCTAACTCGTACACTAATCTTGTGGGAGCCATCTTTCCAACTCTTAGAATATATTTTCAAAATCTCGACTTAACATTCTCTATTCTTTCAAGATCGCTGAATGTGAGATGCTCCCATATTATTTCAAGACCATCTGCGGCGAAAAGGAACAGAAATCTCACTCCTCGTCAGGTAGCTGCAGACCTTGCAACCGCTACCGGTACACTTGTATCTGCCGGAACCATTTCGCGGCGATTACATCAGGCTGATTTGTATGCTCAGAAGCCAGTTAAATGCCTCCACTTAGACCAAACCATCGTCGAGCAAGAGTCAGTTATTTGGTGTAAGGAACATGTTGGTTGGGGTCAGCAACAGTGTTCCAGAGTGATGTTCTCAGTCGAATCCCGCTTCGCCGTGACAAGTGATTCTGGCTACCAGTTAGTGTACGTTAAGCACCACAGAATGTTCATGAGCGTCATCGGTATGGCCTCGGCGTTATGGTGTGGGCAGGCATTATGCACAATGGCCGAACACTGCTGCACATCTTCGAACCATTATAGCACAGCGGTATTGCAGTGAGATTATTCTGGACCACGTTCGTCTTTTTAGGAGTGCGGTAGGTCCCACTTTCTGTTTATGGACGGCAATGCCCACCCACACAGGACCACTGCAGTAGCGGACACACTGGGAAGTGAAAATATTGAACGTATGGAATGGCCTGCGTACTCCCCGGACTTGAATCATGTCGAGTATGTCTGGGATGCTCTTGGCAGACGTGTTTCTCAACGAACACTCCCTCCCCGAATCGTGCAAGACCTTAAAATCGCCTTGAGAGAGGAATGGGATAATATCCCCCAAGGACTCCTCAATAGATTAGTAAACAGCATGAATAATAGGTGCACAATGTGCATTCGTGTCCGAGGAGTGCATATTCCTTACTGAGAGACTGCTATCGGCCTTCATTTTGCGAGTCTGAACTGTTTCGAACAAGAACGTCATGTATTCATCACTTTATAGCTGTCATGCTGCGTTCCCATGAGCTGAAATCTGTACAATCTATACGGTATATTAAAAATATATATGAAAAATTAAGCCATTCCGTCCGGCCATACTATCCGGTCGATTGCCTTCATTCATTTTTTAATGAAAGGTATTCATGCACAGATTTGTTATCAAGTATTACAAATCACTTAACTTCCGCCTTTCTCAATTTATTTGATTTTTTCAACTTTTTCCAACTTTGAAGCAATCATATATTTGGTTCTAATTGAGGTACAAAGGTCTTTTTGGTCTAAGAACACTCAGTGAATCAAGCGCTTTCATTTGAGCTCTTGACTATTCAAATCGGCTGATTCTGAGGAAAGTTATGAGTGGACATTCGATATTACACCTCATTTTTTCAACATTTTTTCTCATTGTAGCAATCATATCTTTGGTTCTAATTGAGTTACACAGTTCGTATTGGTCTAAGAGCACTCAGTGGATCAAGCTCTATCTTTTGTGGTATTAAATAATAAATTGGTTGATTCTGAGGAATGTTATGAGAGCCGAAGCGAATATTAGAAATATTTATGAAAACTTAAATGAGTCCGTCTGGCCATTCTATCCGGTCGATATCCTTAATTCCTTTTTTAAATGAAAGGTATTCATGCACGGATTTGTTATCATGTATTACAAATCCTTTAACTTCCGCCTTCCTCAAATTATTTGATTTCATGAACGTTTTCCAACTTTCTTTTCTCATTGAAACAATCATATCCTTGGTTTTAATTGAGGTACGCATGTCGTTTTAGTCTAAGAGCACTCGGTGGATCACGCTCTTTCATTCGAGCTCTTAACTATTCAAAACGGCTGATTCTGAGGAAAGTTATGAGTGGACATACAATACTACTTCTCATTTTTCATTTTCTTGCACCGATAAATGAACATTGCCATGAAATTAATAGAGTAGTTTCAGATCTACTTCCAGGAACTTCTACATTTTACACGAGTGTGAATACATTGGTTACTGAAGAAGAAAATTGAAGTTTTGTATTTTTCCGCTGAATTTTTGAACAGGCATGAGATCAGTGGTCTACTCCCCATGTGCTGACTTTGAAAGAAGGTGCTATTGTAATGCTCCTTAGGAATTTTAATGCAACTAAGTGATTACTGAACGGGACGAGGCTAATAGTTCGAAAAATGTACGACAATATAATTGATTTCTAAGTTCTAACTGGTGTGAATAGTGGATAGCGAATACTGCTACCTCGCGTAGATTTGTCACCATCTGACACTACAATGACGGCCAATTTCCTATTACACTGGCGTTTTGTGTTAAAATCAACTAAGCGCAGGGTCAAACGCTTCATCGAGTTGGAATCTACTTGCCTGTGATCCTGTTTTAGGCCATGGAAAGTTGTATGTTGCCTTATCCGGAGGAAAATCATTTAAAGATGCAAAAGTAGAAATTAAACCTAAGGGTCGACGCACAGCGAACATTGTCTGGAAGGAAGTAATGTGAAATAAATGTTATAAACTATTAAATAATGTCGTAATTTTTTAATTCCAATACTGAAAAATAATGCTGCGGAGCAGCACTGGCGCCCTAGTGTTCGTTATAAATATACCACTCCACCTCTATTACGTACAGTATGTACTGTGTTGCATATCTTCCATCGTTGCCTGTGAATATTCCTTTTTACCAATGCCTCTGTTCCCTGTAGCCTACGTTGTGCTGTACGAAGAGTTACGTAAAAGAAAAGAAAGTACGGTAACCGAATAAATTCAATCGTTGGCAGCCCACATCAATCACACCATACCATGTTAATGCCATGTGCTAAACGAAACAACCAAATGGATTCTCACTAATCAATTGATCACATCAATCACATAACGCAGTCTCATTGCCATGCAGAGCATTAATCGTGTTTGTAGCTACGAGCTCTTAATTAGCCTCACGTTATGTTTCTATCTTTCTTTCACTTTTGTCAGAATGAGTGCCACAATCGATTAAGCATGGGCCCTTGAAATCCAAGATTGCAGGCTCCATCCATGCTTAATTCGATGACAGTAGATTAGTGGCCTTTCCAGCACAGCGTAGTCTCATCAGCAGTTACGACAGTTAAAAGGGACGTTAAATCCGAAACATAATTAGTATATTATATACCTATACGATCTCACGGGATCAGGTGTTTACACACGGTCCAACCCTTCTTCTTCTTCTGATTATTATTATTATTATTATTATTATTATTATTATTATTATTATTGATTCGTTGTGCCCAACTAAGGAGCGTGTTAGAACTTATTTAGCACAATGCTTCCTCTTTTCTTCCCAATATCTCTTCATCTGTTAACTGTGTTCTTTTTTGCGTTCTTCTGTCCCTCCTGTCTTCCTCCTTGTAGGTTTCTCGTCAAATTTGTGTTTGTTTAATAGGGTTCTAAATTTTGGTCTATTGTGCATTATTTCTTCGTTGATACCAATTTCTGTTAGGTCATGTGTTATCTCAGCCAATTGTTGTGTTTTTATTTCAGAGATAGGACTAGATTTACAATGTTCTTTGTCAGGCTATTGTCATCCATTCTGTATAAGTGTCCATAAAATTTCAGTCTCCTTTTTAGCCTACTTTTCACATTTTGCAAAAATGAGGAAAAAGTAGACTTATGAGATCGATCCGGGAAAATGTGTGTCTGTCTGTCCTTCTGTCTGTCTGTCTGTCTGGCTGTGTGTGTGTCCCCCCCCTATCAACTCCTAAACGGCTGCAGCAATCAAAACCAAATTTAGTATGAGTAAAGATGTGCACCGGAATAGCTCACGTCCATATTTGAAAATGATGTCAGTGCTACCAACTGCTGAAAAAACGCACTAGAAATTTGAGCTCCATGTTGGATATCTTGCAAGGTATGCATGGGAGCTATTCCAAAATTGGCACACATGTAGATAATACTATTTCAGTTTAATTTCGAGGAGGCCAACCATGACAGTGTTGCCAAAATAATTTTAAGCCTTCTGATAGGTCCAATGTTTAAATGCATATAACTTCCACACTATCAATTGGATTTCAACCAAATTTTGTATGTAATATCTGTAAATAAACAGATATGACTGAGCGTATTCTTAAGAGCCACCAGGGCTGTCAACTGTTAATAATTGCTCTCTCTATTTTTATCCAAATACCAATATATCAGAAAGTATGCAAGCCAACAGCTTTAAACTATGCACACGTATATTCTGACATTTTAGATTAATTTGGAGTAACTTATATACGTCAGTTCTACCAACATGATTATAAGCCTGCTGCCAGGTCCAACTTTAAATACATGTAACTTCTATACTATCAGTTGGATTTCAACCAAATTTCGTATGTGCTATGTGTACCATAACAGATATGACTATAAGTATTGTTAAGAGCAATCAGGGCTGCCAACTGTTAATAAATGCTGTCTATATTATTTTTACCCTAATATCAATATATCAGAAAGTATGCAAGCCAACAGCTCTATACTTTGCACACGTATAGCACCTGACATTCTAAATTAATTTGGAGTAATTAATACGAGGCAGTGCTGCCAACATGATTCTATGCCTGCTGATATGTCCAATTTTAAAATACATGTAACTTCTATACTAACAAATGTATTTCATCCAAAATTGGCACAACAAGATATCATAATAATTCAGATTATTTATGACCAGCACACGCATGGTATTGTTGGCAACATGCTTTTACGCGTGCTGATAGATCCAGTGTCTAACTGCATGTAACGTCCATTGGACTTCAACCAAATTTTGTATTCTGTACCTTAAGAGGTGGAACTAAGAATATATTCAGTCACCAGGGCTGCCAACTGTAGTGCTCTATTAGGCTACATTATACCAGGTATATTTTGAACGAATTAGATATTTCGATATTACCAACTTAATTTCGTCATTATTCTAGATAGGTTCATATACTGTAGAATGATCATTGGCATGAAAAGTAGGCTGTATAGTTCTTCACGGAACTTCGTGTTTCAGTTGGCATCTATGTTTTATTTCAATACTTTGATAGATTTCATGTGGCTTCGTTTTCATCCAAACCCTATTTTCATATTTTGGTCCTAAGATATTTCTCTCGTGTTTATTTTATTATTATTATTATTATTATTATTATTATTATTATCATTACGGTATTACTATAAATGGCTACGAACACGATTACTGCACTAAATGAGAATGGGACTGAGTTATGTGATTGATGTGATCATTTGATTAGTGAGAATGCATTAGAACGTTTCATTTGGCACATGGTATGACGTGATTTACGTATACACTTCTTTACATGTAATTATTCCAATTGTCATACTACTACTACAAATGTTAATGATAATAATATTTATTGCTATTAATAATAATAATAATAATTATTATTATTATTATTATTATTATTATTATTATTATTATTATTATTGTAAGCCTCCGTGGCTTAGGCGGCAGCACGCCGGACTCTCACCGCTGGGTCCGTGGTTCAAATCCCGGTCACTCCATGTGAGATCCGTGCTGGACAAAGCGGAGGCAGACAGATTTTTCTCCGGGTACTCCGGTTTTCCCTGTCAAAATTTCATTCCAGCAACACTCTCCACTATCATTTCATTTCATCCGTCATTCATTTAATCATTGCCCCAGAGGAGTGCGTCAGGCCTCGGCAGCCAGCACAATTCATATCCTCGCCGCTAGATGGGGGCTTCATTCATTCCATTCCTGACCTGGTCGGTGACTGGAAGCAGGCTGTGGATTTTCATTTCATTATTATTATTATTATTATTATTATTATTATTATTATTATTATAAGAATTGGATTTTCTCTTCTGTGTTGATAATAAATGGGGGTTTTCATTTCTAAGGTCATGCATTTTACAAATGGAACTACAATTTCTGGACGCGTGTAGAATTTGAATCTCCGTCTTTGGTGTTGGCCTCCAGCACATGCTAGAGGTCTGTCGCGTCAGCTCAGTTGGGAGAGCAGCGATATGAGATATCATTGCCTAGAATATAACAGGAGTTCAATTCGTACCGGAGGCCCATCAACTAAGTGCAGAATGGAATTTATAACACACGTTAAATTGTATTTCGTAAGTACAACTAATGCACCTTCATCGCAGGAGTATATTTTTTGGAAAATAATTCCTATTTTTTTACATCGAAGTAATGTCATGTCGAGGTTAAATTATGATTTTGTTTATTTATTTATTTATTTATTTATTTATGTATTTATCGTATGGCTTTTAGTGCCGGGAGTGTCCGAGAACACGTTAGGCTCGCCTGAGTCTGTAGCTGCTTCCAGCGGACACCCTTAGGGTAAGCTACAAGTTCCGTTCAATTTCAAGGTATTCCAACTTTCGCCACCAGATATCAATGATACCTAGTGGTGAACGTTGGAACTTTTGATAGAGCGTTCCTACGAAATCTAACCTACAAATTTAGCTGCACACTAGTTTAGTATGTGGAAGGATCTTTTACATGCCATAAATCTATGACATGGGACCGTCGGCTTTACTTCCCCTACGAAGGAAGGCTTACTGAAGAATTTCTAACGCTCTTAAAAAAATCCGACGACTTCGGCCGGGTTTGAACCCGCTATCTTGGGCACAGCAATTCAGCATGCTACCGACTACGCCACCGTAGCCGCTAAAACTGATGATGATAATAATAATAATAATAATAATAATAATAGTAATAATAATAATAATAATAATAATAATATGGTCTACGTTTCTTATAACTATTGTGGCTCAGACGAAGAATGCGATCTTTGTCGAGCCAATAAAACTACTGACACGGGACTTCACATTTAAGGTATTCATATACATTGAAACGACGTTTTAGGATGGAATTTTTACATTTGTTTTGTTTTCAGACGAAAACTTAATTCTTCTACTTTAAGAAAATGTATGGCTTTTACATGTTAAATGCATAAATATGCTCAGAAAAATGATTTAGTTGGAGCAGGGCGCACGTGTCTAATCATAATGCAAAACGTTTAACTGAATTCACTCAATAACTAATAATTGTTTGTTTTACAGGTTCAAACATCACTAAATCAAGATGTAATTCACCTATTAACCACAACAAGGTCTCAAATCAAAGATCATTAAACTATAAATGTCCTGTACTAAAGCTGAGAAAAATATGTCCCCATTCAAAAAAAAAAAAGTCCTCTCGGCACGCCGGAAGGCGGAGGTAGATTTCACCGGGCAAACTTGGGGATAGGCGAAAATATGCAAAATATGCATGTTTTCGTAGAAGGATCAGACCTCATTGATTGCGAGAAAGTATTTTATAATTGGAGCTTAATTAACTTTGTTTATCGTCATTTTATGCATATTTTAAACATTTTATTGACCTTCTTGTCATTTGGGGTCCATTTTTATACTTGTGGTCACACTGTCCTTATGCAAGGTTTCGACACTGATGTGTCACTATCTAACGGTCTGTTACTTCTTCACGTAAAATTTTATCTCCCGCAGAGATGTTGATTGGTTCCTCAGTTTAGGGGCTGCGACAACGCGATCATGTAACCCCGTGTACTTTGGGTGAGTGTAGAATCTGTCAGATAAACGGTGTGAATTGTGATGGCTGTATTAGTCTGTAATTCAGGTAAGGACTGTAGACGGTCAATTTCAAGCAGTAGTTCCTAATGTTGCTACCAAATGCTATCGTCAACGACACCTAGCTGTGAACTTGGCTACTAGATGCCATCGCAACCAGCAACTCGCAACGAACGTTGAAATTTCCCCTCCAAAGGAAAGCATACTGAGGGATTTTTAGCACTCTTAGAAAATCCGACGACTTCGGCCGGCTTTGAACCCGCGACCTTGGGCATAGAAGTTCAGCATGCTACCAGTTACGTCACCGAAGCCGCTTCACACTTAGATGGAAATCTGAATGTGATCTCGTGCAAGTTCGTTGTCATGGCAACGTCTGATGGCTCATCCGTCATCAATTTAGTAGTGTTGCCATGGCAACCACTGATAGCTCTTGGCATTTTCTTATAATTCCGATATCATTTTTCTCATCCCTTGGCGTAATGGTGGATCATATCAAAAATTCTTTCAGACAAACGTTTTAGGTAATTATTAGGGGAATATTGTCCATTTTGTACGGTTTTGATATTGTGCCTATTAAGAGAGATGTGATTAATGTTTCCCGAAAAACCCACTTTTTCCCACCCCTTTGGTCAATGGTTGGTGCTATCAAAAAACCCTTTGGAACATGAATTTTTGGGCCTTATCCGACACATAGTATGAACTTTGAATGGATTCGATATTTCAAATATTAAGAGAGTTATAGCGATATTTCACTTTTTCGAAAAGAGCCCCCCATTTTCACCGATTGTGCTCATTAACGAACATGACCGAGATGTTATAGCGATACATATTATGTAAAAATTTCAAAGTGATCGGTGCAAAATTGCCGTAGTTATCGTGTCCACAAGAAAGTGATAAATATATATATACATATATACATATATACATAAATTGTATATACACTTTTGAACTGACGGTGGTTTTGGGGTGTAGGGGATGTGAAACGCGAATATATGTCAAAATTTTCCCGAAGTCAAAACATGGTACCCATTGCAATAGTTAGCTTTCTAACGAAATCTACCTAACTGAATATGAATAAAGGAAAAAACTATTTTTGAAATATTGCTTTTTTGAAACAATTTGTTTTATTTCTTGGTATAATAGTGATAAATTAATATTTTTATTAGAGGACATCAAAACCACTAATGTTGATAGTGATGGGAAAATTGATATAAATTCATTGTGGTAGTTGCTAGGTGAACTCAAAAAATGCAATTAGATTTTGCAAAAATTATTTTGCACAGCAGTTAAATTGCAAATTTACCATTCTAATGATATAACTGTCTTTATTCACATTCTAGTTAGCTACTAAAAGGATTTCAAAACATTTGGTTTAAAATTATGGAAATTTTCTTACGCATAACAAGTAGTTCCGTGAAGAACTATACAGCCTATTTTCATATATCCTACTTATGTTAATTGCCACTATTTAACATACACAATTTCAGTTTGATTGCTGTAATAGATTCGTAGATATTGAGAACCGACTAAATATTTCGGATGGTCGCCATGTTGGATTTTATATAAGTAGGTCCTAGAGTTATGTACTGTTACATGCAGATTATTGTGAACGTGTAGTATTCAAACTTCAATCGCATAATTAGGACACAAGAAAAAACAAGGAGATTTAAAAAAATTTCACAGCTGCCATCTTGAGGTTATGGAAACAATTGAAATAAATTAGATGCCAGTGGATTAACATTCGGATAAAGATTTACTGTACCAAGTTTCACTGCACGCGGATGGTTAATTTGCGAGAAACGTCCATGTGAATATTTATAATTCGCGTCACCGCCATGTTGGATTTGTGATCACCAGGTTATTTAAAGTCCTATAGGTGAACTTAAGTTCATAGCCCCTATGAACATTAAAAAATGCAGTTTGATTGCTAAAATAGATTCGTAGATATTCAGTATCGTCTAAATATTTCGGATGGTCGCCATGTTGGATTGTTAAATGTATAGGCCATAGAGTCATGTACCATTAAAGGAAAATTATTGCGTAGGTTCATTATTCAAACTTTCACTTCGATCGCATGACTACATCACAAGAAATAAAAACTTAATTTTAAAATTCGCACTGCCGCCATCTTGAGGTTATGTAAACAATTGAACTAAATTAGATACCAGTGGATTACAATGTGTATAAATATTTCCTGTACCAGGTTTCAGTGCGCTTGGAACATTAAATCGCGAGAAAGGTCTATTTAAAATGTTCAAATTCGCTTGGCCGCCATGTTCGTTTTGTAGTTACCAGGTTTTCAAAAGTCACATAAGTGAACTTATAGTAGTTCCCTCTATCACCATAGAAAATGTCAGGGTAATATCGGTAATAGTTTCGGAGATATTGAATGCTGGTGAAATATTTCGCACAGCCGCCATGTTGGATTGGTGAGTCGTAACAAAATTTGAAGGGCACGGTCGAGGTCGCCGGGAATAGTGCTATGAACTTTCGGAGTTTCATTGAAATCGCTCCTGCTGTTTAGATTTTATTAGGGGGGGACACACACACGAATCACACACACACACACATACACACACGCACACACACACGGACAAAAGGTGATCTCATAAGGCTATTTTTTAAAAATTGAAAATAGGCTAAAAATACCTTAAGTAGGCTACACTGGAATGCTAACCGACTAAGCCAGGATTCAATACCGTAACCTCGGGTATGGTAGACAAGAATCGTTTCCTTGCGTCGCGCAATCGTCCAAATTTTATTTTATTGTTTTAACTTTTAGCAATAGAAAATAATATTCTTTACATCCTCTCACAATATGAAAAATGCTACCAATGATTATTTGGAATGCCAAGGGAACTTAGCACGTGCGCCTTGTTTGGGTATTTTGTCTCTCACTCGTATTTATGCCAATGTAACACATGCAAGAAAAAACGTCCAGTGGTTCAGATTCCACACATAAACAAGTAGTTCCGTGAAGAACTATACAGCCTATTTTCTTATATCCTTCTTATGTTAATTGCCACTATCAACATACACAATTTCTGTTTGATTGCTGTAATAGATTCGTAGATATTGAGAACCGACTAAATATTTCGGATGGTCGCCATGTTGGATTTTATATATGTAGGTCCTAGAGTTATGTACTGTTACATGCAGATTATTGTGAACGTGTAGTATTCAAACTTCAATCGCATAATTAGGACACAAGAAAAAACAAGGAGATTTTAAAATTTTGCACAGCTGCCATCTTGAGGTTATGGAAACAATTGAAATAAATTAGATGCCAGTGGATTAACATTCGTATAAGGATTTACTGTACCAAGTTTCACTGCACGCGGATGGTTAAATTGCGAGGAACGTCCATGTGAATATTTATAATTCGCGTCACCGCCATGTTGGATTTATGATCACCAGGTTATTTAAAGTCCTATAGGTGAACTTAAGTTCATAGCCCCTATGAACATTAAAAAATGCAGTTTGATTGCTAAAATAGATTCGTAGATATTCAGTATCGTCTAAATATTTCGGATGGTCGCCATGTTGGATTGTTAAATGTATAAGCCATAGAGTCATGTACCATTAAAGGAAAATTATTGCGTAAGTTCATTATTCAAACTTTCACTTCGATCGCATGACTACATCACAAGAAATAAAAACTTAATTTTAAAATTCGCACTGCCGCCATCTTGAGGTTATGTAAACAATTGAACTAAATTAGATACCAGTGGATTACAATGTGTATAAACATCTCCTGTACCAGATTTCATTGCGTTTGGAACATTAAATCGCGAGAAAGGTCTATTTAAAATTTTCAAATTCGCTTGGCCGCCATGTTCGTTTTGTAGTTAACCGGTTTTTGAAAGTCTTATAGATGGACTTCCAGTAGTGCCCTTTATCTCCGTACAAAATTTTAGGGAGATACCGCTAATAGTTTCAGAGATATAGAATGCCGGTGAAATATTTCGCACATCCGCCATCTTGTGATTATGTAAACAATTGAACGAAGTTAGATGTCGGTGCATTACAATGTATATAAACATATACTGTACCAAGTTTCATTGCGTTTGGTTGGTCAAATCGCGAGAAACGTCTGTTTAAAAGTCGCAAATTCGCTTGGCCTCCATGTTGGTTTTGTAGTTACCAGGTTTTCAAAAGTCACATAAGTGAACTTATAGTAGTTCCCTCTATCACATTAGAAAATGTCAGGGTAATATCGGTAATAGTTTCGGAGATATTGAATGCTGGTGAAATATTTCGCACAGCCGCCATGTTGGATTGGTGAGTCGTAACAAAATTTGAAGGGCACGGTCGAGGTCGCCGGGAACAGTGCTATGAACTTTCCGAGTTTCATTGAAATCGCTCCTGCCGTTTAGATTTTATTAGGGGGGGACACACACACGAATCACACACACACACACACACACACACACACACACGGACAAAAGGTGATCTCATAAGCCTATTTTTTCAAAATTGAAAATAGGCTAAAAATGAAGTTTATGATCACAGCCTTAGAGCCACGTGAAGGTAGACATTCTCAAGATCATCCTCGATGACGCCAAGCTTCTTGAGGATATCCACGATGAACATGTATGATGTTCCACGAGCTCCGAATAGAAGACCATTCACTTTCCATGCATTTTAGGTAAGTTATATCTCTCACTCAAGTGAGGTATGCATGGTCGGTAAATAGCCTCTTTCTCCTCGTTGACTCGTTCGGCTTGCGGAATGTCCACTTCCATTCGTACCGTGGGGTCCAGGACCAACCTCTTCCGATCTTCCTGTCAATGGCAACGATATCTTCTATACGGTGACTACCATTTTCCGAAATACAATGCACTTCCTCATAAACTTCCCATTTCAATTTCCTCAGGAAAGTGGCAATTACTGATCGAACTCTGTGATGGTGGGAATTTCGTAATAGCTCCCCTTTAGAACATTGACCCAGGACATGTCCTAGCGTCTCTGGTTGGTCACATCCTGGTTGTCGGCATAAGGTTGTGCGCTGACTTCTCCCCGGCACAGCTCTCACCGCTGAGATGTTGCAGGACATTTTGATGGCATTCGTCCATTCAGAGCACACGATAAGCCTTTTCTGTTATTTATACACGAGTTGTTCTTAGGATGTTGTTCATAAACTTCAACTCCTTTACCTTAATGGGGAAGTTTGCACCAAGCTTCAAACGACCGTTTCCGAAGCTCATTTCGTACCCAACGTCCTGATTTTGATTTTGTGCAATCACTAGTTGGAAAATTAAAATATTGAAGAATTTCTTTCTTTTCCTCGTCAAGATTTCGACAAATGGACATCTTCCACTCTGAGCAACTTTTGAACTATATTAAAATGCTGTATATATGCTTCCCATTCAATCTTAACTAAACCCAGCCAACGAACATTCCTGGATGCATGCAACATATCATTGGGACAGATAGTTGATCGCAAAAGTTTATCAACATCGACCAGAAAACTTGATGGAATTTTATTTAACGGTGTACTCAGAATTGCATAAATCAGACTTGGCCAAATGTATTGATTAATCATCTTTAACTTTTGGTCTGGTTTTAGTAAACAAGAAACTGTGAGAGAATTAAGTCCTTTCCTAAACTATTTATCAATTTGCTCTTGTCAAACACAATTTCATCTTCAAAAGTTATTCCCAGTTATTTAATGGTTTCCCCAGATTTTACACATGTCAAAGCAGTATTTCCTAACGTCACAGCACTTCTCTGACAAAGGTTCCCTTCTTTAATGTTGATCATTCTGCATTTTGAAGGATTCATGGAAAGTCATATAGCAGACAAACTATTAACGGCGGTATTTAAGAGTTCCTGCGCCGAAGTTTCATCTTTTGCTACTAATACAATATCATCCGCAAACGCTAAGGCTGAAACATTTTCAACGTCAGATGACAGCTGATACCCATACTCCTGAATTATCTCCTGATCTGTGAGTTCTTTGATAGTATGATCTTTTGCCAGGTTCAATAAAGCAGGTGATATTGGAGATCCCTGAGCGACGCCTTTCCTAAGCTCTATGCTCACTGTTTTATTAATACCACATTCAACTTTGATACTATTTCCTAAAATAAGGTCGATTACTAAATCTCGCAAGTTGTTTGGCATATTTACTCGATTAATGCACCGCTTAAGATGTTCATGGCCAATACGAGCATATGCCTTTGAAACGTCCAAGAATACCAGTGAGGATTTATGCCACTGTCGGCAGTTTGAGGTTGAACTCCAGTTAAACTTCCTTTAAGATTTCCTATCGACTATATGGGCTTTTAACACTTGATCCACAGGAGCCACAGAATGTGGTTGAGCGGGCAACTTGCCAGACAGCCAATGAATACCCTTCAGGAATTAAAGGTGATAACTTCTTCCTTAGATGGCAAAGTGAAGAGCGCTCTGAACGCACAGTTACATTTTGATGAAAAATAACCACGTTCGGATCAAAGATGCGAACTAGATAAAGCTTCGATAAAATCCACAATAATTCCTAAAATAGGATATATGTGTATATATATATACATATATATATGTATGAATAAGAACCTTGACCTTAAATATATCTTCATTTTAAAAATATATGTGGCATTCAGCATATATTGAAGCTATGCACAGCTCATTTTATTAATATTGTTACGGCTGTGAGTTTGTGTCATCGCTCGCCGCATGAGTCACAACTGCCCCAGGGCTGGGCTGTGCCCTGCCTCCGTATTGCGTGCGCCTTATTCAACAGGGCTACTAGGACAAAGGGATAGTCCAGAATATTCGTGACTGGACCAGCGAAGGAAACCTCGGGAAGCCGTGAACCCTGGATGGATCTAGAAGCATTTATTGAGTCACCGGACTGCTATATAAGCGGCTTTAACAGTGAGGGGACCGAGTTTTCTGTGGGTGTGTGTGTTTTTGAGCGAGTGCGACAGAAGTGTGGTGACGAAGTGCTGTGCGAGTTACGAAATCCAGTGACATTGTTTCTCCAGCGTGTGGACAGCGAAATAGCCTGCAGCAAGTGATCGTAAGTAATTGTGGTCGGTGAACATAAGGGAGAGGAGCAGGTAGTTTCTGTCAAGGCCACCGTACTCATTAGGACGGATTAACTTATGTGGTCTGTTGACAAGTGGAAGGGCCAAGAGCGCTCAAGGAAGAGACTTGAGGAAACTGGAGTAAGGCTCCTAATTGCTTGTATTTGCTGATTAGTGTAATTTTCTGGCCACAATAAAGTTAATTATTTCTTTAAGCAGTAATTGGTGTTGTGCTTTGTACCCCACCGTAATCCAGTTAACAAAAGTGCCACTAGGGGGGTGGCACGTAACAACTGGTGTCAGAAGCCGGATTACGAACTCAAGCACAACACCTGACGGTCCTGGTTTCAAAACCCGAGCAGGTCATTGTCTCTAATTTTCCTGTGAGTGCATGCCCTTTACAAGGCAAACAACTAAAATGGAGGCGCAATTGGCAGCATTGCTAGAAAAGTTAAATGGCATAGAAGACGGCCAGAAGAATTTAACCAAGGAGCTAACTGCCAAATTGGAAGACAGCCAGAAAAGTTTAGCCGAGGACCTAACTTCCAAATTAGAAGACGGTCAGAATAAGCTAGCAGAGGACCTAACCGCCAAATTTCTGGATGGCCAGAAAAATCTGGAAGAGTGTCTGCTGACGAAATTACAGGAAAGTCAAAAGAAATTGGAACGGGGTCTGCGTCAGGAAGTCAACGCCGTCTGCCAGGGCCTACGTGAGGAAGTCACAGCAGTAGAAAAGAAGTTCGACGCCTTACAAGAGGAAGTTGCCGAACTGCGCCAACGCCCACTGACGGGGGTGGAAGAAAAATTCAACGCTTTACAAAAAGAAATTTCTGAGCTGAACCAACGCCCGTCGACGGGGATGGAAGCGAGATTCAACGCTCTTCAAGAGGAAGTTGCCGAGCTGCGCCGACGCCCACCCACAGGTACACCGGGAATATCAGGAACGGGACAGGCAAGAGTGACGCCCCAAACCTTCGACGGAAAGGTCCCGTGGAGCACCTATTTACGTCAGTTCGAGGCAGCCTGTTCATTAAACAACTGGAACAGCACGGAAGAGGATACAGCTCTCATTGTAGCGCTGAGAGGGGACGTCCTTAACGTCCTTCAGGCCATCCCGACTGGATCCCAGGACTACGCTTCACTAATCGCCCATATGGAGTCCCGATATGGAGATAGCCATCTTCAGCAGGCCTACCAGATTCAGCTCCGGACCCGGGTACAAAAGAACGCGGAAACCCTGCAGGAGTTCGAGATGGACATCGCACGTCTCGTAAGGCTCGCCTACCCAACAGCACCGGCCGACTTTCTGGAGCAGAGAGCGACGCAGACTTTCACCGACGGGCTACGGGACTCGGACACTCAACAGGCGCTGCGACTCGCGCGCAATAAGACCCTGACAGATGCGCTGAGCCACGCACTTGAGTTCGAGACGGCAAAACAGGCATCCAGAATGCACGCGCGGGTGCGTCAAGTGGACGCCGACGAACCAGTAAAAACCAACGAGACCAAGCCCCTGGCCGACGAATTAATGGAGGAGCTAAGCCGTTTCTTCGATAGTCGCGGTACCACCAGCAAAAACGTAGCCGAAGGACATCCGGAGAGGCGGCCCGGAAGAGGACTACCGACCTGCTGGACCTGCGGTAAGAGAGGCCACCTGAGCAAGGACTGCGGTGATCGCCGCCGCCAAGGGTTTCCGTCGGGACAGCCAGTCGTAGGGAAACCGCGCAGCCCAGGAAAGCAAGTATCAGCCAGCCTAGGGGGGCAAAGGTTGGCTTGTGGCAGTCGTCATGTCCCGGCAGTCCAAGTTCGTATGACGCAGTTACGGAGGGATAATAGCAGCCTGATGGTCGACGGAGTCGTCAACGGAGAGAGCTGGCCCATGCTAATCGTCACGGGAGCATCGAGGACCATCGTCAGCCCCACCGTGATCACGAAGTGGAGAGTTCAACCCACACAAAGGAACCTCCAGCTAATATCTGCGACCGGAGAGACCCCACCGGTACATGGCGAAGCATCACTGGAGTTCGTCATTGGTCGACGGGCGATAAAGCAACCAGTGCTTGTGGCCGACATATCAAATGAAGTGATCATCGGACTGGACTTCCTGGACCAGAACAACATCATCTTGGATCTGAGTACGAACACTCTGCACTTCGGAGGTGAGGAACTTGCTTTGCAACCTGCGCACGAGTCCATCACCGCACGACGAGTAAGGCTGAGAGAAGACGTCATCGTTCCCGCCAGGATGGAGGTCAGTGCTGCCGTAATTGTCGACGGAACTGCTGAGGGAGTGGCGGCTGTCATCGAGCCAAAATATGAGGACATCCAGACAAAAGGATTGCTAGTTGCCAAGACTCTCATCAACACGACGTCTCGGCCGTACGTCCGCCTGTCCAACCTGAACGACTACGACATTACGGTTCACCGGGACACCAACCTAGGAGTCTGCGAGCCCGTTACCTGGATTGCCCACATCACCGACACGACGGACGGACACCTGCAGACGGACAACTGAAGAAGACGCACACTGCCAGAAGAACTACAGAAGCTGTACCAAGGATCCCAGGACCATTTAGACGAGGAACAATCACGCCAACTTCAGGACCTGCTACGCGAATTCCAGGACGTCTTCTCCGAGGGGAGCAAAGACTTCGGCAGGACAAGCTTGGTCCAGCAAAGAATCGACGTTGGGGACAGCGCACCGATTAGGGCCCCATTCCGACGAGTCCCGATCGCCAAGCAAGCCGAAGTCGACCGGATGGTAGAAGAGATGAAGGAGCAAGGGGTGATCGAGCCATCACATAGTCCTTGGAGCTCTCCGGTCGTGCTAGTGAAGAAGAAGGACGGTTCCACCAGGTTCTGCGTGGATTACAGGCGGGTGAATTACGTCACGAAGAAGGACAGCTACCCTCTACCCCGGATCGACGATACCCTGGACACCATATCAGGGTCGAGATGGTTCTCCACCTTGGATTTGAAGAGTGGCCACTGGCAGGTGGAGGTCCACCATAAGGACCGCGAGAAAACGGCGTTCTCTGTGGGCAGCGGGCTCTGGCAGTTCACCGTCATGCCATTCGGTCTGTGCAACGCCCCTGCGACCTTCGAAAGGCTAATGGAGTCCATTCTGAGGGGACTACACTGGAAGACCTGCCTGGTCTACCTAGACGACGTCATCGTTCGGGGAAAAAGCTTCGAGGAGCACTACTGCAACCTGAAGGAGATCTTGATGAAGCTACGGGCTGCCCAGCTGAAGTTGAGCCCCAAGAAGTGTCAGCTCTTCCAGAAGCAGGTCCAGTACCTTGGGCATATCGTCTCCGAAGAAGGGGTGCGCACCGACCCAGAGAAGACCGCAGCTGTGAGGGAGTGGCCAGTTCCGAAGGACAAGTCCCAACTACGAAGCTTCCTGGGACTCTGCACTTATTACCGTCGCTTCGTGAGAGGATTCGCCGACATCGCCAAACCTTTACATCGACTGACTGAGAAGGACCAACTCTTCACGTGGACAGCAGAATGCCACAGTGCCTTCGAACAACTCAAGCAGGCTCTGTGCACCGCGCCTATTTTGGCCTACCCCAGACCTGGAACAAGGTTCATCGTCGATACCGATGCCAGTGACTTTGGCATAGGGGGAATCCTGTCGCAAGTAGTGGACGGCGAGGAAAGAGTAGTGGCCTACTTCAGCAAGGCCTTGTCAAAGCCAGAAAGGAACTACTGCGTCACCAGGAAGGAGCTGCTCGCCATCGTGAAGACCATTGAACACTTCCACAAGTACCTGTTCGGGCAAGAATTTCTCATCAGGACCGACCATGCATCCCTGCGGTGGCTCCTGAACTTCAAGCAGCCCGAGGGTCAACTCGCGCGGTGGTTAGAGAGGCTTCAACAGTACAACTTTGAGATTCAGCACAGGAAAGGACAACTGCATTCTAACGCCGACGCCCTGTCACGAAGACCGTGCCCCGAAGAATGCACCTTCTGTACTAGGAGGGAGGAGAACACCGGGATACAGTGCCGAAGGACTACCGTGGAACTTCAAGGGAGCTGGAGCCGCGAATCTTTCACGCGGGCACCAGCAGAAGATGATGACCTGGGACTGATAGCCGAATGGAAGAGGGCCTGTGTCCCCAGACCCGGGTGGAACATTGTGAGTGACTGCAGCCCAAAGTTTAAGTCCTACTGGGCGCAGTGGGACTCGCTGATTGTAAGGGATGGCCTCATCTGCCGTACCTGGGAGAGCACCGACGGGAAGACATCTCGGGAACAAGTCGTCGTTCCAAAGGCTATGACGGAGGAAGTCCTGAAGGAAGTTCATGGAGGATCATCTGGTGGACACCTAGGGATAAAGAAGACCCTGGAGAAGCTGAGAGAGCGGTTCTACTGGATCGGATGCCGAACAGACGTGGAGAACCACTGCGCGAAGTGCCACGATTGCGCAGCCAGTAAGGGCCCAGGACGAGGACGACGGGGTCCACTGAAGTCCTACAACGTGAGCGGCCCCATGGAGAGAGTGGCCATCGATGTTGCTGGGCCATTCCCGTTAAGCGAGGCAGGGAACCGCTACATATTAGTCGTCAGCGACTACTTTACCAAATGGCCGGAGGCGTATGCGCTCCCTAACCAAGAAGCCGCGACGATTGCAGAGACCCTGGTGAAGGAATTCGTCAGCCGGTACGGAGTACCCCTGGAGCTGCACTCCGACCAAGGGAGGAACTTCGAGTCGCAGGTGTTCCAGAACCTATGCCAGCTGCTGGGAATCCGGAAGACAAGGACAACGCCGCTACACCCTCAGTCCGACGGGATGGTAGAGCGATTCAATCGCACCATCGAGAACCATCTCCGAATAGTCGTCAGCGAGCACCAGAGGGATTGGGACAAACATCTTCCACTATTTCTCCTGGCCTACCGCGCCGCCGTGCATGAAGCCACCGTGTGCACACCAGCCCGGGCCATGTTTGGGAGGGAGCTCCGCCTACCTGTCGATCTTGCCTTCGGCCGACCTGGGAATGATCCGATCCCGGTAAGCCAGTATTGTCAAGAACTGGTCAACCAACTGGAGGACGTGCACGCGTTCGCGAGGAGGAAACTGAGGATCGAGACCGACCGAATGAAGACCCGATACGACCAGCAGACGGATGCCGGCGGATTCCACGAGGACGACCTGGTCTGGCTCTTCAACCCATTACGGAAGAAAGGCCTGTCACCCAAACTTCAGAAGTCCTGGGAGGGCCCGTACCGAGTCGTGAAACGGATCAACGATGTCGTCTACAGGATCCAGTGGAGCCCGAGGGCGAAGATGAAGATCGTGCATCGAGATTGCCTGGCAGCCTACGGAGGGACACAGACGGACCAATGATTGATCGGGACGTTCAGCCTTTTTAGGAAGGGGGTGATGTTACGGCTGTGAGTTTGTGTCATCGCTCGCCGCATGAGTCACAACTGCCCCAGGGCTGGGCTGTGCCCTGCCTCCGTATTGCGTGCGCCTTATGCAACAGGGCTACTAGGACAAAGGGATAGTCCAGAATATTCGTGACTGGACCAGCGATGGAAACCTCGAGAAGCCGTGAACCCTGGATGGATCTAGAAGCATTTATTGAGTCACCGGACTGCTATATAAGCGGCTTTAACAGTGAGGGGACCGAGTTTTCTGTGGGTGTGTGTGTTTTTGAGCGAGTGCGACAGAAGTGTGGTGACGAAGTGCTGTGCGAGTTACGAAATCCAGTGACATTGTTTCTCCAGCTTGTGGACAACGAAATAGCCTGCAGCAAGTGATCGTAAGTAATTGTGGTCGGTGAACATAAGGGAGAGGAGCAGGTAGTTTCTGTCAAGGCCACCGTACTCATTAGGACGGATTAACTTATGTGGTCTGTTGACAAGTGGAAGGGCCAAGAGCGCTCAAGGAAGAGACTTGAGGAAACTGGAGTAAGGCTCCTAATTGCTTGTATTTGCTGATTAGTGTAATTTTCTGGCCACAATAAAGTTAATTATTTCTTTAAGCAGTAATTGGTGTTGTGCTTTGTACCCCACCGTAATCCAGTTAACAAAAGTGCCACTAGGGGGGTGGCACGTAACAATATTTACTTATAGTTTGTTTTGATATGTTGTGTGTTGAAGTCTTCAGTCTTCTGACTAGTTTGATGCAGCCCTCCATGTCTCCCTATCCTGAGCTTATCGTTTCAACCCTACATAGCTACCACACCTTACATCTGAGATGATCTGTTTAACATATTCTAATATTTCTCTACCCCTACAGTTCTTGTCCTCGATCCTTCCTCCCATAACTATGTGTTCTATTACTGTATGTCTTAGTATGTGTCCTACCAACCTATCTCTCCTCTTCATTAGCAGTCGACAGAAACATCTCTCGTCTTAATACCTCTTCATGTGTTACTCTATCTACCCATCTGATCTACATCATTCTCCTGTAACACCACATTTCAAACGCTCCTATTCTCCTCTTTTATGCGACGCCAACAGTCCACGTTTCATTTCCATAGAGTGCCACGCTCCAAACAAACACTTTCAAAAATTACTTCCTAATACCTAATACTCGATGTCAACAGATTTCTGTTCTGTAGAAATGCTTTCCTTGTCCGAGCCAACCTTTTCATATCCTCTTTGTTCCGTCTATCACTGGTTATTTTGCTTCCTAAGAAACAGAAATCTTGTACTTCCTTTAGCTTTTCAGCTGCCAATTTGACGTCCATACGGGTTTTTGACTTATTTCGGCTGCATTTCATTATTTTTCTATTTTGTTGATTCTCATCTTGAATTATTTCCTCAAGACGGAGTCCATAGCATTTAGAAACGCATTCAAATCCGCTGGTGAATCGACTATGATGACAATGTCGTCAGCAAATCTCACTGTTGAAATTATTTCTCCTGGAATCTTTACTCCTACTTTATTTTAATTTTTTTCTAAAAATGTCTTGCATTGCTTGAAAAGTATCGGTGATAAGTTGCAGTCTTACCAAACAACTTTCTGAATGGCAGCTTTTCTCTCATGTTCTTGGGTTCGAATAACTGCCGTCTGGATTTTGTACAGATTTTAGATCACCCTCCTACCCTGTACTTTATTCCAATCCTTTTCAAAATGTCAAACAACTTTCGCAAATCAACGTTATCAAAAGCCTTTTCTAAGTCTACATTAATGCCATGAACGTTTCTTATCCACAGCCTGCTTGCAGTCGGCCGACCGGGTCAGGGAATGGAATGAATCAAGCCCCCATCTAGCGGCGAGGATATGAACTGTGCCGGCTGCCGAAGCCTGTCGCACTCCCCTGGGGCAATGATTAAATGAATGACAGATGAAATGAAATGATAGTGGAGAGTGTTACTGGAATGAAATTGTGACAGGGATAACCGGAGTACCCGGAGAAAAACCTGTCTACCTCCGCTTTGGCCAGCACAAATCTCACATGGAGTGACCGGGATTTGAAACACGGACCCAGCGGTGAGAGGCCGGCGTGCTGCCACCTAAGCCACGGAGGCATAGTACAATTGTATGTGTATGGGAATTAAGATCGTAATCCTTGGGAACTACTTGTAGTTTTTGCTATCAAAGTACACACTAGTTAGGAATCCGATACTTCCCGTGGGAGATGGTCTCATATAATAGCTCCACGTGCGCCGTAACTGTGACAAAGGTCTGTGACACAGGAAGTGGCAAGAATAAAGACGTCCAGTCGCTTGTCATTTTGAGAGATCGCCGATCAATAGATCCACTTAGTGTCTTTGTTCTGCGGCCAGCAGAAAGCTTTGCTCCAGTTTATTAAGGTATCCCCCACTAGCGCTCCACTCTCAAATATCGGACTGAGTGGCGCAGACGGTTATGCGTAGGCCTTCAAAATTCAAGGAAGAGGGTTCGATCCTGGCTCAGTCTGATGGCATTTGTGCACGATTAAATGCAACAATAATGCGTCAGTAGATTTACTGGCACGTTAAAGATCCCCTTCAAGTCAAAATTTGGACCCGTGACGTCTGTATTTTACAGCAGTGGAAGTGGACGTTAAATAATAATAATAAGAATATTTATTATTATTGTTATTATTATTAGACTATAATTATTATTAAACAAGATTTTTACAACGTTGCTCAACAATGTGAATAGTTAGTTAGTTATTGTTCTTTTAAGGGGAGGAACTAAGTGTCATCAGCCCCTAACAATGAGAATAAAAGTGGAATTTCATAAGGAACTAATCCTTCTGCATTTACATGTACATTTTATGTTAGTTAATAATAATGTTATTGGTTTTACGTCCCTTTTAGTTAGTTAGTTAGTTATTGTTGTTTACCAAGGCAACACGTATTCATCATCAAAATGTGAAGTGTAACGGTCATCTAAGGTTCATAAATGGTTACGAAGGCAACAAGCATTCATCATCAAAATCTGAAGTGTAACGGTCATCTAAGGTTCATAAATGGTTACGAAGGCAACAAGCAATCATCATCAAAATCTGAAGTGTAAAGGTCATCTAAGGTTCATATATGGTTACCAAGGCAACAAGCATTCATCATCAAAATCTGAAAAACATATCCATGTTTCTCAATAGAGCGGTGGAAGTTCAATTAATTGGCAGATACCTCGCTGTTCTTCCCCTCAAAACAATCATGATCATCATCATCATGAACTTTAATTACGTTTTTATGTTACTTCTTTTCTTGGCACAAGAAGGATTTTGTTGCTGTATCAATTTGACACTTTTCCTAGTGACAATAAACATTTAACACTCTTCAGATCAAGATTATAGAGTGTTATAGGCCTAATTACAGATATTTCACCGATGTAGTTACGTAATTAGTCAAATCATCCGTTACACCTTTCACGCTATGTTATCAAACTATAGTTGAATATTCATCTGTCTCTTTACGTCTCGTTCATATACTTCCAACTAACAATTATTACATATTGTATATCAATACAGGCTGGGTCTGCGGGAACTAAAGGAATCCTGTGTGTGAGTGAAATAATGGGATGCAAGTTCTCTGACGTCCGGTGCCGTACTTCATTTAGTATTGAGCTGTAAATAGGCTACATGAGCCTCTCAATATTTGAAAACCGTCCTCACGGTTCACGTGTAAATTTGTCAATATACACTAGTGCAGTGAATATTTCAAATCATTATGCTTTTTTCCGTACAGCTACTTCGGTTATTGTTGTTATTTTCGTTGTTGTTTTTTGTGGCTTGCTGCATGTTGATCAATATTCCCATCTTCTTGGAGAGAGAGTCCTCCGTCTTGCGATTCCCGCCTCTAGAAGCACTACACATATCGGTGGGAACAAAACGGTTTAAGAGAAGCCCTATACTTAACGCCTTATAACTGGCTAAGTCGAGGCTAAGACGCAGCAAACACTCGGACCTTTGTAAATTTACATACAGGTCCATCTAACACTGGATGTCCAGAATGAGTGTGTCGCCAGTTTGATTAAGCTCAGGGAACATAAGTGTGCCAAGGATGAGGTAAGATGAATCTCGACGTGCTGAACGATTTTACGTCAACGTCATCAGAGGAGTTACTGAGAGATGAAATGGATGAGATTTTGCGAGGAGTTGGAAGGAAGTTTACGTTCAGACTACAGCTGTCAACATGGCCGATAATAACAATAGCCTAAAAAAGATAGAATACACAGAAACTAACTGGAAGCAGGAGTGTTAAAATAAACTCGAATATTTACGAATATATGCAAAGGTAGAGCGCAGCGTTGAGTAGAATAAACATTATGCTCGTGTTTTACACTTCAAGCTTCAGAAAAAAGAAACCATTCTGTGGATGATGATAGATGAAATAAAACAACACAAAACAAAATATAAAAATTATAGTGATCACGATACGTCTGAAATCTCCGTAGGGTTCCTGAGGTTTTGCAGAATACAAACCTAGCACTAAATCAGATGCATTGCTAACTTATTTTTCTCCTTTAGGACCGAACTTACGGAAGATACAGTAGAACAGTACAAATGTATACAGAATGAACTCAAAGAGTTCATGTCCCCGACACCCAATAGTACTGCTCTCGTTAAGGAGACGGATGGACAGATATTGTCCCTATGTAATAACTCGGTAAAATATTACGTGTGTGTATAAACTGTATATACACACATTATTCGTTATGCCCAGCTAGAAAGCTAGCTGGAATTTATTTAGCATACTGTATCTTCTTTTCTACCCAGTATCTCCTCATTATTTTGTTTAGCTCATGTTTGCGTTCTTCTGTTCATGCTGTACTTTTCAGGCTGGTCTGAGAATTTTTGTTTCTTCATAAGTATTTTGAATTTTGTTCTATCTTCTATGGTTATTCTTTAATACCAATTTCTTACTCTAATACAGTACACCAGAAAACAGAGGTTATCAGACTAATTCTACACACACTCAAGTACACAGGGCTGAAATGACCACGATGTCCTAGCCCCTAAATGAAACTACAAAAACACCAATTTCTTGCAGATCTGTGTTTATTTCTGATGACCGATTGTTATGTATTTTTCAGGGAAAGTGCTAGATTTAGAATCTTCTTTGTTACGGTATTCTATTGTTTAGCCTATTTATTTATTGAGTTTCCAAAACAAAGAAGAACCCTATGTTGCCTAACATATTAGGGTTAAAGTTGGACAGTTACAAAATATTTACAACAGTACTGTATTATTCATACAGTATAATAACTAGAAACGAGAATTATAGGCACTAAAAACAGTTAAAATAGGCAGGCATATAGGCTCTTAAAATAGCCAAAATAGGCATGTAAATAGGCACTAACGTGTAAAATAGGCAACAAAATAAGCATGAAAAAATTTCTTGTAATTTAATAACATATTTAATTACTATAAAAAGAATTAACAATAAGCAACTTATAATTTAATAACATACTTATCTTATATATAAAAGTGAAAGTCTGTATGTTTGTATGTATGCATGTATGTATGTATGTATGTATGTATGTACGTATGTATGTGGGTGAGTGGGTGGGTGGATTTGTCCCGTATACATATCCACACCATTCCACCAATCTCAACCAAATTTTGCATACACATAGTTTAGGACCCAGAAGACATGGCTGGCTACATAAATTTTCGATAGTCTTTCTCATTGTTCTGATTTCGGCCGTTTTGCACTCAAGCAAAGGCTAATAAAAGCAGAAAATAAACTGATGAAGTAATAGCAAGGCCGGCCATCTCCATAGCAACAGTAGCTCGAGACGGTACCACCAAGTTTCCATATACGAGGCACGTCCAGAAAGTAAGTTCCGTTTGGTAATAAAATTAAATTGTGTACAGATACAGAAAAAATATTTATTGCACAACATTCTACACCTCTTAAACTACTTTTCCACATAACTGCCGAACTTTTGCAGACATTTGTCATAGCGTGACACAAGTTTTTGGATGCCTTCTTCATAGAAGTTTGCCGCCGACCCGTAAACGAGAGTGAAGACTCCCCCGAAGATATCCTTCTGTTTGGCCACCACTGTTAGGCAAATTGCGTATGTGGTCAGGAGAACTCCTAAACATAGGCAGTTATCCTGGTAAGCACGCAATTTGCCTAACAGTAGTGGCCAAATGTCAGGATATCTTACAGGGGAGGTTTCTCTCTCGTTTACGGGTCGGCGGCAAACTTCTATGAAGAAGGTATCCAAAAACTTGTGCCACGCTATGACAAATGCCTGCAAAGGTTCGGCAGTTATGAGGAAAAGTAGTTTAAGAGGTGTAGAATGTTGTGCAATAAATATTTTTTCTGTATCTGTACACAATTTAATTTTATTACCAAACGGAACTTACTTTCTGGACGTGCCTCGTATCTTGGTAAGAGGCCATGCTACGCCCACTGCCAGCTAGATCGCATCCCTTCAAGCTGCTTTAAACTGTCTGACCATTCAACACAAGATAGGTTACAGCACCAACGCACTGATTGCCGCTGCATTTTCACTCCCAGCTGGACCGCATCCCTCATGGCTGCTTTAAACTGCCTGTCCATTCAACACAAGATAGGTTACAGCACAAACGCACTAATCACCGCTGCATTTTCACTCCCAGCTGGACCGCATCCCTCCTGGCTGCTTTAAACTGCCTGTCCATTCAACACAAGATAGGTTACAGCACCAACGCACTGATCGCGGCTGCATTTTCACTCCAAGCTGGATCGCATCCCTCCTGGCTGCTTTAAACTGCCTGTCCATTCAACACAAGATAGGTTACAGCACCAACCCACTGTGATCGCCGCGGCATTTTAACTGCCAGGTGGATCGCATCCCTCCTGGCTGCTTTTAACTGCCTGCCCATTCAACACTCAGACGCGTACAGGATATACTGTATATTAATTCACTGTTAGATTGCAGCGCCAACCTAACGCGGCTTTTGAAGGGGACGATACCTGAAACGAAGGGTTTTTAACTTTGGAGGCTTAATATCGAGATTGAAAAAACGCGAAAACATGGCACTAAGTTAGTTCTTTTGTTATTCAATCAGCATACAGTTTATGATATTAATTCACACACATACTAACGGGTAAATTTTCAATATAAAGAAAAGCGAAATACAAATCGAAGGGTTGTTAAGCTGCAATATAATGCACTTTAAAATACAGTCAAAAGGCATCAAATAGGCAATTATACTAGAAATAGGCACAAACCCTTGAAATAGGCATTTATAGGCACAATAAAACCAACGAAATCTAGCCTAAAAGAACCTAAAACGGATTTATATCTCGAAAGCCTACGTTTCTAAACACAGGAATAAAATAGGCAAATTCCCGTCTCTAATAATAACTTACAGAAGATATGATGGATGAATGTAATAAAATGAGAATAATAACATGATTTTAAAATATAGGATGTAGAGGTTTAGTCAGTTCATTCTTTAAGTAACTCAAGTGATATTGTATGATAAGCCTTTCTCTTTCGAAAGCAGGGCAGTCGAAAAGCAGATGATTTACAGTTTAAGAGGATCCACAAAAGCATGTATAGTCATTTAGAATAGTGATGTGAAATCGCTCGAAGTATGACTTGAATTTCCTATGTCCTGATATAAATTGAGTAAGCTCGTAGTTCGGAACAAGTATTTTACTTAGAAGTCGATGTTGAAACTCAGGAAAAAATATTTCTCTCATAACAGATCCTTTCGAAGTTGAGGTCCAAATGTTATTCCACTGGTGAGTTTTGTTACCTTTCCTTTCTACTGTTAATGTATAGATGTCAATAGAATTTTAAGCGTCTCTTTCTGTTTGCATATGTAATGAAAAATCACGCCTAAATTGTTGAAATTCCATCTATAAAGGAGATTCCGTGCCTTTTGGCCTCAGAGTTAGTTATTATTTAGTTAGTTAGTTATTGTTGTTATAAGGCGCGCTGGCACCTAACTGAAAGCCACGGCCGCTTCATATACAAATCCTACCTCAATTAATAAAAAGTCCTCTCGGCACGCCGGAAGGCGGAGGTAGATTTCACCGGACAAACTTGGGGATAGTCGAAAATAGGCAGAATATGCAGGTTTTCGTAGAAGGATCAGACCACATTTATTGCGTGAAAGTATTTTATAATTGGAGATTAATTAACTTTGTTTTTCGTCATTTTATGCATATTTTAAACATTCTATTGTCTTATGATGACGGTAACCTTCTTGTCATTTGGAGTCCATTTTTAGCCTACTTTCGATTTTTGCAAAAAATGAAAGTAGACTTATGAGATCAACACAGGGCGAAAAAAGTGTGTCTGTCTGTGTGTGTGTATGTGTGTGTGTGAGTCTGTGTGTGTGTGTGTGTGTGTATGTGAGTGTGTGAGTCTGTGTGTGTGTGTGTGTCTGTGTGTGTGTGAGTGTGTGTACTCTGAATGTCTGTCCCCCCCTATCAATTCGAACACGGTGAATGCGAATTGAACGAAATTTGGTACAAAGGTAGCACTAGCAAAGGACACCTCAGTGTCATGTTTTATATCGCCGCCATCTTGACGGAAACGTAATGGCGGCCACACAAATGTTCAAAGCTTAAATCAAATTACGACTAACCTAATCATCCGATCTCGACCAAATTTTGCAGCAACATACCTTTGCGGGGGGGAGCATCCTTTGACCAAACCAATAGGTCATCAGCGTAATAGTTTGCGGATGGCGGCCATCTTTGTGTGAAAATCGATTACCCCTATTAATTCGAACACGGTGCAACCGAATGGAACGAAATTTGGTACAGAGGTAGTACTAACAAAAGGCACCTCAGTGTCATGTTTTATATCGCAGCCATCTTGACGGAAACGTAATGGCGGCCACACAAATGTTCAAAGCTTAAATCAAATTACGAATAACCTAATCATCCGAACTCTACCAAATTTTGCACCAACATACCCTTATAGAGGAAGCATCCTTTGACCAAATGAATAGGCCATTAGCCCAATAGTTTGTGGATGGCGGCCATCTTTGTTTGAAAATAAATTCCCCCTATTAATTCAAAGACGGTGTAACCGAATGGAACGAAAATTGGTACAGAGGTAGCACTAGTAAAGGGCATCTCAGTGTCATGTTTTATATCGCCGCCATATTGATAGAAACGTAATGGCGGCCACACAAATGTTCAAAGCTTAAGTTAAATTACGACTAACATAACCATACGATCTCTACCAAACTTTGCAACAACATACCTTTATGGAGGGAGCATCCTTTGACCAATCTAATAGGTTATTAGCCTAATAGTTTGCGGATGGCGGCCATCTTTATGTCAAAATTGATTCCCCCTGTTAATTCGAACACGGTGGAACCGAATGGAACGAAATTTGGTACAGAGGTAGCACTAGCAAAGGGCACCTCAGTGTCATGTTTTATATCGCCGCCATCTTGACTGAAACGTAATGGCGGCCACACGAATGTTCAAAGCTTAAATCAAATTACGATTAACCTAATCATCCGATCTCTACCAAATTTTGCAACTACATACCTTTATGGAGGGAGCATCCTTTGACCAATCTAATAGGTCATTCGCCTAATAGTTTGCGGATGGCGGCCATCTTTGTGTCAGAATCGATTCCCCCTATTAATTCAAACACGGTGAAACCGAATGGAACGAAATTTGGTACAGAGATAGCACTAGCAAAGGGCATCTCAGTGTCATGATTAATATCGCCGCCATATTGACAGAAACGTAATGGCGGCCACACAAATGTTTAAAGCTTAAATCAAATGACGACTAACATAACCATCCGATCTCTACCAAACTTTGCAACAACATACCTTTATGGAGGGAGCATCCTTTGACCAATCTAATAGGTCATTAGCCTAATAGTTTGCTGATGGCGGCCATCTTTATGTCAAAATTGATTCCCCCTATTAATTCGAACACGGTGGAACCGAATGAACGAAATTTGGTACAGAGGTAGCACTAGCAAAGGGCACCTCAGTGTCATGTTTTATATCACCGCTATCTTGAAGGAAACGTAATCGCGGCCACCCAAATGTTAAAAGCTAAAATGTAATTACGACCAACCTAATAATCTAGTCTCTACCAAATTTTGCAACACCATATCTTTATGTGGGAAACATATTCTGACAAAACTGCAAGAACATCAGCCCAATAGTTTGCAGATGGTGGCCAAGTATGTGTGCAAATCGGTTCCCCCTATCAATTCAAACACGGTGAAACCGAATTGAACGAAATTTGGTACAGAGGTAGCACTAGCAAAGGGCACCTCATATTCATGTTTAATATCCCTATAGCACGTTGTATTTCAACAAGCTACTACAACCAACATTCAATCATACTCCTTGAAAAGGACAAAGAGTTATAACAATACCCATGCATTTAGGAGAAAGTAGGCTATATGTTCTTTACTGAACATCTTGTTATACTTGTGGTCACACTGTCCTTATGCAAAGTTTAGACACTGATGTGTAACTATGTAACGGTCTGTTACTTCTTCACGCAAAATTATATCTCCCGGAGAGATGTTGGTTAGTTCCTCAGTTTAGGGGCTGCGACAACGTGGTCATGTAACCCCGTGTACTTTGGGTGAGTGTAGAATCTGTCTGATAAACGGTGTGAATTGTGATAGCTGTATTAGTCTGTAATTCAGGTAAGGAATGCAGACGCTCAATTTCAAGCAGTAGTTCCTAATTTTGCTACCAGATACTACCGTCAACGACACCTAGCTGTGAACTTGGCTACTAGATGCCACCGCAATCAGCAACTCGCAACGAACGTTGGAACTTCCCCTCCAAAGGAAAGCATACTGAGGGATTTTTAGCGCTCTTAGAAAATCTGACGACTTTGGCCGGCTTTGAACCCGCGACCTTGGGCATAGGAGTTCAGCATGCTACCAGTTAAGTCACCGAAGCCGCATCACACTTAGTCAGATGGAAATCTGAATCTGATCTCGCGCAAGTGCGTTGTCATGGCAACGTCTGATGGCTCATCCCTCATCAATTTAGTAGTGTTGCCATGTCAACCACTGATAGCTCTTGGCATTTTCTTACAATTCCGAAATCATTTTTCTCATCCCTTGGCGTAATGGTGGCTCATATCAAAAATTATTTCAGACAAAAGTTTTAGGTAATTATTAGGGGAATATTGTCCATTTTGTACGGTTTTGATATTGTGCCTATTAACAGAGATGTTTCCCGAAAAAAACACTTTTTCCCACCCCTTTGGTCAATGGTTGGTGCTATCAAAAAAACGTTTCAAACATAAATTTCTGAGCTTTATCCGACACATAGTATGAACTTTGAACGGATTCGATATTTCACATATTAAGAGAGTTATAGCAATATTTCATTTTTTCGAAAAAAAAAAGTCCCCCATTTTCATCCCCTTCGACCGATTTAGCCCAGTAACGAACTCGTCCGAGATTTTATGGGTATACATATTCGGTAAAAAATTCAAAGTGATTGGTGCAAAATTACGGCAGTTATCGTGTCCACAAGAAACTGATATACATATATATACATATATTACATAAATTATATATAAACTTTTGAACTGACGGTGGTTTTGGGGTCTGGGGGATGTGAAACGCGAAGATATGTCGAAATTTTCCGGAAATCGAAACATGGTACCTATTGCAATAGTTAGCTTTCTAATGAAATCTACCTAAAATACTGCCGTCAACGACACCTAGCTGTGAACTTGGCTACTAGATGCCACCTCAATCAGCAACTCGCAACGAACGTTGGAACTTCCCCTCCGAAGGAAAGCAAACTCAGGTTTTTAGCGCTCTTAGTAAATCCGACGACTTCAGCCGGGTTTGAACCCACGACCTTGGGAATAGAAGTTCAGCATGCTACCAGTTCCGATACCTAAGTCGCTTCCCACTGACATATGAAAACTGAATGTGATATCGTGCAGTGGCGTTGTCATAGCAACTGCTGATGGTCATCCCTTATCAATTAAATGTAAAGTTGTCATGGCAACCTCTCTTGGCACTTGGCATTTTCTTATAATTTAAATCATTTTGTTCACCCCGTGGCGTAATGGTGGGTCATATCAAAAATTCTTTCAGACAAAAGTTTTAGGTAATTATTGGAGGAATATTGTCCATTTTGTGCGGTTTTGATATTGTGCCTATTAACAGAGATATGATTAATGTTTCCCGAAAAACCCACTTTTTCCCACCCCTTTGGTCAATGGTTGGTGCTATCAAAAAACTTATTTGACATAAATTTTTGGCACTTATCCGACACATATTATGAACTTTGAAGGGATTCGATATTTCATGTATTAAGAGAGTTATAGCGATATTTCACTTTTTCGAAAAAAGCCCCCCATTTTACCCCCTTTGACCGATTTTGCCCATTAACGAACTCGACCGAGATTTTATAGGGATACGTATTATGTAAAAAATTCAAAGTGATTGGTGCAAAATTACGGCAGTTATCGTGTCCACAAGAAACTGATATATATATATATATATATGGATCATGTCTACGTCAATTTTGTCGGATAATTCTAGGGCGTCCCCCAGAAGCGACGCGCGTCGGCCTCGCCTGACCGCCGCGACAAATGGACAAGGGCTACTGGTTCAAGGGCGGAACCAGTTAAAGAAGCAAGTCCAAAGCAGACAAAATTTACGCATCGCCACGCTCAACATTGGGACTCTTACTGGACGCAGCCGTGAACTAGCAGCGATGCTGAAAGAACGGAAAGTGGACATTGCATGTGTACAAGAAACACGCTGGAAGGGGCAAAAATCTCGTGACATCGGAGATGGCTATAAACTGATCTACCATGGTACGTCCAACAGAAATGGTGTTGCTGTCATCGTTTGTGCCAGCCTGAGAGACCGAGTTGCTGAGGTTCAGCGCTATTCAGACCGCCTTATGTCAATTACAATCGACATTGCATCTTCTCGGCTTCGTGTCTTCTCAGCATATGCACCACAAACTGGCTGTGATAAGCTAGAAAAGGAACAGTTTTGGCAAGAGCTACAAGATCATGTTTCAGCATGTCCTCAAGATGAGTTTCCACTTCTCTGTGGTGATCTTAATGGTCATGTTGGTCATACCAAGGACGGTTATAGCTGCCACGGTGGTAATGGCTATGGTACCCGGAATGATGATGGAACACAAATTTTGGATTTCGCCGAGGCGAATGACTTGGTTATTGGTAATACGTTTTTCAAAAAGCGCATAAACCACCTCATCACCTACACCAGTGGTGACTACAGCAGCCAAATTGACTTCATCCTTGTTCGACACCGTGATCTCCGACTAGTATCAGATGTGAAGGTCATACCATATGACTGTGTAGCCCCTCAACATAAGTTGCTAACGGCAGACTTAAGGATCTCTAAACATCGTAGAGGCAGAGGGATAAATGTCCTTGAGAAGATCAAGTGGTGGAAGCTTAAAGACCAAAAGGAGACTTTAGCAGGCAGTATAAATTTTCCTCCCATCGACCTGAATGCGATAGATAACACCTGGACTATATTCTGTAAATCTGTCACTGAAACCGCCACAGCAACTTTGGGTACAACAAAACCTAGCTCCCACCGAATTGATAAACAAACGTTCCTATGGACACCCCAGGTGCAAGAAAAGGTGCATGAAAAAAGGAAGGCATACAGAAACTGGGTCTCACAAAAGACTCTAGAGAACAGGGAAAGGTATGCCATAGCCAAACGTGAGGCTAAGAAAGCTGTTGCTGAAGCTAGGTGCAGTCACTATGATGACCTGTATACAACACTGGACTCAAAGGAAGGAGAGAAAACTATCTTCAGGCTGACCAAAGCTAGAACAAAGTCAGTACAGGATATTGAGCACTATGTGTGCATAAAAGGCAAAGATGGTCAACGTTTACAAGACAAACAGGATATCCTCAAACGTTGGCAACAAAACTTTGAAGAGATTTCCAACATTGAGTTCCCACATCCCTCTATTCCAGAAGGTACTCCAACAGCAGGTCCTATCTCACACATCACATCTGAGGAAGTCACCAGTGCCATTAGGAGTATGAAGAATCAAAAAGCACCAGGACCAGATGACCTGCCGGCAGACTTCTGGAAGTTGCAGGAATTAAAAGAACCCGCGATCAACTGGCTGACCAACTTTTTCAATGCCATAGTTGACTCTGGAACTGTTCCCAGTGATTGGGCTACAAGCATCACTGTACCTATCTTTAAACAAAAAGGTGATCCAGCAGAATGTACAAATTATCGTCCAATTCGCCTCCTGTCGCACACAATGAAGATTTTTGAGAGAATCCTTGATCGACGACTGCGGGACATCGTCAGTATTAGTACCAACCAGTGCGGCTTCGTCAAGGGTGCGGGAACAACTGATGCAATCTTCGCTGCCAGAATGCTCATCGAAAAGCATCGCGAGAAACAACAGCCACTGCATATCGCCTTTCTTGATCTTGAAAAGGCTTTCGACCGTGTTCCACATCGTGTGATCTGGTATGCACTTCGTAACCATGGTGTACCAGAAATGCTTATCAGCTGGATCAAGATGCTATACACAAACACCACAAGTTGTGTACGTTGTGCTGTTGGCACCTCGGAGAGCTTCCCAGTGAAAGTCGTTGTACACCAAGGATCTGCACTGTCCCCATTGCTCTTTGTCCTAGTCATGGACACAGTCACACGGGATCTGCAAAGGAATGTCCCTTGGACACTCTTATATGCTGATGATGTCGCACTTGCTGATACCACCAGGATAGGATTGCAGCGTCAAGTTGAAAATTGGAACAGCCGTCTCTCACAATACGGTCTTCGACTGAACAAAAAGAAGACCGAATACCTTGAAACTGTCCCAACCAACGGATCCATCCAAGTTGATGGAGAGACATTGACGAAGACCTTAAGCTTCAGGTATCTAGGATCTCGCCTACAAGCTGATGGTGAGATAGGTGATGAAGTGCGAAGTAGGATAAAGGCTGCATGGATGAGATGGAGGGAAGTTACAGGCGTACTCAGCGACAGAAGGATGCCACTATACCTTAAGTCCAAAATATACCGCATGATAGTACGTCCTGTTGCTTTGTACAGTGCTGAATGTCGACCAGCTGACAAAGCTACGGAGCGCCAATTACATAGCATGGAAATGCGTATGCTCCGTTGGTCGATGGGCATCACACTCCTAGATCATATAAAGAATGACTCTGTTCGCCAGCAAATAGGAGTTGCACCCATCACTGAGAAGGCACGGGAAAAACGGCTTCAATGGTATGGCCACGTCTTGCGTGCTGCACCTGGAACTGTTGCCAATTCCGCTCTCTCCTTTGAAGTTAATGGACACCGTCCACGTGGGCGCCCAAAACAACGCTGGCATGATACAGCAAATGCGGATATGAAGGCTCTCAATCTAAGACCTCATGATGCCCAAGATCGTGCAAAATGGCGAGCCAAGACCAAAACAGCGGACCCTGCAGCAGCGGGAAAACGCTAGGAAGAAGAAGAAGATATATATATATATATATATATATATATATATATATATACATAAATTATATATAAACTTTTGAACTGACGGTGGTTTTGGGGTATGGGGGATGTGAAACGCGAAGATATGTCGAAATTTTCCGGAAGTCGAAACATGGGACCCATTGCAATAGTTAGCTTTCTAAAGAAATCTACCTAATACACGCACTAGTACAGACATAACAGCGACACAGGTTATCAGACAAATTCTGCTCACACCCAAGTACACGGGGCTATATGACTACGATGTCGCAAAGCCCCTAAAAGAATCAACAACAACGGAAGAAGACAAGGTCACAATAAAAGGAATTGGGAAATAAACGACAGGTCAAAAAATGCCCCCAACCTTTGTATACTTTAACCTATGTTGAGAAGGGCAGATGACCTCGTAGTTCCGCCCCATAAAACAGCAATAACTAACTAAAAGAATTAAGATGGAAGGACTAAGAAAGAAGTAGAGCCATGAAAGGGAAAGAGGAGAGGGTTCGCTCCAAAGCCAATGTAAAAGAGAAAACAAGATGTTCAGTAAAGAACATATAGCCTACTTTCTCCTAAATGCATGGGTATTGTTATAACTCTTTGTCCTTTTCAAGGAGTATATTTGAATGCTGGTTGTAGTAGCTTGTTGAAATACAACGTGTTATACTGATATTAAACATGAATATGAGGTGCCCTTTGCTAGTGCTACCTCTGTACAAAGTTTCATTCAATTCGGGTTCACCGTGTTTGAATTGATATGGTGAATCAATTTGCACACATACATGGCCGCTATCTGCAAACTATTGGGCTGATGACCTTGTCATTTGGTCAAACGATTCTTCGTACCTAAAGGTATATTGTTGCGAAATTTAGTAGAGATCAGATGATTAGGCTGGTCGTAATTTGATTTATGCTTTTAACATTTGGGTGGCCGCCTTTACGTTTCCGTAAATATGGCAGCGATATAAAACATGACAAAGAGGTGCCCTTTTCTAGTGCTACCTCTGTACGAAATTTCGTTCAATTCGGTTTCACCGTCTTTGAATAGATAGGGGGAATCGATTTGCACACATACATGGCCGCCATCCGCAAATCATTGGGCTGATGACCTTGTAGTTCGGTCAAAAGATTCTTCGTACATAAAGGTATAACTTTGCAACATGTGGTAGAGATCAGATGGTTAGGTTGGTCGTAATTTGATTTAAGCTTTTAACATTTGGGTGGACGCCATTACGGTTTCGTCAAGATGGCGGCAATATAAAACATGACACTGAGATGCCCTTTGCTAGTGCTACCTCTGTACCAAATTTTGTTCAATTCGGTTTCACCGTCTTTGAATAGATAGGGGGAATCGATTTGCACACATATATGGCCGCCATCCGCAAATTATTGGGCTTGTAGTTCGGTTAAAAGATTCTTCGTACATATAGGGATAACGTTGCAAAAAGTGGTAGAGATCAGATGATCAGGTTGGTCGTAATTTGATTAAAGCTATTAACATTTGGGTGGCCGCCATTACGTTTTCGTCAAGATGGCGGCGATATAAAATATGACACTGAGGTGACCTTTGCTAGTGCTATCTCTGTACCAAATTTCGTTCAATTCGGTTTCACCGTGTTTGAATAGATAGGGGGAATCGATTTTACACAAACATGGGCCCCATCCTCAAATTATTGGGCTGATAACCTTGTAGTTTGGTCAAAATATCCTTCATACTTAAAGGTATAATGTTGCAAAAATTGGTAGAGATCAGATGATTAGGTTGGTCGTAATTTGATTTAAGCTTTTAACATTTGGGTGGCAGCCATTACGTTTCCGTCAAGATGGTGGCGATATAAAACATGACACTGAGGTGCCCTTTGCTAGTGCAACCTCTGTACCGAATTTCGTTCAATTCGGTTTCACCGTGTTCGAATTGATAGGGGGGGGACAGACATTTTGAGTACACACATTCACACACACACACACACACAGAATTTTCGCCCTGTGTTGATCTCATAAGTCTACTTTCATTTTTTGCAAAAATCGAAAGTAGGCTAAAAACAGACCTACCTCAGGATTCCCTAGGGGTCGCAAACACCCAAAGTCACTAGCCGTGAGCCCTTGAGTGTATAACACCATCCAGGGTGGGGTTACACACACCCTGCCTCCATTAGGGCCTGGGTCATTCGTCCATTTAAAGTATTTTCGCTAGATGATCACAGCGGTGAAGCGTCTGTTCACAGTTAAATGTGGTATAACTATGGGGAGTATTAATGTTCGGCAACTCCAGTCGGATATGTTTACTGAAGGGAGCGCAGCTCACTGTGTCCGCTAATAAATATTTGCCGGAGCAGGAGCGACAGCTGTCGACTCTCTCATAAATTTTGACGAGCACCTGGATGCCTGTCACTAAGAGAATTGCAATGTAACATTGCGGTCAGAGTTGATAACTTTTGCGACTAGTCGCTAAAACTATTGGATTTTACGTCACTGAGAGCAGCATTTAAGGATGAGAAATAATAACAATGTTGGGTTTACGTTTCTTTTAGCTACTGCGATGTTTTTGAGATGCCGGGGTGCCGGAATTTTGCCCCGAAAGGGATGTTCTTCAACGTACCAGTAAATCTACTGACACAACTCCTTCGCATTTGTGCCCCATCTTAATACCAACTAGCATTATTATGATTATTAGTATTATTTATTGTTTGACAACATTATCACGACAAATACCGGCTACGTTTTATGTTACAGCCTCGTTCGGCCTTCGCGAGGAACCATCTGTATTGAGACAAATTTGTATACACTGTTCAGATACTTCACATTACTGTACATCCATGTCGTGCCCGCAGTCTTCACGAGTCTCCTTCATTTATAGGATGAGCTGAATTTCCATCTGAATCATCGAGCCTTGCTGTGTTCGGCGAGGGTATTGTCACCAAGGAACTTGCTAACAATATGGCAGGTGTTTAACAGAACTGCCTTTTGTAGTTCAATATATTTCTGCGGATGCAGATTCAATATTGATAGACTACTGTGGAGAGTTTATTATTATTATTATTATTATTATTATTATTATTATTATTATTATTAACATTATTAATTTGTCTATGCTTGCGTGGAGGTGAGTGCTAAGAAGACGTTACGTAACACTGCCGCAGGAGGAAGGTATTTTATCCAGTTAAAAGTATAAAGGAAGGTCGTACCGTAGTATGAAAACAGTGTAGCTAAGAGTGTATTTAAAAGCTAGTTTGTTGTTACTTCGTATTCTCACTATATTTTTTTTTGCTAAACTCAATAACTAAATCTTGTACGAGGTATAAGTGGGCCGTTCCTTCTTGACCGGTACATATTAAATTCGCAGTGGTGTATCCACGCACAGTGAGCCTTCATACCTTTATGATCAATGCAAATAAAGTGCCCAATGTGTCCTCGGCAGCGCATGTGCATATTCAGTGGTCTCAGTGTTCTTCTCGGGCTTTGAGAAGAATTCTCACGCGCTTACGACCAGCCACGAATGACCGGCCCATCTATACTAGAAAGGAAGCGGCTAGCTACTGGTATAGTTCCCTCACTTTCCTGGTTAACGAGCGGCGACCCGAACGTAAGGCACTAGTACACGCCGACAATAACCATTGTTCGCTAGTGACCAATAGCTGATGGTTGTTGACAAATAGAATGCTTCCTCTATCTCTCCACGTGGACTCCAAAGTCCCTCCCTGGCGGGTAGCTCGTGTCTCCCGCAGGTATTAGATGTCCAGCGGTGCACATCTGCACATAGTTCTGTCCAGTCTCGCTGCTTGCTCTCAGTGGAAAGTTGACAACGCTGTGCCTCGCGCTGGGAAAGCCTTTGCTCCATTCCATGTAGACTAATCTTAGGACGTCTATATTTTCAGCACTTCATTAAGATTGGTGAAGCGTATGTTGATGTTGTTAATTCGGTTAGGATTTGGGACATCGTGTTCATCAGCACCTTGTAGTTGGATGTGTGTTGAACTTGTCTGATAGCCTGTATTTATGGGATGACTTTAGTAGTATGTGTAACAGTGTTAGGGACAGGGATGGAGTGGGCACCCCGGGACTTGAAGCAAGGTACTATCCCGGCATTTGCCTGGAGGGAGTGTGGAAAACCACGCTGGGATTTGAACCTTCGATTTTCGGATGTGCTGCAGCTGCCCTCGCAGCCGTTGTCCACGATTTAACGAGCACAGCTACGCCACGGAACTGAAGTTTAATATTATTACAACAGCAATCTACCGTTTTACTGTTTCCTCAAAGACACTGATGTTATCATTCTGAATGATACTTTTCCTGGAAGCGGCATCATTTGGAATATGAGTAATTAGGGAGGATTTGCGTCATCTAGCTATGTCTCCTTGTAGGTGCAAAAATAACAAGAGCCATTAATATACCATTAATGACTTAACAGTGTGCAATAGCAAGCCTTTTGCGTCATCCACTGTATGGAGAAGAGTATTGTATTAACATGTTATGAAACAATCCATAGATGTACATGTTAAATCCAGTACGATGACAGGAATTAGAAGCCATAAATGAGCAGTCCAGGTAAGGGCGCCTTTCCGTGGGAGCTCTGAAGTTGCATTTCACAATCACGTCCACAATCACGTCATCAAATGCTACGAGTATAATGTAGGTTCAAAAGTGTGTTGGGTAGATTTCATTAGACATGGGTACCATGTTTCGACTTCCGGAAAATTTCGACATATCTTCGCGTTTAACATCTTCTAGACTCCAAAACCACCGTCAGTTCAAATGTTTATATATAATTTATAGGTAACATGGGTATCTCCTAATGGCATAACAAAAAATCAAATTGACCATGTTTTAGTGGAAAGTAGACACAAAAGTAGCATCGTAGATGTAAGAAGCAGGAGAGGTGCAGAATGTGGAACAGATCACTACCTAGTCATTTTCAAACTTAGACAAAAACTATGTTTAGTCAAAAGAGTGAAACAAACTACAGCTCCAAAAATTAATATCAAAAGGCTTACTGATCAAACTATAAAAAAAATGATTTTAAACTGAAGCTAACCAACAGATTCCAAATTTTAGATCAACAAGAATCAGAACAAACGGTAGAGGAAAAATGGCAAAAATAAAGGATTCTATCACAACAATCGCCGAAGAAGTTGTAGGCTATCGAGAGAGTACAAAAGGGAAAACACCTTGGTTTAATGAGGATTGCCAAAGATTAATAGACGATAGATTAAGAGCAAAAAAGTTGATGCTTACCAAACAAACTCTAACCAACAAACAAAATTACAAACAGATAAATAGGGAGACTAACAAAACATTACGAGCAGCTAAACGGAACTTTGTGAAAGATCAGCTAAGAAAAGCAGAAGAAGATAGCAACAAAAATAATACAAGAGAATTTTTTCGCTCTGTCAGATATTTTAAACAAGGGTACAAGGCAAGATCAGTAGGGGTAAAAGATAGGAATGGCAATGTTGTTTGCAACCAAACAGAAGTGCTAGCAACTTGGAAAAAATACTTTGAAGACCTCTTAAATTGTGAAGAAGTGGCAACAAACATTGAAGAGGAATTATACCTAAATGTCCAGCCAAAGATTAACCCTCCTACCTATGAAGAAGTTGAAAAGGTAGTTAAAAGTTTAAACTAGTAGTTCCGTGAAGAACTATACAGCCTATTTTCATATATCCTACTTATGTTAATTGCCACTATCAACATACACAATTTCAGTTTGATTGCTGTAATTGATTCGTAGATATTGAGAACCAATTAAATATTTCGGATGGTCGCCATGTTGGATTTTACATATGTAGGTCCTAGAGTTATGTACTGTTACATGCAGATTATTGTGTACGTGTGGCATTCAAACTTCAATCGCATAATTAGGACACAATAAGTAACAAGGAGATTTTAAAATTTTGCACAGCTGCCATCTTGAGGTTATGGAAACAATTGAAATAAATTAGATGCCAGTGAATTACCATTCGTATAAGGATTTACTGTACCTAGTTTCACTGCACTCGGATGGTTAAATTGCGAGAAACGTCCATGTGAATATTTATACTTCGCGTCGCCACCATGTTGGATTTGTGATCACCAGGTTATTTAAAGTCTTATAGGTGAACTTAAATTCATAGCCCCTATGAACATTAAAACATTCAGTATGATTGCTATAATAGACTCGTAGATATTCTGAGCCGTCTAAATATTTCGGATGGTCGCCATGTTGGATTGTTAAATGTATAGGCCATAGAGTCATGTACTATTAAAGGAAAATTATTGCGTAGGTTCATTATTCGAAGTTTCATTTCGATCGCATGACTACATCACAATAAATAAACACTTAATTTTAAAATTCGCACAGCCGCCATCTTGAGGTTGTGTAAACAATTGAACTAAATTAGATACCAGTACATTACAATGTGTATAAATATTTCCTGTACCAGATTTCATTGCGTTTGGAACATTAAATCGCGAGAAAGGACTATTTAAAATTTTCAAATTCGCTTGGCCGCCATGTTTGTTTTGTAGTTAACCGGTTTTTGAAAGTCTTATAGATGGACTTTCAGTAGTGCCCTTTAACTCCGTACAAAATTTCAGGGAGATACCGGTAATAGTTTCAGAGATATAGAATGCCGGTGAAATATTTCGCACATCCGCCATCTTGTGGTTATGTAAACAATTGAACGAAGTTAGATGTCGGTGCATTACAATTTATATAAACATATACTGTACCATGTTTCATTGCGTTTGGTTGGTTAAATCGCGAGAAACGTCTATTTAAAAGTCGCAACTTCGCTTGGCCGCCATGTTGGTTTTGTAGTTACCAGGTTTTCAAAGGTCACATAAGTGAACTTATAGTAGTTCGCTTTATCACCACACAAAATGTCAGGGTAATGTTGCTAATAGTTTCGGAGATATTGAATGCTGGTGAAATATTTCGCACAGCCGCCATGTTTGATTGGTGAGTCGTAACAAAATTTGAAGGGCACGGTCGGGGTCGCCCGGAATAGTGCTATGACCTTACCGAGTTTCATTGAAATCGCTCCAGCCGTTTAGATTTTATTAGGGGGGGGGACACACACACGAATCACACACACACACACGCACACACACACGGACAAAAGGTGATCTCATAAGCCTATTTTTTCAAAATTGAAAATAGGCTAAAACAATAAAGCCCCTGGAGAGGATAACATAATAGCAGAACTTCATAAAGCAGGTGGAAGCCCTTTGCTAAAAAGGTTACATAACTTAATTGTAGAAATCTGGGAGAAGGAAGAAATCCCAGTAGAATGGAAGATGGCAGTAGTAGTTCCGATTCACAAAAAGGGAGATAAATTCGAGTGCAATAGTTACCGAGGGATATCATTAATAAGCAGCGCATATAAAGTATTCTCAAGAATAATTTACAACAGACTAGCATGCTATGCAGAAGAAATTCTTGGAGATCACCAAGCAGGATTTAGAAGCCAAAGATCTACAACAGACCAAATTTTTGTCTTAAAGCAAGTAATATCCAAATATTGGGAGTTTAACAAAACAGCCCATCTTCTTTTTGTAGATTTCAACAAGGCATACGATAGTGTCAATAGGAAACAAATGTGGAAATACATGCAGCGGAATGGAATACCAGAAAAACTTATCACTATGGCAAAACTGTGCACAGAAGGGTCCAAATGCAAAATTAGAATCAATAATGAATATACCGAAGAATTTAATGTCAACACTGGAGTAAGACAGGGAGATGGACTCTCGCCTTTATTATTCAATTTAGCTTTAGAAGAAACATTGAAACGAGTAAACCAGCTCCACCCAGGCCTTGAAGTGGGAAACAAGATAAACATATTAGCTTATGCTGATGACATAACACTCATGGCAAAAAGCGAATACGATCTAAAAATACTCACAGAAACCCTTATTGAAGAAGCCAAGGAGGTAGGTCTAATGATAAATGAACAAAAAACAAAATATCTAGTTTTAGGAAGGAATGCAGCACAAGTACAAAACCCCTTAACAGTTGCTTCATACGCTTTTCACAGATGTACTGAGTTCAGATATCTGGGGATTATCATAGACCAGAATAATATGGAAGAAACAGAAATAAAATCAAGAATTCTCAGTGGCAACAAAAGCTACTGGTCTCTGCAAAATCTCTTAAAGAGTAAAATTATATCTAGAAAAACTAAAGTGAGAATTTATAAAAGCATTATACTTTCTGTTGTCACGTATGGCTCAGAAACCTGGGTATTGTCCAAGCAAACTGAAAGGAAATTAGTAACTTTTGAAAATAGAATACTACGACTCATTTTCGGACCGATAGTAGAAAATGGCCAGTGGAGAATTAGAACAAATAAGGAATTACGGGTTCTCTACAAAGAACCGGATATCGTCGCCCGTGCCAAAAGCCAAAGACTGCGCTGGGCTGGTCATGTGCATAGAAGAAGTAGAGAATTGAATTTAAGGGCAGTTTTGGAAGGTGTACCCAGAGGAAGGCGACCATTGGGACGACCGAGACTTTGCTGGTGGGACCAAGTTCAAAAAGATATGAGAAAAATCGTAGTCACGGAGGACATAATGGATGATCGAGAAAGATGGCGCCGTGCTGTTGGCGAGGCCAAAAACCTGCTTAGGTTTGAGTGGCCATCTAGGTAAGGTAAGGTATATATCTATCTACTCGTATATAGGCTTTTTTTTTCGTCGTCAGTTTACCCTCCAGGTGGGCTTTTCCCACGGACTCAGCGAGGGATCCCACCTTAACCGCCTCTACGGGCAGTGTCCTGGAGCTAGACATCGGATCGGGGGATACAACTGGGGAGGTGGGACTAGCGCCTCGCCCCGGCGGCCTCACCTGCAAAGCGAACAGGGGTCCTCGTGAGGAATGAGATGGGAGGGATAGACAAGGAAGAGGGAAGGAGGCGGCCATGGCCTGACGGTAGGGACCATCTCGGCATTTGCCCGAAGACGAAGTGGGAAACCACGGAAAACCACTTCGAAGATGGCTGAGGTGGGAATCGAACCCCCTCTACTCATTTGGACCACCCGAGGCTGAGTAGACCCCGTTCCAGTCCTCATACCACATTTTAAATTTCGTGCCAGAGCTGGGAATCGAATCTCGGACCTCCGGGGTAGCAGCTAAGCACGCTGACCACTACACAACGTTGTATATATCACTTTTTTGTGAACACGATAACTACCGCCATTTTCCACCAATCACTTTCAAATGTATACATAAAATATTACCATATAACATCTCGGGCCAGTTCGTTATAAGGCAAAATCGGATCAAGGGGGGACTTTTTCGAGAAAGTGAAATATCGATATAACTTTCTTAATATGACAAATATCGAATCCATTCTCCGATTAAGGGTCAACAACTTATCTCAGTAAAGTTTTTTGATAGCACCAACCATTCACCAAAGGGGTGGGAAAATTAGAGTTTTCTGAGAAATTGTCATCAGTCCTCTATACATTACCTAAAACGTTTGTCTGTTTTTTTTATATGACCCACCCTTACATCAAGAGATGAGCAAAATATTATCGATGAAGATGCAAAGTTGATGAGGGAAGTGCTAAGCCGAAGATAGGTATCCAAATTATTGCTGACTACTACGGATGTCATCAAAGCAATATTGATGTTTTGACAGCCGTGTCGTTCTACAGACGAATCAACGATAATGTTATCTCCAGCTCCTGTCCGGCTGGTCGGCTGTTGTGCCAGTGCAAGGTAAATAGCAGAAGACTATTTAATAATTATAAGAAAATGGGGCTTCTTGTATGCTAAACATGTAGAACGTGTGTAGGTATACAACAATAATTGGCAAATGTAGTGAATTCGGATTAATTTACTTACCCCGGTGAAATCTACCTCCGCCTTCCAGCGTGCCGAGAGGGATTTTTTATAAAGACATCCATACGGAATGTTGAAAATTTGCCCAAGGAGGGCGGCAAATCTTCTGACAGGGGACTATCACACTTAAGGGACTCCTATACTGCCCACGTTAATTTATTATCAACGTTTTATTTGCCTATTCCTCAGAAACTATTCACAGGAACTAATTGAATTTATTTAGGGATGTTTCTTTAAGCTCTCTCCCTACTTTAGCACAACATTTTAGAAAATTATTGAATTTTTTGTTTTTCCATTAATTTAATTTTGGAGTTTTCCATATCCTAGGCAGGTTAAGCCTGCTAAGGAGCGGTTAAGACTAGTTTTTCTTCGATGCCCTCTTCCTTTTCCAGTACTGTATCTTTTCAGCCCGGCTGCTAGTTTTTCCTTTCTCTCCTATGAGAGGGATTTCCTACCCCTAGGCACTTTGGGAGGTGGGGACCAATAGCTAACCATATCAGTAAACTTGCAGCGATGTTGGACATCAAGGACAGAAATCCCAGCGGAATCCAAGTGTTTTTGGACTTCATTGAGTCATAGGTTACCAGACTTGTAGCTTTTAATCAAGGAGAAGATCCCCTTGGTAAGCCTGCCGTTTTCCGTTCGTAGAAGGTGCCCGTAGAACTTCAGATGATTGTATGGTCGTCAAAGGGACATTTCCGGGGTGCTGATTCTCGAAGTACTTTGTCTTGTCGTACAATATCCTCATTGTAACTGCCCTATTCTGTTATTAGTAGGGACCGGATTCTTATGTTTTTAACTATTATCTTCCTTACTTATAAATAATAATAATAATAATAATAATAATAATAATAATAATAATAATAATAATAATAATAATATCGTATGGCCTCGGATGCCGGGTTCAAGCTTTGTTATTTGACACCCAGAGGGTAGCTTGCGTGTCAAATTTCGTTGTTCCTTGACTATGAAAGTCAATAAGGTTAGATGTTAGATATCTAAGCTCCTTGAACACTATAGCGCTTTCTAGTAGAGAAATGAGGAACTTTGTGATGGCGGAAAATCCCGAGATTAATTTTGCCAATATGAACTCGGCCTACTGAATTCAAATGGGTTCTTTGACATGCCAACATCTTATGACATGCGTATCGTATTTTTGCCGGCTTCCAAAAAAAAATCACTTACCACGGCCAGGAGCGAACCTGCAATGTTGGGGGGTTAGTAGACCGACTCGATATCCACTCACCCACCGTAGCAAGCCTTACTTTTAATACAAAGATACTTTAATACTATTCCGAATCACACCCAAAAGAGCGATATTCATGAATTCGGTACGGAAGTACCTAGAAAAACGTTAATGATATGAGAGTACCTAAAACACCTAATTGCAGTCTTGTTCAATTTATTGTAATATATTTTAATTTTTGGTCCATAGATTAGATTAGATTAGATTTGATTTTCATTTGTCCATTTGATCAATTACATGTATACAATATAATTTTGATATAAGACACGTCAGAAATTACATCTATAAAATAAAAGAACCTACTACGGTGTCGTAGCAGGCGGAGAGGTGATACTCTGACGTGGCGCGTCCCAGGTGGCGGATAAGGGGGTCCTCACCGGCTTGCCGGTGGACTTGAGCAAAATAAAATAGCTCTCGCGGACCAAACACACAACAACCTCTACGGTTAACAACCGCAGTTGTAACTCGGAGCTTGCTCCATGCAAGGTTGACTACCTTTGAAAGTCAAACATGGAAGGAAATCTTTTAAGGAATAATCCACCTAGACTGCATTCGGATACGGTGGGCAGTCACCTGAAAGATACCCTAGATGAGTCGGAGCATCTAAAAATACCCCCGACAGATAGAAAACCCAAATTTAGACTGAAGATAGGACAGATAAACTATATAGCAACACACAATATAAATTCCATCATACAGCCAGGAAAACTCAAAATTCTGACAGACGAAATGGATCGCAAAGGGATTCTAATAACAGGGCTTCAAGAAATTAGAAACACATATCAGGAACCAATAGAATCACAAGGGTATAGAATTTACAAGGGAATACCAGGAAAAAGAGTAATGAAGCAATGTCCACAATTCGGAACAGGATTTGTAGTCAACCTCAAAATAATTGAATCCATCATAGAATTTAAAGCATTATCCCCTAGGCTCTCGACACTAACTCTAAAAGCTGCAAATAAAACATATAACATTCTAAATGCCCATGCCCCAACTAATGACAAAAATAATAAGAAAGAACACAAAGATGATGTGGAGGGATTTTGGGAGCTTTTAGATCAGACAGCAACAAACATAATTAAAAGTCACACCTAATTTTTAATTAGAGACTTTAATGCCCAGTTAGGAAAGGAAAAAAGATACAGACTTATAATAGGAAAATGGCCAGCACAGAGAAGAACAAACAGGAATGGCATAAGACTGGTGGAATTTTGCAGGAACCATGATATGATCTCCAAATCAACTTACTTCAAGAGAAGACCAAATAAACTCAAAACTTGGAAACATCCAGATTAGAAAAAAAGGTGAATGGCAACTAGATCATGTTTGTACGGATAAGAACTATCACAGGGAGATCTACAATGTGAAAGTTCTGAGAGGAACAGATACTGGATCGGATCATTACATGATAAAGATTAAAATTTAATCTACCCCGTTGAAAAAGAAAAAAAAACTCACCTAAAAAAGAAGAGAACATACGACCCTCATAAACTAATAAATAACAAGGGATACAAAGAACGAACTAGATATATTAAAATAACAGATGATCTAGAGGAAGTAATTCCCGAATTGAAACAAATAGCTGAACAAGTAGCCCCAATAAATCCAAGGAAGAAACACCAATGGTGGAACGATGAGTGTGATAATACAATGGAAGATAGACATCAAGCCTGGTTACTGTATCAGAGTCAAAAAACAGATGAATCACACTTGGATCTCATAAAACAAAGGAAGATAACTCAAAAAATAATACGAGGGGTTAAACGGGTATACCAAAAGGATATACTTCTGATGATCGAAACAAATAGCGCGAAATCAAACTCAAGAGATTACTACAAAATGTTTAGCAAAAAACTACAAAGATATGAACGTCCAACATTAATGTTAAAAGACAAAATTGGCGAGTTAGATCATAGTAATAAAAGAAATACAGAAATTTTAGCAGAAACATTCAACAAGTTGCTAAATTGCGAAGATCCACCTGAACTGCTCCAAATAAATACAGACACCACTATTAAAACACCATCAGAAAACATAAATCCACCCACAATCCAAGAAGTCTACAAAGCGCTGAGAGAGCTCAAAAACTACAAAGCGAGTGGAGAAGATCAAACATTTGCAGAATTGTGGAAATATGCAGCAGAACCAATAAAGATGTCATTACGCCAATGCATAGTGAACATTTGGATCAAAGAAGAGCTGCCAGACCATTGGACTACTGCTATAATACATCCATTACACAAGAAAGGAGAAAAATCAAATCCTGACAACTATCGAGGAATTTCCCTTTTGGATATCACATATAAAATCATGTCACGAATTCTATATAATCGTTGTAATGATCAATTAGAACTGGAAATAAGAGAATATCAAGGTGGATTTCGGCCATGGCGAAGCTGCCCTGAACAGATAATCACCTTAAAATTAGTAATGGACTACTACAAACGTAGACAAAAACAGCAAGTCATAACCTTCGTAGACTTCAAAAAAGCTGATGATTGTATACATAGACCTTCATTGCTGAAAATACTAAGGAATTTCGAACTTCATCCCAAATTAATAAAAATTATAAAACTAACTCTAACAAACACCAAATCTAAAGTAAAATTCAGAGGAGAAATATCTGAACCGTTTACGATTAAAACAGGATTAAGACAAGGAGATGGTTTATCGCCTCTACTTTTCAATTGTCGGCCTTAGCCCGTCATGGGCTGGATAGTGCCAGGGGTTGACTTGTTGACTTTGACTTTTCAATTGTGCTTTGGAATATGTAATGAGGGAATGGCACAGGGAAAATCCTAGGAACATAAGAATTGGAACCAAGAAAGATCAAATAGACTTAAATTGCTTGGGATTCGCAGATGACTTAGCATTACTGGCTAATAATATTCAAGAAGCCAGAAATCAAATAATAAGCCTACAAAATATAGCACAAAAAATTGGACTTCAGATATCATTTGAAAAGACAGAGATAATGGTAGCAAATCCACTTGTAATCAATCACATATCAGTAAATAACAAGAAAGTTAAAATAGTGAAGCAATTTAAATACTTAGGAGAAATTATAACTTACAACTTGGATAAGAAACCTGAATGGCAAGAAAGAACTAACAAAATGATAAAAGCCCAAAAATTAACATGGTCTACATATAAAAGAAAATGTCTATCAATCGCAACAAAATTAAAACATTACAAGACGGTGGTTCAACCAGAGGTGACCTATGGAAGTGAAACTCTTTTTAAAGTTACTCAGAAAAACAGATTCGGCAAAATTTTAAAAGTAGAAAGAATAATAGCTAGAACATGCATAAATAAAAAATATCAGAAAGATGGACAGTGGCGGATAGTACCAAATGAATTGGTATACAGAGAACTGGAGCCCATCACTGATACTATTCGGAAGAAACGGCTTTCTTTCTTTGGTCATATCATGAGGACACCAGAAACCAGGTTATCTAGAAAAATTGTAGTGAAACTTTGGAATATGAAATAACAAGTAGGATGGATTAAGGAAATTAGAGAAGATATGAACGAATTGGAAATAACCTTGGATGACTTGCAAAACAAAACAACAAAATTAAAAAACTGAGAGACATAAAAATAAGAATTCATGCTAAAAAGGACAAACGTAATACAGTAACAAGGGTATTTACAGATGAGGAACGCCTGAGAAGATCAGACCGAATGAAAAGCTACTGGGCGACTCAGAAAGGAAATTTACTGAAGAAGAGGACCAAGAAATGATTGACCTAAGTGGTCCAATGAGGCCGTAAAAGCAGAAGAAGAAGAAGAAGAAAAGAACTTACAGGTATATATTACTAATACAATAACTAATACAACTAATACTAATACTAATACTAATACTAATACAACTAATATAACTTATTATAATAACAGATCTTAAGAGATACAATCTTATTGGACAACTATTTACACCTTACTCTATTATCATAATATGAAAACTTAATACAACAACTTACAGCTAGGCATTACGATTAAAATAGAAAAGTAGAATATAATTATAGATTTCATCGCTCCTATTGTACTCAACTTCGGATCTTTAAGATGGAAAGAGGTCCAGTCACAAGCTAGCCGTGAGGAAATAGGAAGTGATTCAGGCCATAACGCAGAAGATTGACAGCTTTTTCTAGAGATACGTGGTGTAAGCGATATGTGAATCACGAGGGCAGTCACGCTTTGATGAATCAACCAGAGCAGATTGGCAGGGGAGTCACCGCAGAGTGCTAACATCAGCATTTCTCTGGCAACATTGGATTACAAATCAACACCGCAAAATTGTGAAATAAGCTGTTTTCGCGGAAACAATGCAAAATTACAACAATATGTTTCCATGGATCAGAATAATCCGGGAAATTAGGAATTAAGCAAGGTTAAAAGTGAATAATTTAGGCCCAGGGGAAAAGCACTTAGTCAGCAATTACGTCATTAGCGGAGCTAAGAGGAGGTCGTGGGAAGAAGAAACAAGAACTCATTCGCCCACACAGCTGAGGAGCCTTGTAGATTTTATTTAAATTAAATAGACGATCGATTTTCAGGAAACGAAATGATAATGAGACGTTTGGATTATAGGAAACATAATGATATATTTTTCAAAAACGTGCGACGTCTATTTCAAAAGTTAGCTACAAGAAGAAGACAAAAGTAGTTTATTTTAGCAAGTTCCCAATAAATAGCCCAGGTTCCAACCAGAGAGCATGCAGTTTTTGGTCAGCCCGAGAGGGGCGTGACGCTGGAGCATCACCGTATATGCAGTATCCGTCAGCCAAGTGAGGCTTTAGGCTGTGTCAGAAGCAGTTCACCATCAGTAAGCGGGGAGACGCTACACGCTGTCTGATAAAAGCAGAAGCGCTGCATTATACTCGTCGCAGTTCAGTTAAGCCCGGGATGCTCAGCGCAATTCCTCACAGTACATAAGTATACGGTACGCAGATCCGCGGTTTCAACAAAAGTTTGTATGTGCGTGGTAATATCAATCCGCTACGTCAAAAGTACGGTTGTTTGTAAGTGATCACTAAAGCACTTGTGCTAGATCAAATAAATTATACGCTACTCGAAAACCGTGACGAAGTAAATTGCGCCGCGACAAATTCTAGAACAGTAATTAGCTAGAATACAGCAGTCCAGATCAGTAGAGACACAACGCTGGAGGTCATCGTTTCGATAATACAGACAGGTCTCCGTGAAAGTAAAGTGAAAGGCCACAGTATTAAGAGGCAGATACTGGAACGAAATCCAATAATTCAAGTAAATGGACACGGGTTCGAGACCCAAAAACAAATATAGTGAACTTTAGCGAAGCTACAGTGTGTCAAATAGGAACGTAGCAATAAGGACATTCTCGTAGGAGAAATAAGGAAAACTTGTCGCAGATAAGGACAAAGTACGGTCAAGAAGTAAGCGGGCCATAGGTTCGATAGACCGCTACGTAAACGTAGGGCAAGTGAAAATTGCAAAATCGCTTATGAAAGGACGACAAAGGAAGTCAAAATAGACTTTCAAAAAGATAGGGCAGAGACTAGATCCAGTGAAGAATTAGGAGCCGTTGGAGTTTAGCATCACGTCCAATGCAGGGTCCGGGGATCTCATCAGGGCGTCGATCACCGATAGAACGTGCCAAGAGTCACTGAGATGTGGTGAAAATAGTGCAGTGTAAATAAGTTACAAGATATATGTGTTTTAGTGTTAATACAGTATTTTACAAAGTAATGATGTGTTTAAATTTAAGTGAAGGTCGATTGGACATAAGTGAGGTGCCGCTCACAAAAGAAAGTGCCATGGAAAAGTGTTAATCATGTCGTTAGGTGGGTGAATTCTTCCTAAGGATGAAGCAGAAGAAGCTCACTGGTGAGTCATGATTTTTCATTAAAATTGCAGATGTACGATGTACTGACCCGATGGGATCGGTCGTAACTAGAGAGTTTAACGATCGAACTCATCGGGTGGTTGAATGCACTTATATAACTGAAATGTTGGAATAATAATAATAATAAATAATTGCGAGAATGACCTCGCAAAATAATTATATGAATGGGATCAGTAATATAAAGTAATAAAAACCCAAGAAATGAAAAAATAAATAATAAATGATTTGGAGGAAGGAATCGAAAATAATAACTTAAATGGCTTAGAATTTCGCCATAGTAAAAGCAGATAATGAAAGAAATATGCATCATAATGAAGTTGTTAAAATAAATAATGAAAAGGAAAAATATAAAATAGTTTGATTTTATAATTAAATGGCAAATAACAAAAAGTTGTAATGAAATATAATTGAAAGTTCGAAATGAAAATAATAAAAATAAATATTATCGAGTTGTTATACTCTGAAAATAAAGTGATAATAAAAATCGTAATAAGGAACTCAAGTAATAAAACGGAACGAAATATATAATATCTTGACGTAATGTTGTCAAATGATCAATTTGTAAATCTCTAAATATAATTGGTGAACAAAAACACCCAAGGAAAATGTATTATCGCAGGCTATCAAGCCAGAATTATGAAAATAAAATGATAGGAAGGCCGAGGTCTTACCGCTATAAATGAAATATTAATTGAGATATTAAATAAACCGCGAATAACCAAGCAAGGAATCGTTGTTGCCGAAAAGACCGAATAATAAATAAATGTAGCTTAAAGCTAATAAATGTGCGTTAATCAGGATATAATTAATCGGGAGATGGAGAGTCTCATCGAAATATTGTGGATGAAAGATTCCCCTTACTGTATTGTTGTTGTATGAACACGTCGTGTTGTATTGGGTAGGTGAAATTCCCATAAATAGTATTGCCACATTGAAGCGTCGAGATAATAGTTACATTGTAAGTCCGATCAGGCTGTGTTAAAATAAATATTGTAGGCCAAAATCGTCGAATGAAATATACATGTGAGACCATGAAGGCATTGTTATAAAATAAATATTGTAGGCCATAATCGTCGAAATAACGCGTTGAAGCGAATATACATGTAAGACCATGAGGGCATTGTTATAAATAATATTGGTATAAGGCGTCATACAAATTGTTATTAAGGTTGGTGTAGTCAACTATTAGACATCCTCTCCGGAAAAAGTTAGATATATTCTGTAAAAAACGAAATATGAATAATAATAATAATAATAATAATAAAAGCAGGAGCAAATAGCTGCTTTAGAAGCGAAACGTAAGTCTTGGGAATCATATGGCTAAATAATAAACAACGTTGTAAGCGTGGCGGCCGGCGAGACGCCATAAATCAAGCGAAGGATCACAGGAGGGACGGGGCATCTGTTAGAGCCCGACCTACCGTAATGAGTGAGTGAGACAGAAAAGTTAATGAGTTCCGCGGTCAAGCAAGGGTCTGTCAAAGACTAGTAATAAAAAGGCCATTATGTGAACGATTTTATTAAAGGATGCAAGCTCAAATTAACCTATAGAATCATATTGCTGGGATGGAGACCATTCTCCAGAATATAAGTTTGAAACATTTATATGAATTTTGACGGATTTTGTCAAACACTTTTATTGTAAATAAAAGGATTCCTTCCTCAAAAAGAATGAAAGAACGGGTTATGAAACAATGTAGTTTAAAGATGAATAAAGATTCCACAAAAATAAATAACACAGTGCATGGTGCGCTGCAGAGAAAGATCACCTGATGCATGGGAAAGGAACTGGTGGAATAGGTGTTCGATCCACAGACATGGCATGTTCTTGTACAGTATTTTAAATGTGGAAAATCTAAGGCTTTGTGAAGAATTATTAGTAAGGTCCAAAGGACTAAATAAGTGATCGATAAATGTCAATTATATAAGCATTAAAGAAACCCGGAAAGGTAAAGATTGAAATGTATATAAATGTCCAAAGCCTTGGAGAAAATATATGACTTAAATGATAGGCGCGCTCGACGCCTTAGTAAAATATACTAGAAATAATTATAATTAAATTTAAGCAAGACAAAGTGGTTACAACGTTCATAGAATAATGAAATGACATTATAGTGAATCTTGATGAATTTTTAACAAAGTGATTTTTAGTTTTGAATGACACTTGAAAAGACTATGCCAAGTTATTGAATTTCTTTCATATTTTGAATGATACTTGAAGAGACTATGCCAAGTGATTGATTTTTTTTCTCATATTTTGAATGACACTTAAAGGGACTATGCCAAGTGATTGATTTTTCTTACATGTTTTTGAGCTAATATCTTTTTCTTTTATGAATTAAATTCTGTAAAATTATAATGTTGTGTTTTTCCTCAAATCCTTGTGAACCTTGAGTATTCCATATCAGATGTTTAATCAGCGGTGGAGGGAACGTAACACACCCCGATACCGCAAGAGCAAAAGCCGAGTGCTGATTAATCATCATCCGTGTAAACGGGCACACTATAGGCTAAGATATTCAACTACAGAGTAAAAACAATGCAAACCTTTCAACATTCTTTCAATGGTTTATATTTTTGGGGCAAATTTTATATACTGGGGTATTTTGTTGTATAATTTAACTCCTGTGTGAAAAGTTCCTTTTTTATATATGCTTGTGTGTGTGAGTGAAATATGAATGTTTTTATTTTGTCTTGTGTTATGCCAATGGACATCATTGTTTCTTTTAAGAAAAACGTCTTTATTCATTAAATTCTTTTTAAAAAACATAATACTTTCAAGGATATGAGTGCAGGGCCGTGGGAGAATGTTTAAATCTTTAAACAGAGGTCTACATGATTCACTAGTGTTTACATTTGCCATAATTCTAATCGCCCTCTTTTTTATCCTAAACGTGCTTAGTACATCTGGTAACATTCCCCAAAATATGACCCCATATCTTAAGTATGAATGGAAATAAGCAAAATGAGTATTTCTTAATTTGTGCATGCTTATGCAAGTTTTCAAAATGCCTAACGCAAAGCATGATTTTTAAAATTAAACCACAAGACAGTGTTTATTCTTAGGTCTAGTTGATTGAGAGAAATCCTACCTAACAGGATAATAAATACTATCAGCACTTTTGAGCATATATCTTATTTTTCGGTTATTTACTGTCAGCAAAGTTGGGATGAATCTCTTATTGTTTCCAAGTTCCCTATATTCTATATAAGCAAAGTTAATTAAACGGGTTACAGTGTAAAAATCACCTCTGACTTCCATGGTTTCATTGAATTTGGATAATTAGCATATTTAAGGAAAGCAAATATTGCCTAATAGTTTAAAGTTCTCAATGATAATTTGATAAAACACGTATCATTATGTAAACTATTTATGTAAATCTCTCGTTACAATCAAATTTCCCAACTCCTGCTTGGTGCAAACTATTGTAATTAAAATTAGAAAAATCGTAATTTCATGTAGATTCTGCTAAAATTACGCATAATGTTATGATATTATATCGTTTAAATCGATAATATGGTAGCGAAAACATTTGCCGCGACTAGGGTTCGAACCCGAGACCTCATGATTCGCAGACCAAGGGGCTATCTACTCAGCCATTACAACCACAGACATTTAGTGAGCGGCTTCGGTGGCGTAGTCGGTAGCATGCTGAGCTTCTATGCCCAAGATAGCAGGTTCAAACCCGGCCGAAGCCGTCGGATTTTTTAAGAGCGTTAAAAATCCCTCAGTATGCCTTCCTTCGGAGGGGAAGTAAATCCGGCGGTCCCATGTCATAGATTTATAGCATGTTAATGAACCTTCCACTAATTGCACCTGTGTGAAGCTAAATTGGATAGGTTGAGAATGTAAACAACGCTCTTAGGTTTCTACGTTCGTTGCCAAGAGCCGACTGCGGTGGCGTCTAGTAGCTAAGTTCTGAATTTGGCCTAGTAGTTGTTGACGGTGGCGCTTGGCGGCAAAAGTAGGAACTATTTGAAAAATTCTAAGTTGCTGTACTTAAATTAAAAAACAGATAACACACACTAATACAGTCATCACAATTAACACCGGTTATCAGACAGATTCTACACACACCCAAAGTACACGGGGCTACATGACCGCGTTGTCGCAGCCCCTAAACTTAAGAACCAACCAACCAACCAACCAGACATTTAGTGTGCAAGACAGTTACTTATTTTCACGTGCCGGTAATAATAACTTATGGAAGTAAATTTGTATGCTCCAATAATATTTTGCTTTTTTTCGATAATGTTCCTGCGTGTAATTGAGTTTTAAATTAGTTATGAATACGCCTACTTGACAGTGAAGGGAATTCCTATGAAAAGCTAGCCCAGTTCACGTATAAAAAATTGATATATAATATATTGATAACTGCATTACCGCAATGTGGGTTAATATCTGAATAGCCATTGTGCAGAAACATAATTCCGGCTTTGCCGACTAGTTACAATGTTTCATTATTAAAGCATATCATCATTTAAATACTGATACGAAGATTTTGAACTTGTGGTTTGTCTTTCAATCAGTTGACACCAGAGTTCGCATGAGCGTTTACCGTTCAGTATGAAAGTGTTGATCAAAGTTACTCAGGGAGTAACCATCACTTTTATGCAGAGATTGGAAAAAAGACTCTTAATAAATCATTATTGCTTTCAGCAAATATGATATAATGAATATTTTTAAACCAAAGAACGACAACTTGAAGATGATTTATTGTAGGGATATTCTTAATGGCACCTCCAAACCTTGAAGTAATCCATATGTGATATACATTCCACATGGCCGGCAGTGCGTCATGGTACCAATCTCCAACACCGTGCGCTCATTGTTTCCTCTTACCACTGCCAGCCAGGAGGGATGCGATCCAGCTGGCAGTGCGTCTTACACACTTCCGTCCGATCCACTTCCGTCCCATTTTTCAAAATCACTCCCACAAAACTATCCAGCAACCGAGTGGAAAGATGTTACACATCAAAAACAGATTATGTAAAAACCTAAATTGATAATTTTTAAAATCTAAAAATCCTGTCCTGTCATTAGTAGTTTCAATTTACACCCATCACAACGTATAATATTGATATGTTATTGCTGAAGTGTGTTGTATAGAGTTTTAAAAAAACATATTACTTTTCACGTCCATTAATACTCCAGCAAACTACTATGAGACGTAGTGCAAGATACGCTACCCCAGCGGCGGTCCGGGCAGAGTGTACCAAGAGCCAACTGATCAGTCTAACTTGGTACATCTGGGCGAAATTCCGCAACAGACACAGCAAAAACTTAAAAGATTTGCTCGAGGAAAGTTATCAAAGCTTCAACGCTTTTCGGGAAGGCTTATCGAATTATTCGATGTTAGGATAATTTCGAATACGATTATTTGATTCGAACATAGGAATAGTTCGCCTATTCGAATTAATTACAAATTACACATTAATTACACATTTGGACGTATTCGAACATTCAAATTTCGAAATATTTTTCACATTCAGTCAATAATCGAATGAGTCGAATCATTCAAATGTTCGAATAATTATAATGAACATAGAGACAAAGAGAAATTAATGAAGAAAGAAAGAAAGAAAGAAAGAAAGAAAGAAAGAAAGAAAGAAAGAAAGAGGTAGCAAGTGATGCTTGTTTTGGTTCGTTGGTTGCTCCGTTTAGGGGCTACGACAACGCGGTCATGTAGCCCCGTGCACTTTGGGTGTGTGTAGTATCTTCTGATAACCGGTGTTAATTGTGATGGCTGTATTAGTGTGTGCTATCTGTAATTTAGGTAAGGACTGCAGACGATCGATTTCAAGTAGTTTCTGCTTTTGTTGCCGTCAACGACGACTAGCTGTGAACTTGGCTACAAGATGCCTCCGAAAAAGTCACCTGGTGGTGAACGTTGGAACTTAATAGAGCGGTAATCAAATCTAAGCTACAAATTTAGCTTCACACAATATTGTAGTTAGTGGAAGGTTCTTTTACATGCCATAAATCTATTACATGGGCCCGCCGGCTTTATTTCCCCTCCTAAGGAAGGAATTCTGAGGGATTTTGAACGCTCATAAAAATCCAACGATTTCGGCCGGTTTGAAACCACAATCTTGGGCATAGAAGCTCAGCATGTTACCAACTACGCCACCGAAGCTGTATGCTTGTTTTGAATGATAATCTATGTAGTTACTCGTATCTATCAGGCTGAATGGGGAGGAGGTTAACCCCCCTTCTGGCCCCTTGAATTCGCCCCTGCTTCGAACAGCTCGTCCATAGGACATAGGGCCTACTCTATTACTTTACAACATTTGTTGTAATTTCCTGGTACGTATCATCTTCGAATAATTCAATATTTGAACTGTTCGATTTTATTTTAATAATCAACTATTCGAAATACTCGAGTACTTCGAATGCTCGAATGATTCGAACAACTGAAGTATTCGGATATCCGCATTGTTCAAACATTCAAATCCTTCGAATATTCGAATAATTTCTAATTGGCGAATTTTTCCAGTGTTTTTCAGAAAAGGAAAAGCTTAGCCACGAATAGTGTGAAGTATTACAATCGTTTGTTGAGGTGTGTACTTTCCTGAGATACAGCAATTGCTACAAGTGTGAAGCGAAAGTTGGTATGCAAGAAGAACCACGGGGTATTGATTCCTCGTCTGGCTGTCCATTTACACGAACATGAAGTGTCAACTGCAGCTGCTGCGGTCACATGAACTATTCATGTTCTCAAGATTGTGGAGCTAAATAGAGATCAATGACACAGCCGTGGTGTAGTGCACTTCTTAGAGGCGCCTTGCGAGTAAACTTAAGGGGCTCCAGATGATAAATAAGCGTTCTTTTTAAAACCATGACCAGATATCACTAATCCTATAGTAAAACCATCATTACTTCCGACTTGACGTTTCAGTGCTAGGCTAGAGTTTCTTTCGCTACATCGCGACATCGCGAACGAAACTCAATTTTTCGTGATATATCGATATGAATGGCTGCCTGTGATTGTCTAGTTAAAGTGATTTTCATTCTGACCGCTAGATAACTCTAGGGTAACATTAAACGTCAAGTCGGAAGAATGATGGCTTTACTATAAACTTACAAGAATGAATAGCTTCATGTGCATGTTTCGAAACCAGATTGGATTGTAAAACATATCCCGGTGCTGACATAAACTCTGACCACAATCTGGTTGTTATTAAATGCAGATTAAAATTGAAGAAACTGAAGAAAAGTCAAAAGCCAAAAAGTGGGCAATAGTCAGACTGAAAGAGAAGGATGTAAACGAAAGGTTCAAGAAGAGTATAAAGGATGGACTAATGAAAACCCTAAACAAACTTCAATTGCAGACGAATGGGCACTTTTGAAGAATGAAATAACAAAATCCGCAGAAGAAAACATTGGTAGGAAAGAAAGAATAGGTAGAAAACCGTGGATCACTCAGGATATTGATGGATGAAAGGCTGAAACAAGAATGTAAGAGATGAAAAGGGGAAAGCAGAATACAGACGTTTGAGAAATGAGGTTAACTAGAAGTGTAAGGAAGCGAAAGAAGAATGGTTGAAAGAGAAATGTACAGGTATAGAAAATTGTCTGAAATTGGGAAAAGTAGACACAGATAGCTTATTGAAGGATTAATAATACTTTTGGGGAAAAGAAGACTAAGTGCTGTAATATTAAGAACACTGATGGAAAACCTCTAACTGATAGGGAAGAAAAGGTTGAGAGATGGAAAGCGTACATAGAGTGTTTGAATAAAGGAAAGGAGATTAAGAATCGTTTAATGAAAAGGGAAGAGGAAATTGATGAGGATGCGAAAGGAGATTCAATATTGAGATCAGAATTTGACAGAGCATTGGAAGACTTAAGCAGGAATAAAGCATCAGGCATAGATGATATACCGATTGAGTTGCTACGCGGCATAGGAGATGAAGGTCTGATCAGGTTAACTTCGTGTGTAGGATTTATGAGACAGGTGAGGTACCCTCTGATTTCAAGAAGAATGTTATCATCCCTATACCGAAGAAAGTGGGAGGGACAGATGTGAAGATTAGCGTACAATAAGCTTGATTACTCATGCTTCAAAGATCCTGTCTAGAATAATTTACGAGAGGATGGAAAGCCAGATAGAAACAGAGTAGGGTGAAGACCAGTTTGGTTTCAGGAGAAATGAAGGAACAAGGGAAGCTGTACTAAGTCTTAGGCTGATTTTGTAATGTAGAAAAAGGAAAGGTAAGTGAACGTTCATGGCATTTGTAGACTTACAATAGGCTATTGATAACGTTGATTGGACTAAATTGTTTGATATTTTGAAAACGATTGGAATAAAGTACAGGGATAGGAGAGTGATCTACAATCTATACAGAAACCATACAGCAGTCATTCGAGTTTAAGGACATGAGATAGAAGCTTGTATTCAGGAAGTTGTAAGGCAAGGCTTCAACGTATCACCAATCTTTACATTGAACAAGCAATGAAGGAAATTGGAGAAAAATTTAACGTGGGAGTGAAGATTCAAGGAGAAATAATTTCAACTCTGGGATTTGCTGATGACATCGTCATCTTGGCCGACACGCCTGAGGATTTGAATGAATTTTTGAATGGTATGGACTCCGTCTTGAGGAAAGAATACATGATGAAAATAAATAAATAAATAAATAAATAAATAAATATAAAACCCAAATATTGGAATGCAGCCGAAAGAAATCAGAAACCTCTATGGACATCAAATTGGCAGGTGAAAAGCTGAAGGAAGTAGGAGACTTCTGTTATTTAGGAAGCAATGGACGAAGCAAAGAGGATATAAAAAGTGGGTTGGCTCAGGCAAGGAAAGCATTTCTACAAAAAGGATTCTGTTGACATCGAATATAGATTTAGGTATTAGGAAGTCATTTTTGAAAGCCTTTGGCTGCAGCGTGGCACTCTATGGAAGTGAAACATGGACTATTTGTGCAGCAGAAAAGAGGAGAATTGAAGCGTTTGAAATGTGGTGTTACAGGAGAATGATGAAGATCAGATAGGTAGATAGGGTTACAAACGAGGAGTATTAAGACGAGTGGGAGAGGAGGATGTTTCTGGCGACTGCTAATGAAGAGAAGATATAGGTTGGTAGGATACATACTAAGACACCCAGGAATAGCAAGCTTAGTTATTGAAGGAAGGGTCGAGGATAACAACTGTAGGGGTAGACCAAGGTTAGAATATGTTAAACAGATTGCCTCGGATGTAGGGTGTGGTAGCTATGTAGAGATGAAACGATTAGCTCAGGACAGGGAGGCATGGAGTGCTGCATCAAACCAGTCAAAAGACTGAAGACTCAAACAACAACACGTGCCTGTTATAAAAGATAATAGCTATTTTCTCAATGCATTCCTCGCTTTCGGGGACAATAATTTCCGGAAGGCTATTACTCGTCAAATATTCGAAAAGACATGAAAATGAGCATGTCTGCCAAAATCCTTATTGAAAAAGTTTAATGAAATAGGAAATTAATACCGTAAATCAATAAGTTGTAATTCATGGGTTCACTGTACTGGTTTCGGTTACATTATAACCATCTTCAGCAAACAGTAGTACAAATGAAGTTGAGAGATTGACACAACATTTTATAAATTCCTGATTTTCAATTATTTCCAAAATACTAACTATCTAAAATGATTAAAAGTACTCTAAAAGACTAAATATCAGATCTGTTACCATTTTTAGATTAACGATGAAAGATAAATCTCTTGAAAAGACAGCTCAAAGTGGAAATGCCAATGATGTGGAACTGGTTCATTGAACATGTTTTAGGTTGGGATGATTTGTAATCGTGATCATATGTTTACGTTGAAATAAAAAAAAGCTTTGATATGTTACTGTTCAAATGTTTCTAAAAATTAAATGTTAATATGCTTTTTGAACTTCCTAAAATTTTAAAAAGTGATGTTCTTCATTCTTTATAATCGCTACTTTTACCGCAAAAAGGAATGTTTCCCATTTCGTTCCTCTAAAATCGTCCGTCAAAGCAACGTCAGAATGCCACTCGAAGGGCAACTGTTATCCTCAACCATCTGTATTACATGGAGAGAAAATATTAAGGTCCCTTCTTTCAAATCATCAAGTATTCCAACTGAATGGTGTAATTTCATTGCTATATGGGGGAGGAGCTTGTTTTACATCAGTTATGTATTTCCATACTAGTCACGGTGGTCGAGAGTGCAAATGCGCTAGCCCGTGCCTCTCTGGCATCGGCAGAGCGTAGGTTTGAATCCTACCTCAGCCGTTCTGAAAGTAGTTTTCGGGGGAGATGTGATTTCCGCGTTGGCTTGGTTACAACAGTAGTAGTACTGTCTGGCTGGAAATAATGCTAATAATCCTGCAAGGACATGCCAAATACCTAGAAGAATTGCTCGGCATTAATCACTTGGCCGTGAAAGCCAATGTGTTATCAATAATAAGAATTTTACAGAGCCGATAGATCGTCCCGTGATTTTAGCAGAAGCTCCCTTGGCACTATGTTGTTGTTTGAGTCTTCAGTCTTTTGACTGGTTTGATGCAGCTCTCCATGCCTCCCTGTCCTGAGCTAATCGTTTCATTTCTACATAGCTACCACACCCTACATCCGAGGCAATCTGTTTAACATATTCTAACCTTGGTCTACCCCTACAGTTCTTATCCTCGACCCTTCCTTCCATAACTAAGCTTGCTATTCCTGGGTGTCTTAGTATGTGTCCTACCAACCTATCTCTTCTCTTCATTAGTAGTCGCCAGAAACATCTCTCCTCTCCCACTCGCCTTAACACCTCTTCGTTTGTAACCCTAATTACCCATCTGATCTTCATCATTCTCCTGTAACACCACATTTCAAATGCTTCAATTCTCCTCTTTTCTGCTGCACCAATAGTCCACTATATGGGTTAATTTATCTTGGCTATGAATTTCAAAACTACAAATGCTACTATCTAGTGGTAAACTCGTGAAAACCTGTGTTGCATTTTGTATGTGAAGTACACAATCTACTCAACGTGCACTAAAGTCCACTGATGAACATTTGAAAAAATCTTGAATCACATGTATTTCAGTAATGCATTTATATGGTAGGCTACTGTAGTTGCGGCTCAAGTTCTCACTGCCATCTACTGCTCAAGTGACGAAGTTCCTTCTAATAAGCACGGCCGACTGAATGCGAGCTGCGCTCTATACCGGCCGCATAATTCTTTTTTTCAGCCCGAGCAGGACCTTCTGTACTACCGGACTTGACACTGCAATCCAAGATGGCCGCCGTAGTTGGTGGTCGGACATCAAGCGCATGACGTGTGTCAGAATCCAACACAACACAAAATAACATCATGACGCGATTTTGTCTAGGCTTGGGACATCTTGGTCATCAGCCCCGTGCAGTTGGGTGTGGGTTGAATTCCTCCGATTACGTGATGACTGTAGTAGTGTGTGTAGCTGTGTAAAGGGCAGGCATGGGGAGGTGCTCCGGGAGTTAAAATAAGGTACTACCCTACCGGAGTTCCATCGGGAAAGGAATAAAATAACATAATGTTGAGGCCCACAGGAGAGATCTGCAGAATATCTTAGCTGAGTGAACAGGGAAAGTTGTAAATGTTACTGTAGGAATTTCAATCTCTTTTTAGTAAGTTACATATTATTCGGGGCCTGTTTGCCATCTTTTGATGAATGCAGTACATTTGCAATTTTCTGTTACACAGGCTAGAGTAAAATGAGGCTTTTCACCGATGTCTCAGTCTCACCCATGGCTGTGATTATATGGAAGCTACTGAGGTATGGGTGGTACTTAGTAATGACATTCAGGGCACAGTAAGTGCCTGTGGATGCTGTGAAAGTTTCTACTCATAGGGTTAGTATTGCTGTACTGACTCAGTGAGGAAAGGAATGACAAACTACCTCACTCCTCTTCTTGCCTAGTACGCCTCAATATAGCGCTGCCATGGGTTTTTGTGGGTATCTACCCACATAACCTAACGGCAGTGCCTTGAGGATCCAACCAGCCTTTGGGCTGACTACCTAACAGACAGACATATTATTCTTAAAAATAAATGTGACCAACCAGGTAGTGTAGTTCTTGGTTGTCACTTCTGGGGTCCAAGTTTGATTCCTGACTGTCAAGAAATCTTAATTCTAGTCTGAGGGTAAGAACGGGGTACACACAGCCTAGTGAGGTAAACCGGGAAATGTTGGGTTCGATTCTTCGCTTAGCTACCCAGCAAGTGGTAATGTTGTGTTCGATTCTTCGCTTAGCTACCCAGGAAGTGGTACCATGGGTTCCCACTCATACTGAATATAAATGCCTAGGTAATTCCTATCATAAGGTCACGACTGCCTCCTGTAAATCCGTCAACAAGTACGCTATACTCTGAATTACCAATAATGATCGCTGACAGCTGTCAAAGCTAGCACGCGGGGAAATGCTGCGTTGCCACTGAGGTAGATAATGACTCATAACATTCCAAGAGGCTTGCAGGAAGACACAAATACTAGGGAAGTTAGCCCCCCTGCCTGGCGGTCTAATGACCGTGACGAGTGAAGACACACTGAGTCAAACCATGCGCTTACTGCTGTGTCGGCATACATTGCAACATTGCCTGCGTTTGCTATGGAGACCGTTACCCCTCTCGTCTCCACTCCTCACCTCACCCTTCAAGCGGATGACAGCTTTCACCGAGCATCTTTTGTAAATCAGACTATAGTCGTATTCATTCATTCCTATTCATGAGATTAAATGGCACTCTGTCATCATCATGATGTGATTTTGTCTGCTGTTAATTCATTTTATGGGCTTGGAAATTCTTGGTCATCATCCGCGTGAAGTTGGGTGTGGATTGAATTCCCCTGATGGGAAATTAGAAAATAGGCACCAATGGCTTATCTTTATAATAATTGGATTTGCATACAGTCACACAACAGTTTCAAGGCATATCACCACAATTTTAGCATAGCCTAGCGCATCATTAATAATGGAACGGAAAGCCCTATCACCTCTAGAGAGAGAGCCGTCTACAGGTTCACAAAGCTCCCATTTGGTCTGACGTGCAATCCGTTTCTACTATCGGCTACAATCAGAGAACTAGCAGCTATTCACCAAGCCCAGTTTCCTATCGCCGCATCGCTCATAGATCAAAACACCTTCATGGATGATTTCGCTTCAGGTGCAGATGACAACGACGTAATTGCACTGTACTACGAGCTCGCATCCCTCATGAGGCAAATCCACCTTCCACTTGCTAAATGGGCAACAAATTCATTTCAGCTAACGGGCATATGGAAGGCAGAAGGACGAAAGATCTCACACAATGCTCATTTATTGGGAATTTCCTGGCACACAGATACTGACACGTTTTCTCTCGCCCAACAGGAAGTTACAAGCAAATTGGAAACAGCGGTAGCAACTAAACGGACACTGTTACAGGCCACTGCTAGTATCTACGACCCCTTAGGTTTGATTTCACCGGTATCTGTAGTGGGAAAAATTATCTTCCAAGATTCCTGGACACGCGGAGTTGCATGGGATGACATCTTGCCTCGCGACCTGGCAACTCGCTGGCGAGACTGGTTGTCCACACTACCTGACTTGCAACGCATCACCATACCAAGGTGGATAGGAACATCAAATAAAGTTAAATCACAAGGCTTCTGTGACGCGTCGGAGAGATCGTACGGCGCCGTTCTGTACATGAGAAACACCCATCACAAGCACGCTCAAGTCCATCTGGTCTGCAATAAGAGCCGACTTGCGCCAGTAAAGAAGGTCACACTCCCTCGACTTGAGCTTCTGGGTGCGTTAATGGGGGCAAGACTTCTCCGTTACTACTGCAAGGCAACATATTTCAATATCTGGGAGGTTGTTCTTTGGAGCGACTCATCAGTTACACTAGGATGGATAAGGAATGACCCAAATCGTTGGAAAACGTTTGTCTGCAACCGAGTGACTGAGATTCAGGCCTCCACAACTCCATCACAGTGGAGACACTGCCCTGGCAAGGATAACCCAGCCGACCATTTGACAAGACGAGTAATAGCAGATAACCTGAACAAACTAACTGAATGGTGTAGCTAAACTTACTGCGAACCAACCCCTACTAGTAGTTTATTAAAACGGGATCCACACCAAGTACGTGATAAGATTGATATCCTTGAACTAACAGGCGTATAATTGGAAGAGAGAACACTGCAGACAATTTAAAAAGTAGGTTATGTTCCTACGTATGGTAATCAACTTTCAGATCTTCTTAGACCTTAAATTGGAATACGTTAATTATTACTATGCATGCTCATAATAAATTACCATTACTAATAATTTATAAACCCTAAACAGAATAATAAATAGACCAAACTTACCCACTGATTGGCAATAGTATTGATGGTATCACGAGCGTAACAGAAGTCACCAGTATCTCGTATTTATGAAGCCCTAATGCACACATTTACTTACACGAACGTGTAATATCATTAAGCAATAATCAATAAGCACAGATAATCAAGGGAGACGATTGCTAACTGAAATTCACTCCTCTATCACATCGTCAACAAAACGACTCAACTGATAAACAAAGCATGTAATCACCAACAGCGACGGCCATCTTTCCTTTGTCCCGCCGTTAGTGTCAGGTCCGGTATTATAGAAGGTCCTGGCCCGAGCCTAGCCACAGTATGTATTTCCGAGCCTCTTATTGGCTGTTATGTCAAGCCATTCTCCTGGTTCCGAATCGAAACGGTAGATAGTAGCAAGGGTCACATCCGATCAAACATGGAGGAAGGTTATCGAGTAAGATGTGGATAATATTCTATGTTGAATTACAATATTAGCGTGAAACAGGCATGAAACCTGCTTTAGATCAAGTTTAAAACAACCCACGCAGCAAATGAATGCGTTCCAATCAACATTTTAAGGTCTAAGTAAAATCATTTTACATTTAACCACATGTATTAAGACCTATGATAATACACTTATTTGCGGGCGCAGATGTGCACATGTGGTATTGTGCGGGCATGGTAAATTTTTGTCCCGGGTTCAAGACTGCCCTAGAGCAGAAATTTTTACTTCTTTTGGATTATTTTATTATATCCTCCCTGCCTTTTACAGCATGTTTTATGCCTTGTTTTATTGAAATTATCTGTATGGGTGATTGAAATAATAAACATTGTTAGGCGGAATTCTTCCCTATTCTCACTTGAATTTACATTCCTCTGCTTACTGTTCAACGCGGCTAGCGTTCTTGGCTGTCTCCCCAGAGGTCCGGGTTCGATTTCCAGCTCTGCCGAGAAATTGCAATTCTGATGTGAGGGCTGCAACGGGGTACACTCGGCCTCATGAGCCAAAACTGAGTAGAGGTGGGTTCTATTCCCACCTCAGCCATCTTGGAAATGATTTTCCATAGTTTTCCACTTCTACTCCAGGCAAATGCCGAAATTGTTCATAACAAAGGCAAGGCTGCAACTTATCACCCATACTTTTCAATCTTTACATTCAAAAAACAATGAAGGGAATTTGTGAAACATTTAAAGTGGGAGTGCAGATTAAAGGAGACATAATTTCAACTCTGAGATTTGCTGATAAAATCGTCATCTTGGCCGACACACTGAGGATTTGGATAAGTCTTTGAATTGTATGGACTCCATCTTGAGGAAAGAGTTCATGATGAAAATTAATAAAATATAAAACAAAAAATATTGGAACGCAGCCGAAATAAATCAGAAACCTCTATGGGCATCAAATTGGTAGATGAAAAGCTAAAGGAAGTAGCAGACTTCTGTCACTTAGGAAGCAAAATAACTAGTTATGGACGAAGCAAAGAGGACATAAATAGTAGGTTGGCTCAGGCAAGGAAAGCATTTCTACAAAAAAGGAAACTCTTGATATCGAATATAGATTTAGGTATTAGGGAGTCATTTTTGAAAGCCTTTGTCTGGAGCGTGGCACTCTATGGAAGTCAAACTTGGACTATTGGTGCAGCAGAAAAGAGGAGAATTGAAGCGTTTGAAATGTGGTGTTTTAGGAGAATGATGATCAGATGGGTATATAGGGTTACAAACAAAGAGGTATTAAGACGAGTGGAAGGAGAGATGTTTCTGGCGACTGCTAATGAAGAGAAGAGATAGGTTGGTAGGACACATACTAAGACAACAAGGAATAGCAAGCTTAGTTATGGAAGGAAGGGCCGAGAACAGTACGGGTAGACCAAGGTTAGAATATGTTAAACAGATTGCCTCGGATGTAGGGTGTGATGGCTATGTAGAGATGAAAAGATTAACTCAGGACAGGGAGACATGGTGGGCTGCATCAAACCTGTCAAAAGACTGAAGACTCAAACACACAATCTCGCGATCATTAGACACGATACCAGTAGTGGGATGAGGGGGGAGCTGCTTCCCTTTTTATTGAGCCACCCTCGTAGCGGCCCCGAACCTGATATCTCGCTAACCAATGGTCGGATTTGAACATACAGGGTGTCCTAGCACTGCTAGTAATGCCCCCTACTTTCCTATAGCCTCTTTATTTAATGAAAATACAAAAACTAAAAGATCATTCGCGAGTAGTGGGGTAGTGTTGGTTTCCTCAAGTCGAGCTCGTGCTTGAATATGTATGGCTATGTTGGGAAAGGGTTAGGTGGTGGGGGAGGAGTAGGGGTCGAGTGAGGGGTCGTTTAGATGGCATTTTTTCCTCTCTAGGTGATGGTGAGATTATTTTTTAAAATGGATGGAATTGGGAAAGGCCATTTGGGGTAAACTTGTTGTTTGAACATTTTGGCGATGAATGTTTTTTTATACGCATGCGCACTTGAGAGGTTTTGTAAGAGGGCGGGCTTTTTAAATGATGATTTATAAATGAGTTTTTTAATATGTATTGAAATAAACCCCAAAAAACTAATAGGTCATCGGCTTTTTACTATCTCGCTAACCAATAATCGGATTTAAACCTATGAGGTGTCGTAGGACTCGTGGTGAACTCTCTTTTTCTATGGACGGAGTATATTCACCCCAAAATAAAAACTACCCTTACCCGGGGGATGAAATAGTAATTTATTTTTGTATGCTTACGAACTTGGCGGTTTTTGTAAAAGAGCGGGCTTTTTAAATGATGATTTATAAATGAGTGTTTTTTTAATATGTATTGAAATAAACCAAAAAACTAATAGGTCATCGGCTTTTTAGTATCTCGCTAACCAATAATCGGATTTAAACCTATGAGGTGTCGTAGGACTCGTGGTGAAATCCCCTTTTCTATGGACGGGGCATATCCACTCCAAAATAAAAACTACCCTTACCCGGGGGTTGAAATAGTAATATTTTTTGTATGTGCGCGCACGGACGGCTTTTGTCAAAAGGACCTAACTATACGTTAGTTAATATTTTCTGAACCCCTCATGGGATTTTGCCATAGGCAGTATCCTAGCCCTGGGGGTGACGCCCCGTTTTTGAATGTATGATTCATTTTTGTCGAAAGGGCCTAACTACACTTTTGTTCATATCTCGCGAACCAATCATGCTAGGGACTTGTATGAGGGGTCCTAGCACTTGGGGCAACATTCCCTGTTTGGGGGTGAAACTACCCCCCCCCCCCAAAAAAAAAAATTGAAAAATCCATATCTAGGAAACGAAGAAGCCTAAAATTAGGTGTGATAGCTCAAAAAATAGGGGATGATATGGGCTTTTACCTCGATTGATCATTTCACCCCTAAAACAGTAAATAGTTATGTTATGGGGGAAAAACGTGTTAAACACCTAAAAATGATAAATGAACCTAAGATCTTTTGTTTTTGATGAAAAATAGCAGGGGGGTGAAACTACCCCCCAAAATTGAAAAATCCCTATCTCGGAAACGAAGAATCCTAAAATTAGGTGTGATAGCTTAAAAAATAGGGGATGATATGGGCTTTTACCTCGATTGATCATTTCACCCCTAAAACAGTAAATAGTCATGTTATGAAAAAAAAAGTGTTTAACACCTAAAAATGATAAATGAACCTAAGATCTTTTGTTTTTTGATGAAAAATAGCAGGGGGTGAAACTACCCCCCAAAATTGAAAAATCCATATCTCGGAAACGAAGAAGCCTAAAATTAGGTGTGATAGCTTAAAAAATAGGGGATGATATAGGCTTTTACCTCGATTGATCATTTCACCCCTAAAACAGTAAATAGTCATGTTATGGGGAAAAAATGTGTTATACACCTAAAAGCATAAGCATCTTTGTGAAACCATGCTTTAATGGACATGTGTATGGAGGATGATTGTTGTTATTATTAATATTAGGTAATTATGGATTAATGTGTGTATAGATACTAACCTGTGGGGAGCGTGATGGCGCAGGTGCTTAGCTGCTCGTCTTTACCCGGACGGCTGGGGTTCAAATCCCGGTGACAGCGGGGGTTGGAATTTTCACTCGAAAAATCACGTGGCGTCAGGAAGGGCATTCGGCCTTAAATCCCGGGCCAAAACCAAAATGAGCCTGGTTGGCTCCGGCGACTCAAAATAATAGGGAAAAGCCGAAGAAAGAAAAAATGGTAACTCACCAGTTATAGTAAACATTGGTTTGAGGTGTTGAAGAAGTCAGGATGGGCAACCCTTTGCCCTGGTTCACGAATGGACCCCAAAAAGTTTTACCTGTCAAGACTCAGGATACCCTGTTGCAGCCTTGAGAAAAAAAAATCGAACCGGCGCCTCTGTGGTGACAGTGGAGTTATATTCATGATGCTTTTTAAACAAACATACGCTTGCCTACTACCGCTGTGTTGAATCTGCACAGAGACTCTGGCTTTGGTTTGTCTAGTGTGCCTTGGCGATAACAGCACAGCGACCTTGTCAGTAAGTTTCATAATACTCATTTGCTTGATAGCGGACGTGCTCTGCACATGACTAGATTGTTGTTAGGTTTGACAAAGGCTTAGTGAAGCTTATTGCAACCTTGAAATGAATGTCATGGTATAGTCGGGGTTGGAAGCCAAGACCTTAGGGTTGACAACCAAGTAGGTTAATCACTACACGGTGAGATGGTCAAATAATAATGTAACAGAACATATAGAAACGTTTTCTATAGTTTAACGAATTGACTAAGAGCCATACCATGAGAGGTGTAGGTAATGGAAATTGAATCCTTAGCTGATGATTATACTACTTTCCATGCGCACGTTTAAGCTATCATGTTAGAAAAAGAATTGTATGGCTTGTTTTAAACGGAGAATAATAATTGTGTTTACTGTGAAACACAAATCTGAATTTAAAATTAATTTAAAATAATTAATAATTTAAAATAATTAATTTAAAATAATTAATTTAAAATTAACTAATTTAAAATTAGTTTAGTACGCTGAAGTTAAAATGAATAATGATCACGTTACAGACAGCCAGTTTCAAAGCCATGAGAACTAAGTGAACAAAGTATAAAATTCATGAGCCAGTGAGGAATTCAACATGCTGTCCTTTGGACAAGAGAGAAGCGTTCTACAGCGACCCTCAATGGTTTGAGTCATCGTAAAGATGAAAATTAAATCTAAGCTACTACACTCTTATATACTAGAAGAAGAAATGGAAAACAATAGGTCAAATAAAGGACAGAAGGAATAAAAAATGACCCTCAAGCATAAGGATTGAGGGAGTTGGAAGGAAGGAGAGCCATGAAAGGCAGATAAAAAGTATACTAGGAGTGGCTTTGCCCCAGAGGTAATGGATAAAGAGGAGGAAAACTGGACTCAGCTCAGAAATCCCTTGGGGTCGCCAACTTCCAAACTGATCAGCCCTTGAGGGTGTAGCCATATGCAGAGTGCACCGCAAGTGGTGGGGCTAAATACACCCTACCTTCTTGAGGGGGCTTGAGCAAAAGACAGGAAATAACATGAAAATAAAAACAAGGCTGCCTCCTCAGGATATCAGAAAAAATAAATAAACAAGGGCCAATGAAATTGCAAAGGAAGAGACTCCCTAGGGCTCGAATACTCTAATCATGTTGGGGTCGGTAGAGAACAAGAGTTGGGCAAGTGTGGTCGACAGGAAATACGACAGAGAGGAGCCTAGCACAAGTTAGTGGAAGCAATGACGGTCTCAGCTGGGACTCCGTGATCGTCAACCTACATGACACTAGATATGACGCCCAGGGGTGGAATTAAAGACCTCTATTGTTTTATATCACTGGCTTTTAAGAACGCTAACACATGGCATGCCTTATAATGCAATACTGGTCCTAGGGTATGCAAAATTGTATTAGAAACTCAGCTAATAATGGTGTGCTTGCCCATGATTATTTTCCCAAGGACTGATAACCATGATTTCCAAGCCGCTAAGTAAGACAAAAAACAAATGGTTTTCATTTTCCAATGAGTTGGGGTGCGGTGAGGTGAGTTTTCTATACACCAAACTGATGTGGTTTCCCAATTCTACTCCAGGCAAATGCACATTTGATGTTAAGAATAGTCAAATGGTTTACAACTACCCAATGCTAGGACCTGATTAGTGGCTTTAAAAAATGTAATGGAATGGAGTACACTTCCCCCAAAACCAACAAGAGGAGTGTTCGATCCCCCACAACAACCATCCTTTAAGTCAATATAAATGACTATGCACTTCAGCTCATGACGGTCTCCTCTCTCCAATCCTACCCCTTGCTGGTGAAAGACATACTCTAATACAACCATCATAGTGACAGGTTATCTGTTAAATACCTAACTATCCCCAGATTTACCTTAAATTTTCCTAAAATCCACTATATTTTCCGAAAATTGACCAAATGACACAACATTCCACCAAAATTCAACAAATGACTACCAGATTTATTGAAATTCCATTGATTTACCTAAGCATGGTTTAAACTACCTCAAATTCATATAAAATTAGACGAATATAGATGAAAATTCACTAAAATTTACCAAACTTACCCAAAGTGGGCTACAAACCACGAAATTTATTCATTTTTTTTGTAAATTCACTATATGTACTCGAAAATTTCATAATATTGCCTTTACATGTATGCTTTTATTGTTGTTGTTGTTTCGTTTACCATACTCTCTGCAGACAAATACCTCAACATGAATTTCTCTTAGACTAGGAGCTCTACATTCGACATGATAGCTGAGTTTCATTTCCCATAAACTTGTCTCCGAGGCGGGTGTCAGGAAAAGGCATTCAGCTGTAAAAACCACACTCTCACATAGACTTTCATAACCTCTTACGTTGAGGTTCCTAACGCTAACGACATTGAATGATTGAACGGTTTCCTTTTCACTATTCCTGTCTATACTTTCCTCTTTAAGGTTGCGAGATGTTTGCAAGATTCCTAAAATGCAATTAAACTTAATAAATACCTTAAGATGGTTTGATTTGTTTAATGATAATGGTGTTGATGATTGTTATATATACGTTAAGACTATTTTTTTAGGTCTTGACTGGCCTTGCAATAAGAATTGACTAACCACACATGAGTTACCTATGAGGGAAACATTTTAGCCCACTATGTTGGTTATTGACCAGTGAGTACAGTTGTAGAAAGCTGTTTATTATTATTTTTTTGAAATCATATACAACAGAGGCTTAAACCTATAGACAAACCGTGTGACCATGTTTGTTAAACATGACATTATACCAGGGACAATTAGGAAACTTGTGTAGAGCTTACCAAAAATAATGTTGTGAAACAGTAAATGCTAGTCAACAAACAGTTATGCCATACTAAAAAAATCCTCATACAATACCTGAGAAAGCTCTTCTAAAAGTATTAATGCGTAACATGTTTCCACTCGCTTGCTATATATTTTTCGGCGTGGGAATGATTCTCAAGAAATGAAATGCAAATGGAACTGAAATGCAACACAAACGAATAATGAGCGCGCGCGGTGACTGAGATTGATAACATGACGTACTGTCGGTTATGTAGCTATGTGGAATGTTTATCACATATGGTATACTTAAGGTTTGGAGATCCCATTAAAGATATTCCTACAATATATTATCATGACATGATCATTCTTTGGTGTGAAAATATGTATTATATGATATTTCATGAAAACAATTATGATTTATTAAATGTTTATACGTTTACTGTATTCTTATTTAATGTAAGCACTCGAGGCACTATCGACCAAAATACGGCACTATTAGGAATATATATTGCATACTTGAAGGTTTGGTGATCCCATTAAAGGTATTCCTACAATAAATGATTTTCAAGTTGTCGTTCTATGGCGTGAAAATATTTAATATATGATATTTGCTAAAAGGATTTACCACTGGAATTATTTTACAAGTAGTTATTTTAATGACCAACAGAGTTCACTGTTAAGAAGGTAGAGCCCTATGTGGAATGTAGGATAACATGTTATACATGGTACGTGACAACTGTAAGGCTTGTGATTTTTAAGATGCCTTTATCCCTATATTAATCACCCAGTTTGCAATACTGATAACTGCAATGTTACTGAAAAAAAATTGAAACAAAACAAAAATCAGCATTGAAAAACCAAAAAGTGGTTGAGCATATATATAGTGGGGAAAAGAAAAGTTTTGTAAACACTAATGTCCAACAAGATTAATTAAATCAGTAACTGTCAGGGTGGCCGAGTGGTTAAGGCGTTTGACTTAAGATCAAATTTCCAAATATATAAGGAAGCAAGGGTTCGAATCCCTTCCCTGACATAACTATTGCTTGAACATGCAAGAAAACAAGAAATATACACAAACTATGTTTATCAATTTAATCTTTTTTTTTTTACAAGAGATAGACACACAGAATACAGCTCTTTTGGTTTATCAGTTCTTTTAAACATAACACTTGTTGAAAATTATTTTTAGGGGATGGGGGGTGTTGCTACGTTGACCCATCACACAATAATAGCAGCTTTACGAAGTTCATTTTCTATATTTAATAGCTCTTTCTCATAACCAATATGACCAAGCTGTTTACAGGCATGCAAGAGCTGTAGACGTTCGACTAATATATTAGGATCGTTCCATTTACTATTTTTTATGAATGGTTTCAGAATCTCGGGAAGCAGTTCATCATTATCACCATCATTATGATTATCATCCTCATTATTATAATCATTTTCATAATGATGATCATTATCATCGTTATCATTACCATGATAATTTCCACCTGTGTCCACAGTCTGTTCAATGGTTTGAGTTGTCTTTGATAGTGTTGAAAGCTTCTTTTTAGATGTGCTAGAATGCTTTAACATTGTTATGTTATTATTACCACTATTACCTTTCCCCACTAACTTTTTGATGGGGTATATTGTCTCTGATAGGGTTGAGGGCTTTTGAGATGTGGGTGCATGTCTGAACATGGGTTTCACAGGAGGTGTTAAAGGTTTCTCATTAAACAACTCGCTAACAGCATGAGTGCGTTGTAGTGTATTAAACTTGAGGTTAATATTATCTTGAGCAGTACTATCTTTCTCTTGGACTTGGTTTCTTGCTTTGGTTTGGGTTTTCCTTACATTTAGACTAGCGTGATTATTAAGTTTACATTCATGATTGTTTGAAGAAAGTACGTCCAATTCTTTTGTTTTAAGCATTCCTCGACACTGTTTCGATCGTTGCTTTGAACAGCGCCAAATAACAGTTCCATTTTTATTGCTTCGTTTCACAATATATGAATATCCTTTATAGTATGCATAAGGCTTACCATACCTAGTCACTGATACTTCCATATCAACTGTCAAGCACAAACTAATCTCTAGTAAAGACAACTTGGTAATAACAAAAATAGTTTAATGTGGGAGCATATATACATGCAAAAAGTGGGAGCAAAGGTGGGGGGTAAAAAGTGGGAGCAAAAGTGGTAGCAAATGTGGGAGAAAAAAACTGTGAGCAAAAAGTGGGAGCAAATATGGGATCAAATGTGGGAGCAAAGCAAATATAAAAAAGAGTGGGAGCAAATATGCTAACAAATATGTCAACAAATATACCAGCAAAAGTAAATACACAAGTCAAGATCGATTAAAGTGCAAAGAAAATATGGAAGCAAATATGAGAGCAAAAATGGTGTTTTTCTAAAACAACTAGACATAACAAACTTAGTCATAACCTAACCTCACCTAACCTCACCTAACCTCACCTAACCTCACCTAACCTAACCTCACCTCACCTAACCTAACCTAACCTCACCTCACCTAACTTCACCTAACCTAACCTAACCTAACCTAACTTTACCTAACCTAACTTGACTGAACTTTACCTAACCCATCATAACTTCACCTAACCTAACTTTACCTAATCTAACTTCACCTAACCTAACTTTCAACTCACAGATCAAGATTAAATTCTAGGCATAGTTGAGTTGGAACCCAAGACTTCAGGGATAACACACAAGTATACTAGCCACTACACCGCAAAAATGAGCAAATTACCATGCAACACAACATAAAGTAAAAGTTTCCTGTAGTGTAACTCATTGGCTGTCAACCATAGTTCGGGAATTCAAACCCAAGACCTCAGGACTTTTTGTTTTGAACATTATCAGAAATATTATTCCATTTGCATTTTGCTGCTGCTGCTTATAGTTATAAGAGTTGACATTAATATGGAAAGCAAAAAAAATGTGGCAGCAAAAAATGGGAGCAAAACGTGTAAGCAGAAGTGGGAGCAAACAAGTGTGAGCAAATATGGGAGCAGAAAGTGGGAGCAAATGTGAAAGCAAAAGTGGGAGCAAAAGGAGCGAGCAAAAGTGAGTGCACAAAGTGGGAGCAAAATGTGTGAGTAAAAAGTGGGGGCAAATGTGGTGTTTTACTAAAACAATCTCCCCTAACCTAACCTAACCTAACTTCACCCAACCTAATTTCACCTAACCTAACTTCACCTAACCTAACCTTCCAACTCTCAGATCATAAATTAAATTCTGACCATAGTCGAGTTGGAACCCAAAACCTCTGGGATAACACCCAAGTATACTAGCCACTACATCGCGAAATGGGCAAATTATCATGCAACACAACACAAAAATAAAAAGTTTTCTGTAGTGTAACTCATTGGCTGACAATCATAGTTGAGAATTCAAACCCAAGACCTCAGGACTTTTGTTTTGAACATTATCAGAAATATTATTCTATTTACATTTTGCTGTTGCTTATAGTTATAAGAGTTGGCATTAATATGGGAGCAAAAGTGAAAGCAAAACGTGGGTGTAAGCATGGCTGGTTGTAGAGACTTTCATATCAACTAATACACATAAATTAAATTTTAGTAAAGTGACTTGGCTAATAATAATAATAATAATATTAACAGTTTAAAAAAATCAAGGGGATTGATATTTTTCAGGGTGTAATTTCCAAATTACTGTCAAGAATAATAATTACATGAACAGATTCCAAGAACTCTAGAGTGTTTTTAAGGTTAATGATTGGCTAGGAGTGAGATAGAGCTAGGTAACCTAAGTTAACCTCAGCTCAGTAAACCTAACCTTGTCACATGGCATGTTCTACAAGTATAGACTTGCTTTGAGACTGGCTATGACGTCACAGATGAATGGCGGTGGGAGGCTGGCAAAAAGCAAAAAGTTTTTGGGTAATAAAAAGTCATGTCCAGCCTCCCACCGCCATTCATCTGTGACGTCATAGCCAGTCTCAAAGCAAGTCTATACTTGTAGAACATGCCATGTGACAAGGTTAGGTTTACTGAGCTGAGGTTAACTTAGGTTAGCTAGCTCTATCTCACTCCTAGCCAATCATTAACCTTAAAAACACTCTAGAGTTCTTGGAATCTGTTCATGTAATTATTATTCTTGACAGTAATTTGGAAATTACACCCTGAAAAATATCAATCCCCTTGATTTTTTTAAACTGTTAATATTATTATTATTATTATTAGCCAAGTCAATTTACTAAAATTTAATTTATGTGTATTAGTTGATATGAAAGTCTCTACAACCAGCCATGCTTGCACCCACGTTTTGCTTTCACTTTTGCTCCCATATTAATGCCAACTCTTATAACTATAAGCAACAGCAAAATGTAAATGGAATAATATTTCTGATAATGTTCAAAACAAAAGTCCTGAGGTCTTGGGTTTGAATTCTCAACTATGATTGTCAGCCAATGAGTTACACTACAGAAAACTTTTTATTTTTGTGTTGTGTTGCATGATAATTTGCCCATTTCGCGATGTAGTGGCTAGTATACTTGGGTGTTATCCCAGAGGTTTTGGGTTCCAACTCGACTATGGTCAGAATTTAATTTTTGATCTGAGAGTTGGAAGGTTAGGTTAGGTGAAGTTAGGTTAGGTGAAATTAGGTTGGGTGAAGTTAGGTTAGGTTAGGTTAGGGGAGATTGTTTTAGTAAAACACCACATTTGCCCCCACTTTTTACTCACACATTTTGCTCCCACTTTGTGCACTCACTTTTGCTCGCTCCTTTTGCTCCCACTTTTGCTTTCACATTTGCTCCCACTTTCTGCTCCCATATTTGCTCACACTTGTTTGCTCCCACTTCTGCTTACACGTTTTGCTCCCACTTTTTGCTCCCACATTTTTTTTGTTTTCCATATTAATGTCAACTCTTATAACTATAAGCAGCAGCAGCAAAATGCAAATGGAATAATATTTCTGATAATGTTCAAAACAAAAAGTCCTGAGGTCTTGGGTTTGAATTCCCGAACTATGGTTGACAGCCAATGAGTTACACTACAGGAAACTTTTACTTTATGTTGTGTTGCATGGTAATTTGCTCATTTTTGCGGTGTAGTGGCTAGTATACTTGTGTGTTATCCCTGAAGTCTTGGGTTCCAACTCAACTATGCCTAGAATTTAATCTTGATCTGTGAGTTGAAAGTTAGGTTAGGTGAAGTTAGATTAGGTAAAGTTAGGTTAGGTGAAGTTATGATGGATTAGGTAAAGTTCAGTCAAGTTAGGTTAGGTAAAGTTAGGTTAGGTTAGGTTAGGTTAGGTGAAGTTAGGTGAGGTGAGGTTAGGTTAGGTTAGGTGAGGTGAGGTTAGGTTAGGTGAGGTTAGGTGAGGTTAGGTTATGACTAAGTTTGTTATGTCTAGTTGTTTTAGAAAAACACCATTTTTGCTCTCATATTTGCTTCCATATTTTCTTTGCACTTTAATCGATCTTGACTTGTGTATTTACTTTTGCTGGTATATTTGTTGACATATTTGTTAGCATATTTGCTCCCACTTTTTTTATATTTGCTTTGCTCCCACATTTGATCCCATATTTGCTCCCACTTTTTGCTCAAAGTTTTTTTTCTCCCACATTTGCTACCACTTTTGCTCCCACGTTTTACCCCCCACCTTTGCTCCCACTTTTTGCATGTATATATGCTCCCACATTAAACTATTTTTGTTATTACCAAGTTGTCTTTACTAGAGATTAGTTTGTGCTTGACAGTTGATATGGAAGTATCAGTGACTTCGTATGGTAAGCCTTATGCATACTATAAAGGATATTCATATATTGTGAAACGAAGCAATAAAAATGGAACTGTTATTTTGCGCTGTTCAAAGCAACGATCGAAACAGTGTCGAGGAATGCTTAAAACAAAAGAATTGGACGTACTTTCTTCAAACAATCATGAATGTAAACTTAGTAATCACGCTAGTCTAAATGTAAGGAAAACCCAAACCAAAGCAAGAAACCAAGTCCAAGAGAAAGATAGTACTGCTCAAGATAATATTAACCTCAAGTTTAATACACTACAACGCACTCATGCTGTTAGCGAGTTGTTTAATGAGAAACCTTTAACACCTCCTGTGAAACCCATGTTCAGACATGCACCCACATCTCAAAAGCCCTCAACCCTATCAGAGACAATATACCCCATCAAAAAGTTAGTGGGGAAAGGTAATAGTGGTAATAATAACATAACAATGTTAAAGTATTCTAGCACATCTAAAAAGAAGCTTTCAACACTATCAAAGACAACTCAAACCATTGAACAGACTGTGGACACAGGTGGAAATTATCATGGTAATGATAACGATGATAATGATCATCATTATGAAAATGATTATAATAATGAGGATGATAATCATAATGATGGTGATAATGATGAACTGCTTCCCGAGATTCTGAAACCATTCATAAAAAATAGTAAATGGAACGATCCTAATATATTAGTCGAACGTCTACAGCTCTTGCATGCCTGTAAACAGCTTGGTCATAATGGTTATGAGAAAGAGCTATTAAATATAGAAAATGAACTTCGTAAAGCTGCTATTATTGTGTGATGGGTCAACGTAGCAACACCCCCCATCCCCTAAAAAATAATCTTCAACAAGTGTTATGTTTAAAAGAACTGATAAACCAAAAGAGCTGTATTCAGTGTGTCTGTCTCTTGTAAAAAAAAATGATTAAATTGATAAACATAGTTTGTGTATATTTCTTGTTTTCTTGCATGTTCAAGCAATAGTTATGTCAGGGAAGGGATTCGAACCCTTGCTTCCTTATATATTTGGAAATTTGATCTTAAGTCAAACGCCTTAACCACTCGGCCACCCTGACAGTTACTGATTTAATTAATCTTGTTGGACATTAGTGTTTACAAAACTTTTCTTTTCCCCACTATATATATGCTCAACCACTTTTTGGTTTTTCAATGCTGATTTTTGTTTTGTTTCAATTTTTTTTCAGTAACATTGCAGTTATCAGTATTGCAAACTGGGTGATTAATATAGGGATAAAGGCATCTTAAAAATCACAAGCCTTACAGTTGTCACGTATCATGTATAACATGTTATCCTACATTCCACATAGGGCTCTACCTTCTTAACAGTGAACTCTGTTGGTCATTAAAATAACTACTTGTAAAATAATTCCAGTGGTAAATCCTTTTAGCAAATATCATTTATTAAATATTTTCACGCCATAGAACGACAACTTGAAAATCATTTATTGTAGGAATACCTTTAATGGGATCACCAAACCTTCAAGTATGCAATATATATTCCTAATAGTGCCGTATTTTGGTCGATAGTGCCTCGAGTGCTTACATTAAATAAGAATACAGTAAACGTATAAACATTTAATAAATCATAATTGTTTTCATGAAATATCATATAATACATATTTTCACACCAAAGAATGATCATGTCATGATAATATATTGTAGGAATATCTTTAATGGGATCTCCAAACCTTAAGTATACCATATGTGATAAACATTCCACATAGCTACATAACCGACAGTACGTCATGTTATCAATCTCAGTCACCGCGCGCGCTCATTATTCGTTTGTGTTGCATTTCAGTTCAATTTGCATTTCATTTCTTGAGAATCATTCCCACGCCGAAAAATATATAGCAAGCGAGTGGAAACATGTTACGCATTAATACTTTTAGAAGAGCTCTCTCAGGTATTGTATGATGATTTTTTTAGTATGGCATAACTGTTTGTTGACTAGCATTTACTGTTACACAACATTATTTTTGGTAAGCTCTACACAAGTTTCCTAATTGTCCCTGGTATAATGTCATGTTTAACAAACATGGTCACACGGTTTGTCTATAGGTTTAAGCCTCTGTTGTATATGATTTCAAAAAAATAATAATAAACAGCTTTCTACAACTGTACTCACTGGTCAATAACCAACATAGTGGGCTAAAATGTTTCCCTCATAGGTAACTCATGTGTGGTTAGTCAATTCTTATTGCAAGGCCAGTCAAGACCTAAAAAAATAGTCTTAACGTATATATAACAATCATCAACACCATTATCATTAAACAAATCAAACCATCTTAAGGTATTTATTAAGTTTAATTGCATTTTAGGAATCTTGCAAACATCTCGCAACCTTAAAGAGGAAAGTATAGACAGGAATAGTGAAAAGGAAACCGTTCAATCATTCAATGTCGTTAGCGTTAGGAACCTCAACGTAAGAGGTTATGAAAGTCTATGTGAGAGTGTGGTTTTTACAGCTGAATGCCTTTTCCTGACACCCGCCTCAGAGACAAGTTTATGGGAAATGAAACTCAGCTATCATGTCGAATGTAGAGCTCCTAGTCTAAGAGAAATTCATGTTGAGGTATTTGTCTGCAGAGAGTATGGTAAACGAAACAACAACAACAATAAAAGCATACATGTAAAGGCAATATTATGAAATTTTCGAGTACATATAGTGAATTTACAAAAAAAATGAATAAATTTCGTGGTTTGTAGCCCACTTTGGGTAAGTTTGGTAAATTTTAGTGAATTTTCATCTATATTCGTCTAATTTTATATGAATTTGAGGTAGTTTAAACCATGCTTAGGTAAATCAATGGAATTTCAATAAATCTGGTAGTCATTTGTTGAATTTTGGTGGAATGTTGTGTCATTTGGTCAATTTTCGGAAAATATAGTGGATTTTAGGAAAATTTAAGGTAAATCTGGGGATAGTTAGGTATTTAACAGATAACCTGTCACTATGATGGTTGTATTAGAGTATGTCTTTCACCAGCAAGGGGTAGGATTGGAGAGAGGAGACCGTCATGAGCTGAAGTGCATAGTCATTTATATTGACTTTAAGGATGGTTGTTGTGGGGGATCGAACACTCCTCTTGTTGGTTTTGGGGGAAGTGTACTCCATTCCATTACATTTTTTAAAAGCCACTAATCAGGTCCTAGCATTGGGTAGTTGTAAACCATTTGACTATTCTTAACATCAAATGTGCATTTGCCTGGAGTAGAAGTGGGAAACCACATCAGTTTGGTGTATAGAAAACTCACCTCACCGCACCCCAACTCATTGGAAAATGAAAACCATTTGTTTTTTGTCTTACTTAGGGGCTTGGAAATCATGGTTATCAGTCCTTGGGAAAATAATCATGGGCAAGCACACCACTATTAGCTGAGTTTCTAATACAATTTCGCATACCCTAGGACCAGTATTGCATTATAAGGCATGCCATGTGTTAGCGTTCTTAAAAGCCAGTGATATAAAACAATAGAGGTCTTTAATTCCACCCCTGGGCGTCATATCTAGTGTCATGTAGGTTGACGATCACGGAGTCCCAGCTGAGACCGTCATTGCTTCCACTAACTTGTGCTAGGCTCCTCTCTGTCGTATTTCCTGTCGACCACACTTGCCCAACTCTTGTTCTCTACCGACCCCAACATGATTAGAGTATTCGAGCCCTAGGGAGTCTCTTCCTTTGCAACTTCATTGGCCCTTGTTTATTTATTTTTTCTGATATCCTGAGGAGGCAGCCTTGTTTTTATTTTCATGTTATTTCCTGTCTTTTGCTCAAGCCCCCTCAAGAAGGTAGGGTGTATTTAGCCCCACCACTTGCGGTGCACTCTGCATATGGCTACACCCTCAAGGGCTGATCAGTTTGGAAGTTGGCGACCCCAAGGGATTTCTGAGCTGAGTCCAGTTTTCCTCCTCTTTATCCATTACCTCTGGGGCAAAGCCACTCCTAGTATACTTTTTATCTGCCTTTCATGGCTCTCCTTCCTTCCAACTCCCTCAATCCTTATGCTTGAGGGTCATTTTTTATTCCTTCTGTCCTTTATTTGACCTATTGTTTTCCATTTCTTCTTCTAGTATATAAGAGTGTAGTAGCTTAGATTTAATTTTCATCTTTACGATGACTCAAACCATTGAGGGTCGCTGTAGAACGCTTCTCTCTTGTCCAAAGGACAGCATGTTGAATTCCTCACTGGCTCATGAATTTTATACTTTGTTCACTTAGTTCTCATGGCTTTGAAACTGGCTGTCTGTAACGTGATCATTATTCATTTTAACTTCAGCGTACTAAACTAATTTTAAATTAGTTAATTTTAAATTAATTATTTTAAATTAATTATTTTAAATTATTAATTATTTTAAATTAATTTTAAATTCAGATTTGTGTTTCACAGTAAACACAATTATTATTCTCCGTTTAAAACAAGCCATACAATTCTTTTTCTAACATGATAGCTTAAACGTGCGCATGGAAAGTAGTATAATCATCAGCTAAGGATTCAATTTCCATTACCTACACCTCTCATGGTATGGCTCTTAGTCAATTCGTTAAACTATAGAAAACGTTTCTATATGTTCTGTTACATTATTATTTGACCATCTCACCGTGTAGTGATTAACCTACTTGGTTGTCAACCCTAAGGTCTTGGCTTCCAACCCCGACTATACCATGACATTCATTTCAAGGTTGCAATAAGCTTCACTAAGCCTTTGTCAAACCTAACAACAATCTAGTCATGTGCAGAGCACGTCCGCTATCAAGCAAATGAGTATTATGAAACTTACTGACAAGGTCGCTGTGCTGTTATCGCCAAGGCACACTAGACAAACCAAAGCCAGAGTCTCTGTGCAGATTCAACACAGCGGTAGTAGGCAAGCGTATGTTTGTTTAAAAAGCATCATGAATATAACTCCACTGTCACCACAGAGGCGCCGGTTCGATTTTTTTTTCTCAAGGCTGCAACAGGGTATACTAAGTCTTGACAGGTAAAACTTTTTGGGGTCCATTCGTGAACCAGGGCAAAGGGTTGCCCATCCTGACTTCTTCAACACCTCAAACCAATGTTTACTATAACTGGTGAGTTACCATTTTTTCTTTCTTCGGCTTTTCCCTATTATTTTGAGTCGCCGGAGCCAACCAGGCTCATTTTGGTTTTGGCCCGGGATTTAAGGCCGAATGCCCTTCCTGACGCCACGTGATTTTTCGAGTGAAAATTCCAACCCCCGCTGTCACCGGGATTTGAACCCCAGCCGTCCGGGTAAAGACGAGCAGCTAAGCACCTGCGCCATCACGCTCCCCACAGGTTAGTATCTATACACACATTAATCCATAATTACCTAATATTAATAATAACAACAATCATCCTCCATACACATGTCCATTAAAGCATGGTTTCACAAAGATGCTTATGCTTTTAGGTGTATAACACATTTTTTCCCCATAACATGACTATTTACTGTTTTAGGGGTGAAATGATCAATCGAGGTAAAAGCCCATCTCATCCCCTATTTTTTAAGCTATCACACCTAATTTTAGGATTCTTCGTTTCCGAGATAGGGATTTTTCAATTTTGGGGGGTAGTTTCACCCCCCTGCTATTTTTCATCAAAAACAAAAGATCTTAGGTTCATTTATCATATTTAGGTGTTTAACACGTTTTTTCCCCCATAACATAACTATTTACTGTTTTAGGGGTGAAATGATCAATCGAGGTAAAAGCCCATATCATCCCCTATTTTTTGAGCTATCACACCTAATTTTAGGCTTCTTCGTTTCCTAGATATGGATTTTTCAATTTGGGGGGGGGGGTAGTTTCACCCCCAAACAGGGAATGTTGCCCCAAGTGCTAGGACCCCTCATACAAGTCCCTAGCATGATTGGTTCGCGAGATATGAACAAAAGTGTAGTTAGGCCCTTTCGACAAAAATGAATCATACATTCAAAAACGGGGCGTCACCCCCAGGGCTAGGATACTGCCTATGGCAAAATCCCATGAGGGGTTCAGAAAATATTAACTAACGAATAGTTAGGTCTTGTCATTTAGACTTTCACGGCCCGTGTTATTATTCATAATGTTGAATTTTGGGCTTATGCCGTGTTTTATTATATTGCAATTCGACGCGTTTCGAAAGAAACCATGTCTTTCATCGTCAGGAATAATCTGGAATACGACAATGTTGCTAAGAGAAAGCAACGAAGAACATATAGAAGGTGCCCAAAGATGGACGCCATTATAGCCCCATGTTAGGGACAACGGAAAGCAGCAGTGAATTACTTTCTCAGGGTTCTGATAATAGGTAGCCAGGATTCACTGAGATTGTAGCCGGTGTCGCGGTTGAAATTATCTGGGTGTTTACGTATTTCAACCGCCTCCCTGATGATTCTGGGACGATATTGCTTTATACGGGCAAGAACATCCACCCCTTGGAACATGACATCATGGCCAGGTGTTAAAGCATGATCGGCAACAGCTGATTTATCAGGTTGAATGAGCCTGATACATCTATTATGTTCCTTAATGCGAGTGCATATTGTTCTCGAAGTCTGCCCGATGTAAACCTTGCCACAAGTACAGGGAACTCTGTAGATACCCGGTTGTTGCAATTTAGGCAAACTGTCCTTAGTTGGTCGCAGGAGTTGCCTAATCTTAACAGAAGTTCCAAATACAGTCCGTATGTTGTATCGACGTAGGATTTTAGCAATACGATCCGTTGTGTTATGTATGTACGGAAGGTAAGCAGTTCCTCTTACATCTCTTTTCTCAACTGACGTCCTATTATTATTTGTTGGTTTCAGAACCGTAGAAATCAAAGCCTTGCTATAACCGTTGCTCTCAAAGGTGGTTCGCAGGGTGTTAATTTCTTCTTGTAAAGAAGACACTTCACAAATCCTCCTAGCCCTGGTAGTTAGAGTTGTAAGGATACCATGTTTCTGGGCAGGGTGATGGTGAGAACTTGCGTGGAGATATCTATTGGTGTGTGTTGGCTTACGAAAAACGCTGTGTCCTAAAGATCCATCCTCTTTCTTGGTGACGAGAACATCTAAAAAAGGTATTTTGCCGTCAGATTCCTTTTCCATGGTGAAACAAATAGAAGGGTGCTGGAGATTAAGGTGATCCAGGAAATGGCTAAGATTTTCCTCACCTTCCGTCCAAACAACGAACGTGTCATCCACATAACGCCACCATATCTTCGGTTTGAAAGGAGCCGACGACAAAGCTTCCTCTTCAAAGTTCTCCATGAAGAAATTAGCCACAACAGGAGAGAGAGGACTACCCATGGCCACACCATCAGTCTGCTCATAAAAATTCCCATTCCATAGAAAGTAGGAGGAGGTCATGCAGTGATAAAAAAGTCTTGTGATGTCTTCAGGAAAAAGGCCATTAATGAGAGACATAACACCATCAGATCCTGTATATAGGATTAATAGTCGTGATCCTACTACTCGTTACTCAAATGTCACCGTCAAATTGATCAAGCAATCATCTATTCCAGCGGATGCAGCGAAGACTCTCCTTCCAGGGGATGCTATTCCTCCGAGACTCTATGGTCTTCCTAAAATACATAAGGACGATGTTCCTCTTAGACCCATTGTTAGTACGATTGGTTCTCCTACATATGCCCTTTCCAAATACTTAGGTAGACTACTTCAGCCGCTTCTGGGTAACACGCCTTCGTACATTAAGGATTCCACACACTTCGTGGAAAAGTTAAAAGCTATAACACTTCAGCCGGGTGATATTCTAGTGAGTCTCGACGTGGTGTCTCTGTTTACGAGAGTACCTATTGATGGTGTTATGTCTCTCATTAATGGCCTTTTTCCTGAAGACATCACAAGACTTTTTTTATCACTGCATGACCTCCTCCTACTTTCTATGGAATGGGAATTTTTATGAGCAGACTGATGGTGTGGCCATGGGTAGTCCTCTCTCTCCTGTTGTGGCTAATTTCTTCATGGAGAACTTTGAAGAGAAAGCTTTGTCGTCGGCTCCTTTCAAACCGAAGATATGGTGGCGTTATGTGGATGACACGTTCGTTGTTTGGACGGAAGGTGAGGAAAATCTTAGCCATTTCCTGGATCACCTTAATCTCCAGCACCCTTCTATTTGTTTCACCATGGAAAAGGAATCTGACGGCAAAATACCTTTTTTAGATGTTCTCGTCACCAAGAAAGAGGATGGATCTTTAGGACACAGCGTTTTTCGTAAGCCAACACACACCAATAGATATCTCCACGCAAGTTCTCACCATCACCCTGCCCAGAAACATGGTATCCTTACAACTCTAACTACCAGGGCTAGGAGGATTTGTGAAGTGTCTTCTTTACAAGAAGAAATTAACACCCTGCGAACCACCTTTGAGAGCAACGGTTATAGCAAGGCTTTGATTTCTACGGTTCTGAAACCAACAAATAATAATAGGACGTCAGTTGAGAAAAGAGATGTAAGAGGAACTGCTTACCTTCCGTACATACATAACACAACGGATCGTATTGCTAAAATCCTACGTCGATACAACATACGGACTGTATTTGGAACTTCTGTTAAGATTAGGCAACTCCTGTGACCAACTAAGGACAGTTTGCCTAAATTGCAACAACCGGGTATCTACAGAGTTCCCTGTACTTGTGGCAAGGTTTACATCGGGCAGACTTCGAGAACAATATGCACTCGCATTAAGGAACATAATAGATGTATCAGGCTCATTCAACCTGATAAATCAGCTGTTGCCGATCATGCTTTAACACCTGGCCATGATGTCATGTTCCAAGGGGTGGATGTTCTTGCCCGTATAAAGCAATATCGTCCCAGAATCATCAGGGAGGCGGTTGAAATACGTAAACACCCAGATAATTTCAACCGCGACACCGGCTACAATCTCAGTGAATCCTGGCTACCTATTATCAGAACCCTGAGAAAGTAATTCACTGCTGCTTTCCGTTGTCCCTAACATGGGGCTATAATGGCGTCCATCTTTGGGCACCTTCTATATGTTCTTCGTTGCTTTCTCTTAGCAACATTGTCGTATTCCAGATTATTCCTGACGATGAAAGACATGGTTTCTTTCGAAACGCGTCGAATTGCAATATAATAAAACACGGCATAAGCCCAAAATTCAACATTATGAAGAATAGTTAGGTCCTTTTGACAAAAGCCGTCCGTGCGCGCACATACAAAAAATATTACTATTTCAACCCCCGGGTAAGGGTAGTTTTTATTTTGGAGTGGATATGCCCCGTCCATAGAAAAGGGGATTTCACCACGAGTCCTACGACACCTCATAGGTTTAAATCCGATTATTGGTTAGCGAGATACTAAAAAGCCGATGACCTATTAGTTTTTTGGTTTATTTCAATACATATTAAAAAAACACTCATTTATAAATCATCATTTAAAAAGCCCGCTCTTTTACAAAAACCGCCAAGTTCGTAAGCATACAAAAATAAATTACTATTTCATCCCCCGGGTAAGGGTAGTTTTTATTTTGGGGTGAATATACTCCGTCCATAGAAAAAGAGAGTTCACCACGAGTCCTACGACACCTCATAGGTTTAAATCCGATTATTGGTTAGCGAGATAGTAAAAAGCCGATGACCTATTAGTTTTTTGGGGTTTATTTCAATACATATTAAAAAACTCATTTATAAATCATCATTTAAAAAGCCCGCCCTCTTACAAAACCTCTCAAGTGCGCATGCGTATAAAAAAACATTCATCGCCAAAATGTTCAAACAACAAGTTTACCCCAAATGGCCTTTCCCAATTCCATCCATTTTAAAAAATAACCTCACCATCACCTAGAGAGGAAAAAATGCCATCTAAACGACCCCTCACTCGACCCCTACTCCTCCCCCACCACCTAACCCTTTCCCAACATAGCCATACATATTCAAGCACGAGCTCGACTTGAGGAAACCAACACTACCCCACTACTCGCGAATGATCTTTTAGTTTTTGTATTTTCATTAAATAAAGAGGCTATAGGAAAGTAGGGGGCATTACTAGCAGTGCTAGGACACCCTGTATGTTCAAATCCGACCATTGGTTAGCGAGATATCAGGTTCGGGGCCGCTACGAGGGTGGCTCAATAAAAAGGTAAGCAGCTCCCTCCTCATCCCACCACTGATACCTCCAATTTAGTTAGGAACCAAAACTCAGAACGTGATAATTCCCTTCGTAAATCTCACGTGAATTGACCGGGAATCAAACCCTGTCCACCTTGGGGAGAGGCAAGCAGAAGTTGACGCTGATGTTGCTCTTGTTCATTTGAGCAAATTGGACATGTTGGTCATTGAGCCCACATACTTGTAAATAAATAAATAAATAAATAAATAAATAAATAAATAAATAAATAAATAAATAAATAAATAAATAAATAAATAAATAAATAAGTAAATAAATACATTTCTCTGATAACCTGTGTTATTGTGGTGTCTGAAGTATGGTGAGTATTTGATTTTCAGGTGAGGATTCGCAGGAGGTGGTCGTGCCTTTGTTATGAACAATTTCGGCATTTGTCTGGAGTAGAAGTGGAAAACTATGGAAAATCACTTCCAAGATGGCTGAGGTGGCAATCGAACCCACCTCTACTCAGTTTTGGCTCATGAGGCCGAGTGTACCCTGTTGCAGCCCTCACATCAGAATTGAAATTTTTCGGCAGAGCTGGAAATCGAACCCGGACCTCTGGGGAGACAGCCAAGAACGCTAGCCGCGTTGAACAGTAAGCAGAGGAATATAAATTCAAGTTAGAATAGGGAAGAATTCCGCCTAACAATGCTTATTATTTCAGTCACCCATACAGATAATTTCAATAAAACAAGGCATAAAACATGCTGTAAAAGGCAGGGAGGATATAATAAAATAATCCAAAAGAAGTAAAAAATTCTGCCCTAGGTCAGTCTTGAACCCGGGACACAAAATTACCATGCCCGCACAATACCACTTGTGCACATCTGCGCCCGCAAATAAGTATATTATCATAAGTCTTAATACATGTGGTTAAATGTAAAATGATTTCACTTAGACCTTAAAATGTTGATTGGAACGCATTCATTTGCTGCGTGGGTTGTTTTAAACTTGATCTAAAGCAAGTGTCATGCCTGTTTCACGCTAATATTGCAATTCAACATCGAATATTATCCACATCTTACTCGATAACCTTCCTCCATGTTTGATCGGATGTGATCCCTGCTACTATCTACCGTCTCGATTCGGAACCAGGAGAATGGCTTGACATAACAGCCAATCAGAGGCTCGGAAATACATACTGTGGCTAGGCTCGGGCTGAAAAAAAAATTATGCATACCGGCCATGACAATCCCAGTTAGGGCCCATGCATAACGTGTAATTGGAAAATTTCTACTCGGCGCCGATAGAGCGCACTCCCATCCCATTGTAGGCGCGATTAATAAACAGCTGTACAGTACGTTTATTAAATGTGTAATCTCAAGAAAACTGGATGGATTTTGATGCGGCTTTCACCATTCTGTAAAGGTAATCTCGAGGAAGATTTGTGTAGAAAATAATTTATTTATGATCAAAGGGAGCCAAGCAGTAACGATTTCAGGGAAAAGGTCGAAAAAAGAGCCTGGCGTCCGTGCGCTTTTTAAGCTTACGCTGGGCAAACCGTTAAAAATATCAATATACTATGAGTGTAAGAATTGTTCAGCGTGAGAAATTCTACAGAAAAAAGTCCGCCAGAGCATATCTTTATGTCCGATACATCGCCCACTATAAGTGTTTTTAGTTTGGACGGAAGGGGGATTTGTGTATCATGCACCTCGCCATTCTTAAATTACGTCTGACAGGAATTCCTTGCACATTCATAACTGTTCCCGGGCGAAGCCGGGGCGGGTTGCTAGTGACACTATATAATTATTATCATTATAATTTCCGCATTATCAAAATTAAAATTATATCACAAAATAAAATAGCGTTGTGGTGTTTGAAGCCATATTTTCAGTGTTGCCTTAGTAAACAAGAGTTTAGTGCTTTTCAGTCGGTCAACACGAATGTACCCAAAAGAGATGGGTTATGCCCTAATCCTGAAATAAATTACATGAGATTAATAAAACACTAGGATGACCAGTTTCGATCGTCAAGCGATCATCATCAGATCCATTACACTTAGGCTACAAAATCTATGTTTGAAATACAGGTGAAAATATTTACAATATGTACAATTATTTAGTTGCAGTATTGGTACTGCAACTGTCAGTGTATGCTAAATGCAGTATATATGTTAGGTGAAATGCTAAATGGTGATAGCTATCCGGAGATTGTACTTTAGAGAGATTATATGGTTGTAAACTATGGTTAAACTATAAAATTTTTGGCTAACTACTTATCTGATTGTCTTCCGTATTACAGCTACTCGCAGTTTTCGTGCTCACTGGAACTCGCTGTGCGGTCGACTGCGGTGGTTATCTTAACGACTGGTTTTTCCCCTGCCTCCTCCCCCCTGTCCCTACGTGCTGTGGGGAGTGATAGCGATGTGTTTATGTGAGGTGCTGCCAACCTAGATATGATGTATGTTATTGAATGAGGTGGGTCCACAACTATTAAAGACCGTGGATTGGCCCTCGCCACGCGTGGAGCATAACCCATTCGAACTAAGCGTTGACGGTCTTATGAGGACGTCCCGGCACCTTTAATACTGCCGCGAATATGGGCATTGGTTTATTGCAGAAGCAAAGTACATCGTACACCTACAATCCATTAATAGCCTTCACCACTCTATCAAATTCACTAAGGAATCCGAAATAGACCGGAAAATAAATTATCTCGATATAACTATTGAACGTAAAGACAACGACCTGTCATATTCCATATTCCGAAAAGCAACACAAACCTCGCATCAAATCGACAATCAGTCTAATCACCCCAGTACGCACAAACTAGCGGGTTTCAATTCAATGGTGCACAGAGCTTTAAACATACCCATGTCAAAAGACAACTATAATAAGGAAATAAGAACTATTATGCAAATAGCAAAGGAAAACAACTTCTCGCCAAGCAAAATAAATCAAATTATACCCAAACATAAAAATAAAGATAAAACGATTCCCAAACCAGACAGTAATGAGAAAAAATTTGCGCGTTTCAACTATGTGAATGCGAATACATATAAAATCACTAACCTATTCAAAAAACAAGGCATAAAGATAGCTTTCACGACGAAAAACACAACCGATAGGCACCTCCTAAATAGTAATCTAAATAAACGTGACCCGTATTCAAGGTCAGGGGTATATTCTATAACGTGCCAAGACACCGATTGTCAAGCTAATTACATCGGGCAGAGTGGAAGGCGAGTAGACACACGTTATAATGAACATAGGAATGCGATAAGATACGGAACACATTCAGCCGTGTGCGAACATATGTGTGACGCAGGGCACAGCTTTACCAACATAGAGTCGGACCTTAAAATAATCCATCACGAATCGAAAGGCAGAGCTCTTGACATAAAGGAAGCAATCGAGATACACCTAGCCAAACGAAACAATCCCAACAATCTAAATGAACACACGTTCATGGAGAGCTCACCCCTCTTCACGCTCCTAAAAAACACACCCTGTCGGAAACAAAACACAATTTAGCCACACAGCCAAGCTAGATAAAAAAGGGGGGAAATTAGGGGGTTTTTAATAGGTAAATGTTATCTGGATCAGGTGTACGATGTACTTTGCTTCTGCAATAAACCAAGGCCCATATTCGCGGCAGTATTAAAGGTGCCGGGACGTCCTCATAAGACCGTCAACGCTTAGTTCGAATGGGTTATGCTCCACGCGTGGCGAGGGCCAATCCACGGTCTTTAATAGTTGTGGACCCACCTCATTCAATAACATACATCTTATCTAGGTTGGCAGCACCTCACATAAACACATCGCTATCACTCCCCACAGCACGTAGGGACAGGGGGGAGGAGGCAGGGGAAAAACCAGTCGGTAAGATAACCACCGCAGTCGACCGCACAACGAGTTCCAGTGAGCACGAAAACTGCGAGTAGCTGTAATACGGAAGACAATCAGATAAGTAGTTAGCCAAAAATTTTATAGTTTAACCATAGTTTACAACCATATAATCTCTCTAAAGTACAATCTCCGGATAGCTATCACCATTTAGCATTTCACCTAACATATATACTGCATTTAGCATACACTGACAGTTGCAGTACCAATACTGCAACTAAATAATTGTACATATTGTAAATATTTTCACCTGTATTTCAAACATAGATTTTGTAGCCTAAGTGTAATGGATCTGATGATGATCGCTTGACGATCGAAACTGGTCATCCTAGTGTTTTATTAATCTCATGTAATTTATTTCAGGATTAGGGCATAACCCATCTCTTTTGGGTACATTCGTGTTGACCGACTGAAAAGCACTAAACTCTTATAAAATAGCGTGCTAATAAATCTAAGAGAAATTAGACATACCTTGCACCTTCTTCGGGTACAAGGACACAATTCCAGCACCGTCTCATCAAAAGGAAGGAGAGGATGAAAATTACAGCCGGGAACAAGTAGCAGCCAATCGTGTGTTTTGTTTTGTGCTAAGAGATCTTTCGGCAAATTATCAGATACCGTGTGCCTTCTTTTTCACGAAGCAGCTGTCAGGACGGGACTTACATAAACTCCTGCTGGACGTTATTCTCGAGGTTGAACAATGCGGTTTCATAATTATAATAATTGTCTCTGATAATCACAAAACTAACACTACAATCATGAGGCATTTAGGGGGAGGGAATTTGCAACCAATGGTCAATCACCTATACGACGAGTCTAGGAATTTATTCCCTAGTTTTGATCATTGTCACATTCTAAAAAACAAAACATTAGAACGCAGTTTCTGTAACGAGAGATGACTGATGGTACTGGAATAATTTCAGGGAAATACTTGTCATTACTATACACAATGCAAAAGGATGAGATCGTCAAACCGGTCAGACACCTCACAAAAAAAAACCACATCGAACACATTAAATTTGAAAAAATGAATGTTCGACGTGCCAAGGAAGTGTTCTCGTCAGAAGTTATTGGTGCCATTAGTACACTGAAAGAAAATATAGGCATGCACCCGGAAGCGTACACATTCATGGACGCAGAAGCAACCATTTTTTTGAAAAACGTTAATAAATGGTTCGCTATGCATGACGTAAGCATCACATATCATCATATTCAGTCTAGAAATCCATATAAAGGGCATTTTTTCTCATTAAATGACAGTCGCCTAAACTGGCTAGAGGAATATTTTCTTTCTTACCTTGAAACTTTGAAAGCTGCTAGTAACGCTGCTAGAAAGGACTTCCTGAGTTCTGAGACTTACGAAGCTACCTATACAATTAATCACGGATTCAAGTGTCCAGTGCATAAGGTATCTTCTAAAAATGGGTAGAGGAAGGTCACCAAATATGGGGACGTTTTTTCATAGGGCTCACATTAGACATAAGAAGGAACGGAATAATTTTGGTTTTCTCACCAATGTAAACCTCAGGCGATATACTATGTTTATTACAAATATGGGCACGTTTGATGTTGTAATACCCTCTGATATTATTGTTAACTTTAAAAGTGCACTTTCCCCGTATTAGGCAACCGGGTTTCGTAATATGGGGAGGTGAGAAACCTCACGGTTTTTATTTATAATAGGTACACTGAATAGTATACCCTACTAATTAAAGCATTAATTCTGACAATGTAATGAAATCATGAACACAAATAGTACAAAAATACAAAAATGAATATTTTAAGTTAATAACAGTCCTAGTTTCCTGTTGCCGAGCTTCCAAACCGTTCAGCAGGAAAATGCATAAACTTTAATGAAAACCGAGTGATTCTGATCGAATTCAACTGTAACGAGGTGCAAGGTATGTCTAATTTCTCTTAGATTTATTAGCACGCTATTTTATTTTGTGATATAATTTGCATTTTGATATTGTGGGAATTATTATGATAGTGTAACGGGAACAGTTATGAATGTGCAAGGAATTCCTGTCAGACGTAATTAAAGAATGGCGAGGTGCATGCCAAATCCCCTCCCGTCCAAACTAAAAACACTTATAGTGGGCGATGTATCGAAGATAGAGATATGCTCACGCGGACTTTTTTGTACAATTATTCATGTTGAACAATTCTTACACTCATAGTATATTGATATTTTTAACGGTTTGTCCAGCGTAACCTTAAAAAGCGCACGGACATCAAGTTCTTTCTTCGACCTATTCACTGAAATCTAAAATAGTTACTGCTTAGCTCCCTTCGATCATAAATAAATTATTTTCTACAGAAATCTTCCTCGATATTACCTGTACAGAATGGTAAAATCCGCATCAAAATCCATCCAGTGGTTCTCGAGATTACCCGTGATATCCAAGAATCGGGGACTTTGTTTTACACTAAGTAGAGAATAAGTCATATTGGTCGTGCAATGCTTGGTCAACAGCGCTGTGTGAGCAGTTGAGTAACTAACAAGATTTCATGTAAAAGGTCTCATTGTCTAGGCCGGTATGAGCGCAGCTCGCATTCAGTCGGCCGTGGAATAAGACAGGAAATATGAGATGAAATTTCACAAAAAGCAGCTTGAGGTTAAAACAGTGATCAAAAAGAAGAATAAGATTGAAATGACAAATTAGGCTATAATAAGTCAGAAAGAAGTGAGAAATATAAACATTAGAAACACTTACGTGGTTATTATATGTGCAAGGAAATTAGTAGGTTAACGACTGACGTGACCATGTATGGGAGCGTATATACTGTGTATTGGCTAATTATGATGTAACCTGTGTGAAGAGAAAAACAAACGAAGTATGTAGTAAAAGAATGTTCATCAGTGATCCTTTATGCACGTTGTGTAGAAGTACCATGTTATTTATTACATTTGTAAATTTATGTCTGTACTCCAACATGTAAATGGCCATTGATTAATGTGTGTTGTGCTATTTTGCATTAAATTGTACTTTAAAACGTGTCCAATATACCGTATAGGGCATTGCAATCATTGAATGTTAGTTTATATATATTCTTGGCTTTTAATATCATTTAACTCTGTGTAGTAATAGGCAAAAATCTCTTATAGACTACAGCAAACTTTAATGTATTGTACCCATATACTTTTTCACATTTGTGCGTATTTCTAAATACATTTATTTACGTGGTAATGGTAGCAATGAAGCAAATTATTAGATTTATTATATTGCATATTTAGACAGCCAACGGCCTAGCCATGTTGAAAGACTGGATCCCATGAGAAATCCGCTGTTAAGGGGAGACGTGCACGAAATTCTTCTGAAATATGATTTTTTTGTTTTTGCTGAAATTGTAAGCTTATTATCTTATGAATCTATTCCCAAAAGGATTTGGTTGAATTCAATGCCTAAGTCCATTAAAAAAAAATCCTAACATGTGCGCGTCAGATGCCACACCCCCTTTTCAATGCAATTGCTATTTTTCATCTTTGCTGAACACTTTACGTCATTTTAGTCAGGCAGTTGGTGGTATCACACTTGGGAATATTGCAGAAGGCTGGTTTGGTTTGGGACTGAGCGTAGGATTATAGGTTTGAAAGAACGCTAACTGGGTACGCGTTGCCATCAGGACTAGGCCTATACTTAAATCCGGAATTAAATATCTTGTTAGAACCGGAAATCAGACCTTGGCCCTTTCAGATTTGAGTGTCAATATGTACCTCTAGACTACAGAACGTGGCGTTAAACCAGTGTTACTGCCATCCTCAATTCTCCTGTCCCGGATCATTATTTTCTTCCGCTTCATTGTGCTCCTAAAGACACTGTCGCTCCAACTGTTAATCAGTTGCAATGCCTTTGTATGGTTTGATCATTAAAATCCTGAGTGATGATTATAGTGTGGTGTATGTTTACGCTGGAACAGTTTTAAATATTTAATTCAGCCAGGTCATTGGGGTGTCTCGAAAGACAGTTGCTAAATTCTAAGTAATATTATAATGCCACTGAGGCTTCTGTATGACGGTAGTGGATAAAGCTCTTGTTTTCTGTGTGCAAGGTTGCGGGATTAAATCCAGTCTATCGTCATAAGAGGGTGCCTAAATGCGAAATACGCAGTAAAGATCCCCTTCCGGCCAATATTTCAATCCTCCAGTCTCTATAACTGCAGACGATAAAAAGGTCAATTTTTATTTACGACGTTGCGCCCAGCTAAGGAGTACGATTGAACCTATTTAACAGATTAATTTGAATTAGCTTTCTTCTCTTCCCAAAATCTATTCATTCTCTCAATATGATTTTTCTTCCTTTCTTCTTCGTCATTCGGAGGTTCGTAGAAAAATTATGTTTGTTCACCGACGATCTAAAGCTAGACCTGTCCCATAAAATTTCGTCTGTTACGGTGATTTCTTGAAGGTTATGTTCAATTTCTATTATCCAGTTGTTCTTGACTTTTAATGAGGCGGCATGATTAAATATCATTTTAGTAAGTCTTTCTTTGTCCATTCTTTGAATACGCCCATAAAATTTTAATCAATTTTTTCTGATATTTGCTCGGAATGTTGGTGTAACTCGTGAGACTTCCTTTTCATCCTCACTCTCTCTATGCACACTGGGCCATAGATTTTGCTAAGAAAGGACATTCAATTATTATTATTATTATTTATTCGTTAATTCTCCATGAGGAGAGCGTTACAACACAATCAATTTTCATGTTTTATTCTTGCCCTTTCTTCTTTTTTCCAAAAACCTCTCATATATAAACTATCTTTCTGTTATATAAATAATTCATGCTTTGGGCTAATGCCGTGTGTATTTTTAATTTGAACCATACGTTTCGGAGAAACCTTGCCACCTTTTTCAATGGAAATAAACAATGTGGCCATAGAAAGTAAATCAATGAGATTACAAAAAATAGAGATAAATTCCTCTGTTCGTCACCAGAGAGCAGCTGCCAGAAATTATTGTATGGTCCATGGTGGAACGGCGGACAGATTAGTAAGTAACGAGAAGGTAAAGGGGGCGGTGTGGAAATATAGAAACTCCTCGAAGAATGAGGAGGGGGAGGGGGGGGGGAGGGGGGGGGAGGGGGGAGGGTTAGATTGATATATAGGGAAACATAAACACAAGGGAAGTGTATCTGAACGATACCTAACGTCATACAGTCAACGGCGAAAAAAACAGATGGAAACTCCCCAGTGACGAACAAAGGAGATCAAATCCAGGCTCTGAGCCCTAGAGGGAAAATGTACAATTTTAAATATGTGAAGAACAGAGAGACTGAGAGGAACTATCTTCCTAGATCCTTAATAACTGGTAGCCAAGTGTCACTTAGCTGATATCCAGTGTCTCTGTTAAAATTATTGGGATTTTTACGAATTTCAACTGCCTCCCTTATAATTCTAGACCAGTTGTGCTTAACAAGGGCAAGCGCATGAGCATCCTTGAAACAAACATCGTGCCCTGAAGACAGGGCATGTTCAGCTATAGCTGATTTGTCAGGTTGGTTTAGACGGATGTTCCTTTGATGCTCTTTGATGCGAGTTGCAATGGACCGTTTTGTTTGTCCAATGTAGACTTTTCCGCAAGTACATGGGACTTCATACACCCCAGGTTGTAGTGATGGGGACAATTTATCTTTGTTTGATGCTAAACGTTGACCAATTTTCGTCATAGTGCCGAAAACTGTTTTTATCTTGTGCTTGCGGAGAATCTTAGCAACGCGGTCAGTGGTGTTGTGAATATAAGGGAGGTAAGCAGTTCCTCTCACGTCGGAGCTCTGAGAAGGTTGTTAAGCACAACTGGTCTAGAATTATAAGGGAGGCAGTTGAAATTCGTAAAAAATCCCAATAATTTTAACAGAGACACTGGATATCAGCTAAGTGACACTTGGCTACCAGTTATTAAGGATCTAGGGAGATAGTTCCTCTCAGTCTCTCTGTTCTTCACATATTTAAAATTGTACATTTTCCCTCTAGGGCTCAGAGCCTGGATTTGATCTCCTTTGTTCGTCACTGGGGAGTTTCCATCTGTTTTTTTCGCCGTTGACTGTATGACGTTAGGTATCGTTCAGATACACTTCCCTTGTGTTTATGTTTCCCTATATATCAATCTGACCCTCCCCCCCTCCCCCCCCCTCCCCCCCTCCCCCTCCTCATTCTTCGAGGAGTTTCTATATTTCCACACCGCCCCCTTTACCTTCTCGTTACTTACTAATCTGTCCGCCGTTCCACCATGGACCATACAGTAATTTCTGGCAGCTGCTCTCTGGTGACGAACAGAGGAATTTATCTATATTTTTTGTAATCTCATTGATTTACTTTCTATGGCCACATTGTTTATTTCCATTGAAAAAGGAGGCAAGGTTTCTCCGAAACGTATGGTTCAAATTAAAAATACACACGGCATTAGCCCAAAAGCATGAATTATTTATATAATAATCCGGGCCGTGAAAGCCTTAATATGCATATCTTTCTGTTTTCTGTCCACTTCTTTCCTGGTTGTTTCTCTTTGGGAGTTTGCTCAAACTTCTGTTGTCTAAGTTTTTCTCTGTATGTGCTCCTGTCTGCCATGTCTTCTCTAGAGATGTTTAGTTTCTTGAGGTCTTCCACGGTTTCCTTTACCCAATTGGTTTTTAGTGTACTATTCGTAACTATATTAAAACTTTTCTTGGTCAGTCTGTCTTCGGTCATGCTATGTATGTGTCCATAAAAGTTTGCCCTTCTTTTCCTTATGTTGTTTGTAATCGTCTCTGTCTGTTTGTACTGTTCTATTATCGGTCTCTTTATCCATATTCCCTCTATTATTATTATTATTATTAATAATATATATATATATATATATATATATATATATATATATATATATATATATATATATGACATTTACATTTAAAAAAAGTCCTCTCGGCACGCCGGAAGGCGTAGGTAGATTTCACCGGACAAACTTGGGGATAGGCTATAATAGGCAGAATATGCAGATTTTCGTAGAAGGATCAGACCTCATTTATTGCGGGAAGGTATTTTATAATTGGAGCTTAATTAACTTTGTTTTTCGTCATTTTATGCTTATTTTAAATATTTTATTGTCTTATGGGAACGGTAACCTTCTTGTCATTTGGGGTCTATATTTATACTTGTGGTCACACTATCCTTATGCAAGGTTTCGACACTGATGTGTAACTATGTAACGGTCTGTTACTTCTTCACGCAAAATTATATCTCCCGCAGAGATTTTGGTTGGTTCCTCAGTTTAGGGGCTGCGACAAACGCGGTCATGTAATCCCGTGTACTTTGGGATGGCTGTATTAGTCTGTAATTCAGGTAAGGACTGCAGACGGTCAATTTCAAGCAGTAGTTCTTAATGTTGCTACCAGGTACTACCGTCAACGACACCTAGCTGTGAACTTGGCTACTAGATGCCACCGCAACCAGCAACTTGCAACGAACGTTGGAACTTCCCCTCCAAAGGAAAGCATACTGAGGGATTTTTAGCGCTCTTAGAAAATCCGACGACTTCGGCCGGCTTTGAACTCGCGACCTTGGGCATAGACATTCAGCATGCTACCAGTTACGTCACCGAAGCCGCTTCACACTTAGATGGAAATCTGAATCTGATCTCGTGCAAGTGCGTTGTCATGGCAACGTCTGATGGCCGCGGCGGTCCCATGTCATAGATTTATGGCATGTTAAAGATCCTTCCACTAATTGCACCTGTGTGAAGCTAAATTGGATAGGTTAAGAATGTATAGAACGCTCTTAGGTTTCTATGTTCGTTGCCAAGAGCCGACTGCGGCGGCGTCTAGTAGCTCAGTTCTGAACTTGGCCTCGTAGTCGTTGACAGTGGCGCTTGGCGGCAAAAGTAGGAACTATCTGAAAAATTGTTAGTTGCAGTACTTAAATTAACAAACAGATAACACACACTAATACAGTCATCACAATTAACACCGGTTATCAGACAGATTCTACACACACCCAAAGTACACGGGGCTACATGACCGCGTTTGTCGCAGCCCCTAAACTTAAGAACCAACCAACCAACCACTTAGTCAGATGGAAATACTGAATCTGATCTCGTGCAAGTGCGTTGTCATGGCAACGTCTGATGGCTCATGCCTCGTCAATTTAGTAGTGTTGCCATGGCAACCACTGATAGCTCTTGGCATTTTCTTATAATTCCGAAATCATTTTTCTCGTCCCTTGGCGTAATGGTGGGTCATATCAAAAATTCTTTCAGACAAAAGTTTTAGGTAATTATTAGGGGAATATTGTCCATTTTGTACGGTTTTGATATTGTGCCTATTAAGAGAGATATGATTAATGTTTCCCGAAAAACCCACTTTTTCCCACCCCTTTGGTCAATGGTTGGTGCTATAAAAAAA